>JAWLRI010000779.1:1648145-1785210 GCA_034781795.1 Crypturellus tataupa
CTCAAAAGTCTACAAAGACTGATTATATTTCATTTAAAGCCCTGCAATAGCAACTAAATGCAGAACAAGATGAGAAAGCGGACATGAGTTCCCTGGTTAGGTTTCTCCTGAGACTCAGCATGCCCTGTTTGTTTTAAAGTAGGTTTAGATTGGTCATTATTTTAATCAAGACAATTTGTCCATCTCTGATGTACAAAAAGAAATGACCAAATTGCCAGTAGGCCTATATTCTGTTCTGAAGCCTCTCTCAACAGCAGATCCTGCCACAGCCTCTCTATGAAGAATCTTAGACTTTTTCTAAAAGAGAAGGAGGAAAACCCGAAGAGTCTGGTCTTACCCACATCCTAGATCTAGTGACACTGGTACTCAGTGGACTACAGACTTCTCCATACTATCCTGTTAAAGAAGTCCAGCTATTAAAATATGTTCTCCATTGCCTCTATTCTGCTTACCACAAAACTGTTAACAGTCAACTGTCATTGATGGAAAGCACTATGTTAAAATAAAAACTAGTCTTTTGCTCCTGTATTTCACTTCTAAATCAAACTTACTCTTCCTATAGAAAGTATCATAAAAACTATAAAGTCTCAGAAAACAAAATACATTTACTTTGATTAATCCCTTGATGATATTGAATGCAAATTGAAGAAAATAGGTAACAGAAGACTGAACTATCTCTAAAAGTAAACTGTGAGAGTTACTGTAATACTGCTCCAGGAATCCATGGAGAATCAAATTTTAACACACCTTGTCCCTCAAAAATAAATAAATAAATCAGAAAGCAACTCTGCTTTACTTACTGTTGGGTTGCTGAGAAAAAAAAAAACAAGGAGGGCCCTGCACCTAGGGAGGAATAACCCCAGACACCAGTACAGATTAGGGGTTGACCTGCTGGAAAGCAGCTCTGCAGATAAGGATTTGGGAGTCCTGGTTGACCACAAGTTACCCATGAGGCAGCAATGAGCCCTTGTGGCCAAGGATGCCAACGGGCTCCTGGCAGCACCAGGAGGAGCATTGCCAGCAGACCGAAGGAGGGTATCCTGCCCCTCTGCTCAGTCCTGGTGGAACCGCACCTGGAGCATTGGGGGCAGTTCTGGGCTGCCCAGTACAAGGACATTGAGCTTATAGAGCAAGTCTAGCAGAGAGCCATGAAGATGATTAAGTGACTGGAACATCTGTCGTATGAGGAAAGACTAGAGCAAGCTGGGCCTGTTTAGTATGGAGAAGAGAAGGCTGAGGGGAGATTTGATCAACGTGTTCAAGTACCTGAGGAGTGAATGTAGGGAGAATGGGGCCAGGCCCGGTGACAGCATGAGGGGTAATGAGTGCAAGTTGAAACATATGAAGTTTAATCTCCCTACGAGAAAGAACTTCTTTCCTGTGAGGGTAACAGAGCCCTGGAACAGGCTGCCCAAGGAGGTTGTGGAGTCTCCTTCTCTGGAGATCTTCAAAACCCACCCGGATGTCACCCTGTGCCACATGCTCTGGGTGTCCCTGCTTGTGCAGGGGGTTGGACTAGATGATCTCTAGAGGTCCCTTGCAACCTTAACCATTCTGTGATTCTGTAATATACGACCATGAAGATAAACATGGAGAATAACTGGCCAATCATTTTCCTTTTTAAAATATTTAAAGCTCCTCCTTTTTTTTTTTTTTTTTTTAATTAGCACTAGCATGCTCTCACACATATGCACTTACATTGCTTATCAAAACACACAATTTCTTAATTAATTAATTTAACTCGGGGCTTATTAAGTTACAAGTCCTATTTTGCCATTTTAAATTTATTTTACATTTCAGTATGTTTTCATTTTCTTGTCTCTCAGCACACTGGCAAGCACAACAAACCACAAAAGAGTGTTTTAAAGTAAGGAAGATTTTAGTATAGAGACACGATTCTATTAAAGTATGAGAACTTTCTGCTTTGAGATAAGAATAAGACCAAAGAGCAGGCACTGTGCTTTATAAGTTCTGATGGATCAAATAAAATCCAATAATTTGTTACCATTCCACATATTCCACTTTGAAAGAATATGATACTCCCTTAGTATAATCCCATATTTTCAATTAAATTATTTATACAATTTGCCTTGAGTGTTTCTCTCTGCAATACCAGTATTGGGTGATTTTTACTTTATTCTTGAGGATACTGTCAAACTGCAGTGTGCCACCATGGGCACCTAGAAGAGGCAGTGATTTAAAAAAGAACAGCTATAATTCACTCTTTGGGGGAAAAAAAAATAATGACAGTAACTCGAAAAATCAAATATAAAGCCTTCCATTGATTTACACACTGGCACAAATCAATGTCCTAAACGATGCACACAATATGTCCTTCTGCTCACAAAACAAATGATTCTAGGATGGCTCTTACTAGCATTGAATGGAAACTCCTTTACCTTATAAAAGACTAAAAAAAGAAGAAAAAAAATCTAGATTTTCCTTTATAAATCATGGTACGGATCCTGTTTCTAAAGTCTCTAATTCTACTCTCTGCAGCCAAAAAGAACTAACATAATCTACAGCAAGATCATAATGAGACCTGAAGCTGATCAGAGGTCCAACTTTTGCCTCTGCAAAGAAAGCCCTGATTGGGTCGCTGTAGTCAGTCAAGGCTAAGCATAATGATAAATATATGCACTTGCCACAGGTTTCCGATTCGTTTTCATTAGCAGTATGGCATTTTCAACTGATTGCCTCCAAAAGGGACTATGTATATTGCAGAACCTGCAAAGATGTGTGCTCAAAACCTCATTTGAGAGAAATAAATGACTTCAGTTGCCAATTAATTTTGCAAACAGAAACAAATTACTTATTTCTGCATATTAATATTTCTGCATAAGAATAAGAAACACTTTAGTAGAGGACTGTATTTCTCTAATTCAAAAAACTGAAGCCAAGACAGATGTTGCAGGAATTATTTTCCTCATCTGTTACTCTACCACACGTTTAGTATTCATCTGTCCCTGTCTTGACTTCACCAGCAAGACTGCAACCTCTCCTGTTCTCCCCGTAGCACTTTGGCTGCCTGCACTCAAAGTCAGCTTTGATGTGATGCAGTCGCGTAATTTATCAGGCTGCTGGGAAACTTTGCAAGAAGGAACTGGGAAACCCATGCTCAGGGCCAACTGGCTTTGCATAGTAGCTGCATTTAAGTTCAGATTTACTTGCCCTGCTCTCACCTTGACTCCTGCCTCACCTTTTGGAGCAGCCCACAACTGCTGCTCCCTCAAACCCACTACCTGTTACAAAATAATCTGACTTAAACATGCCACAATTGGAGCTCTCAGAAAAGATGGATTCACACAATAAATGCTTCAGATCTGCCAAACAAACATTTTCTGCAATGTCTCACAGAACTAGGTTTGGACAATGTCAGCTAAAATTGGTAAGGCCGAGAAGGAGCTGCAGGAGGAGCTCTAGGTTCTTGATTTTCATTAGCACTACCTACACAGAAGAAAAACATTTCTACTAAATAATCCTGGTAGAACACATGGCTTGATGTTAATCCGAGAAGTCAATAATTTTACCTGGTCAACTCATACACTATTTTTTTCCCCGACTTTAGACACACAGCTGTAAAAAGAAATGCGATGAATATAATGCTTAGTCACCTTAAGCAATCTTTGGATGCTTGGTTTAACATTAACTTACTAACTGCCACAGACTTAAAATATATATTTTTCATAGAAGTTGGATCAATTGCAGGATATAATAGTAAAAGTAATTTGAGAACCACTGTAACATCACTTTACAACATAACCTCATTAAACTAGTCCTGGGAACTTGAATTCAGAATTCAGAGCAGTGACCTAGAGACCTCCTGCGATGATTTTGTAAACTACCAGAACTCATAAGAGTTTTGATTCTCATAGGAGAATGATAAAGCTGGGTGTTATCACACCAAAGCTTCTGAGGGATTTTGTACTATCTGCTCATGTTCTCCAGAGCCCCACTAGATCCTATCCATAAAACTCATCTGCAGTAAGTACAGGCAGCTCACCTAAACCAGTTTCCCTGCTAAGAAGCTTCCATATTTTATCGCAAGCCCCTCAATTCCAGACCTTAATAAAACTCACAAAGTATACCCAGACTGCAGCATCAAGGCAGACAGAGACCAAGTCTGGTAACCCGTGACAGCAACCATTAGCAAACGCTAAAGAACAGAAAACAAAAGATATATAGAGCAATTATCCAGCAATCTTTTTGCAGATTTACTGGACTGTTATTTGAACGCAGTAAAAATAAGGCTCTGTTCCAAGAATTTGTCTTAAATTTGTACCCATTGATTTATGTACTCTCCATAAACAGTAGCAAAAACTTTCATAGTTAAATTTATTTGCTTGGACAGTATAATCTCTTTCAAATATCTTTAAAAAGAAAGTTTTGATAAGTGAACTGTATACACGATCACTTGTTCCATGGCTACTTCAAGACTTTCCTTTACAAAATAAGCGTGCACTTACCATACATATCTGTCTATTAATTCTGTGTCTGATTTGGATTTACACCAATTCGCATAATAAAGAAGTCAGAATTAGTTATAATTCTCAGAAATAATTCTAGCACAAGTTTTAAGAGAAATGTCATATATATATATCATTTACTAGTCTCTGATATGAAAACTGATTTACTGACATGTAATATCATGTCTTACTCATACACGTATAAAAATAGCCACATATCACAAAATCTCAACTTTTAACACTTTGTTCTGAGCGAGTTCCTCATTTCTTAAAACTCAAGGCATTGCCCAACTCCTTGGCTACCGCTCAGATTTCTTCCTCTTTCTTCCCATTCCCTTAATTTCTTTCAACACTATCAACAGTAGTCATAACTGCAGCCTTTGCCTGACATACCCATACATTAATTAGCACATAATTAACATTAGCTTGCCCAGTCCAAATTCTAGCATAATAAATTGTGTAACTAACAGCAGTATGAAAGTATTCTGTAACACTGAAATGATGCAACTGGACACAACATGCGAATGTTTTGTGTGAAAAACATGACTATCGAAAGGGCAAAGTAACTCCTGTGTAATTGCAATTAGGCAGCATGGGAAAACATGTAACAACAGTCCACACAACAGACCACGCCAGCTGAAGAACAAAACACAAGATTAACAGGTCTGCAAACAGGTAGCTCGGTACTTTGCCGAATACACAAGGAAAATGACTGGTAAAACCAAAAACGAGATAAGCAGTAAGTAAAATGAGGTAAGTGTAGATGAACTTTCCTGAGAGACGTGGTAATGGTAGTAGTACAGAAAAGGAAACTACAAAGAAGAGATGCCCACAGTATGAACAAATGCTCTCCTGAAAGACCTCATGAGCCTCATTACTTTGACCTGCAGGACTAACACCAAATACCAAAGGCACAAAATTATGTGGAACATGCCTGTGGCACTACACACTCATAGCTAGAGTAGCATTAAAATGTGTTAAGTCTCAAGCAGACCTCATGTTTAAAAAAACTGGTTTTGCAAATTTGTGTGCCATTAACAAATCCATTCTCAAAATAAGCTGAGAAATTACTCCAGTAAGGCTTTATATTGAACTTGCCAGAATTGATGCAATTTTCTATTCTCATTTTTTCAGAGATTATTTTCACTCTCTAAACTTTATCCTACCTTAAGAGACTTTAACTATGCTGGATCAATTTTCTGGTTTGTCATTCTTTTAGCATTTTCCTGCTAAACCGTGGTATATGTTAACTCTAGTATACTATCAAATATATTGATTTTACCAGAGCTCTTTGCAATCTGAAACCATTTATTCTTTTAGCTGTTTATTTTCATTTTCTTTTAAGTACTTTCTCCTCTTAAAAATGCTTTGGGAGTTATCTGACTTCCCTCATATAGAAATGAGAAATAGATTATGATCTCTAGCACATCTTGAACCAGATCCGAGTGCTGCCTGTCCTCTTGTAGATTTTTCTGACTGCTCCAAAAAGCATTGACACAAATTTTACACAAGAAAAAAGCCAACGGATTGTTCTGATACGACACTTACCCAAGAAACATCCCATTATTATCATAGTTTTCAAGTTTCCTTCTTACTAAAGGTTAATTTTCCCTTTCAAGGTATCTCCTTTTTTGAACATACAACTGGTAACCCACATATACTAGGACTGTGTAGCCTTCTCCTTGCAATGATGTTTTAGATGCCTCAAGCTACTAAATTTTTTTTTCCCCAATATGACAGACTAAGTGTTGATATATTCCCTAAAAAGCAATCTTTTGGTACTATATTCTGCAGTTGGACATCTGCTATGTACTTCTTCCATCAGTTGCTCTTGATGCCAGAGTTGTTCTTCAGGTTTGTTACTCTAACACGAGAAGGGTAGGTTGGCAAGAAGCAGAGAAGTACATGAAGAAAGGTAAATACCAGAAATAATTATATACAATAACTCTATGTCACATCATATTATGTTAAGACCAAAGCTTTCCACTTTGAGCACCTGAATCCATAAAAACAGGGTTGAACTCTGAACATTTTGTGCCTAAGCACATTAAGTGTTATTCTCCTTAGCATGTGAGAATTTATCACTGTCATACATATGTTCTGGCTTCAAGCTACAAACCAAAAACCTCAGAGTATTTCATGCGGAAATATGTAAACCTCAGGCATACACATCCTTTTCATCTCCCTGATGGATTTCATTAACCCCACTAAGCTTTTTTTTTTTTTTTCCCCCCTGCCCTCCTCCCCTCAGCACTTCTCTCAAATGACATTGTTAGGACTACATTGTTTTCTTACATCCTTCCGTATCTAAATGGTCCCCCTTGCTTCAGAAATACCCTATTTTATCAAGCTGCTCAGCTAAGGCAAGTGATATTGTAAAAAAGACTTACAAAGCAGGCCTAAAACATAGCTGATAGCTAGAAAGATATTTCAGAGACATTAAAACAAACCACCACCAACTGCACCATACAAAACACAAAGACAGAAAGAAAGCTCTACCAACAGCTCTTAAAACTTTATGCATACAGCAAGCAGCTTTATTTATTTACAAAATTACTTTTGTCCCCCACAGAAAACATTAATTTCTTGAAATGGAAACATCTTGTTGAAATTGATATATGCCAACAAAAATAAGACACCGTTGGGAAACATCTTCTAGATCATCAAACCAGAACATAAGCAATCCCAGACACACTTTTACAGACACTCACCTGGAAAGGGCTAAAGTCAGAGGCAAATCTCTGCTCTAAATCTGGCCAAGCAAGGAATTACCTTGCTCTTCCTTCGTGCAGGAAATCTGAAGTTGAGATGTGTACAAGTGTGGAAAATTAACTTCAGTTCCAAATGGACAGCTAGCCGTAACAATAACACTAACATTTCTCTATAATTACACACTACAAACTTCTAGTGCTTCTATTCTTAATAAGGTTTCACAGTTTTTCCTTTATTACAGAATAACAGAAATCACATATAGAGGTACTTCAACCATATGTAAGAAAGAAAATCTCCTTTATTGATGCTTGAGAAAAGAACATTATGCCAGCCCATACCTCAACACATTTTAATGCTTTGTGTGCATGGATAATCACCATTTTTCTTGATTGGGATGTTGACTCTTTCTCAACATCTACATAAAATGTTTAAACAACGCTCTTTTTCCGGTACTGCCAAAGATCAAGCAAGAATCACGATCACCAGCTTTCAGGGTTATGAAATTTCAATCCTATTCCCTTTCCATTAGATTGACAGACAAAAAAAAAATCCGTAATAGAACAGAGATTCACATTTCATAAGTCCTTTCAAAATCAAATTACAAAACTAACTTTAATGTAGCAACCTTAAAAGTCATTACACTCCGGGTAGGACTTCTGACAAGAGTATTCACAGGAAGCTTTCTGCTACTAAACAAGCAGTACAGTTTCACCTCCTCTATAGATGGATCTAGGAAGAGAAAGTCAAGTCAATCTGATTATTTTTGAGAGAAAAGTAAAGTTAGTATCTCTTGTGCATGTGACATGCACAAATGAAAACCTGATCTGCCACTAGAACCTATGGAAGAAAAGAATCATAATGTGTAGAATGAGAGAAAAACCACGAAGGGCAGGGAGTTAAGTAGCTGTTTACTCCTTAATGAAAATTTTATGATGTGTCTATTGCTTATGGAGCTTTGTTCTCACACACAGTGACTGTTTTAACCCTCATTATAGGACATACACATGACAGCGCATGCAGCACCATAAGTATGACAGATCACTTGCAAAAACAGTCTGCAATTCCCTGCCAATTTCATATATCTGGCTTTGGGAATTTTTAATGTATCTGTCTTTGCATGAATAAATGTCTGTGCTGGTGTAGGAGCATAACAGAGAGAGCTTCATAGATTGAAGTTAGAGTTCATGGTTTTTTAATCCAGATGATGAAAATTTCACCTATGCATCTCCGATATAACAAAACAATCATGTGCAACTACTCACAATAGTCCTCCTCCAGGCTGCAGACTGAACACCTAATATTCAGGGAAAACATATTAGCTTTCCCTTTGGTCTTAGCTTTTATACAATTCCATATTATACCATTCAAGTTGAGGTTTTAATCTATGACTAGGTTTTATCCTCTCTTTTCTCTGTGAATATTTATTTCACCGTGCATTTTTTGTTTCCTCTCACCTTGTAATAGGTTATACTTTTAAAAATGAGAAATTATAATCAATTAAAAGACACTTAGCATGTAAACATTGCTTACACTAGTCTCAGAAATCATTCTTGAAAAACATCAAGTCACTAGCTTTAATTTTGTTACAATACGCATAAATAATATATTCCTACCTGGACATGGTTCTCTTACCTAACATGAAAAAAAATGAAGTAGTAATGCTAAGCATTTGAATAGAGTTAATTTTGAAGAAAACTCAATTGGGTCGCAAATTGGAGACAGATGGTAAAGCTGATGGATGAACAGCACGGACTATGCCACGGACACGGTCACAACTAGAGTATGTCAGCATTTTTGCCAATTCACTGGCATCCAAGATAATTGGTATCAGGAAAAACAAACATACAAAACACACACACACACACACACACACACACAAACAAACCAAAAGACGAAATAAAAAACCAGAACCATAGCAGAGAACATTGCTTGGGAGGATTGTGAGGTTTAAATGTATTTATAAATACAGTATTTTTAAATATATTTTAAAAAGAACTTTTTAAACTTATTTCCACTAATTACATGTATTTGAGGCAGTTATTTAAATATCTTGATGACTGTGTTTTAGTTTCACATGATGTCCTCTTTTGATTTTTTTAAAAGAAAAAAAAAAAAAGGCAGAAACTGCAAATAACAACTGTCTGTATTTTGTTCTATTATACAAATTGACTTATAGTGCCTGCAAGATGCATTTGACTGCGATACTCTATATTACTTAAGCATCCAGCAAGCTCATTATATACTGCCACTCTAGCTATAAAAAAATCACATTTTATTTTAGCAGCTTAAATGTATCCTTCAGCAACAAATAACTCACAATTCTCACTTTTTTATCTGTCAAAGTCATTAAAAGTCTAAAACTGACAACTTCGGCAAAGGTAGTATTTGAGGTAGTATAATGTCAGAATTTCTTCTTTTTGTTATAAAATCCTCTGAACTATGCTAATTAAGATAATAAATCCAGAAATACTTCAACAAATTTTACTAATAAACCTGTTTCTCTCTCTCTTTTCTTTTTTCCTTTTTTTTTTTTTTTTCTCCTCTTTTTTGATTACCCAAGTTTTATTCAGGGCTTTTTTAATACATTACTTCTAAACTGCTTTAGTTAGCTGCATACAACTAGCATTAATGATAGTTTACTGCTGACGCCAGGTCATTACTGCTGAATGGGTATCAGCAAGTAAAAATCTTTTACTAGTCTGATGCCATCTTATAAAATAAGGTACTTGTTTGCCTGAAAGGTTAATGACCCAATTAGTATCCTTTACTATTTCAGAGAAAATTCTTAATTCATGTATTTATAGCTACATTCCCTCCCCCCTCCCACCCCCCCCCACCTTCTCCTACAGTATACTTTCCTAGCTGTTAAGTTTCCAGCTAAAATTATAAATTTCCATTATGGAATTACATTAAAATGCTTTTATCAGTCAGGTGATAGAGATATGTCTATACATGTGGATGCACACACTTTGTATATGCCACAACAGCAAGACCTCCATTCTATTTATTTCACAAATTCATTTGGAGGGTTTTCCAAATGAATGTTCATCATATTCATTATTGATATTCACTGGTAAACTATACTGAGTTATAAGATTTTCCTACATGGGTAGAGGAAAGAGTACACCTCAAGAACAAATCTTGCTGCAATAATTAGTGAAAAGAAAAAAAAATAAACACACCCCCCCATACACAAGAAAGCAGTAACCCACACAACCAAAAGAAAAACAAAAAAATCCCTCCAGCTTCTACATTCTTTCACAAACTACTTGGCACACCGTGCTCCACAGCAGTGAGTTCATTTTTCCTCATACAAACAGAATAAGTTCAACTCCGCATTTCAGGACTGAAATGCTTTGAGGAATTTCTCTTGTCCAATGTCTTTCCATTAAGCATATTTAGAAGATATATAAAACAGCAGTGTGCCCTCAGAAGATCACAGCAAAAGCAGCTAGCTGTGCAGAAGACACATACAAATTACACAACAGAATAGGAAAATTTCTGCCACTCTTATTAAAGATAACTGGGAATAAGTCAGAGCATTTACTCTGGATGAGTCTCATTCTCTACTCCAAGTTTTCTATTTATATATATTAGATAAAATAATCAATTTGGTACTTCCACTAAAATGTCTTGAGAATCCAACTCTGAGTCATTATAGCTCATGTTTTGTAATACACACTTTAAGGATTGTGAAAGCTAATGACTTCCAGAGTTGCACACCCAACAGTCTTTAATCAATAGGAAAGGAACCTACCTCTGGACTTCAGTTGCAGTTACCCGATAAACACACACAAATACAGGATGAGGCTTGTGCAAGAGCCAGTTTAGTTGCAGCATAGGTGATATTAAAAACTAACCTGTACTAATAATTTTTAAAGTATAATTTCATGACTGTGAATAAATGTACTCCAGAAAGTGTAATGAAGGATTATTTGGGCATAACCTTTATTTTCGCTAAAAACTGGGTATGCTATTCTGTTATTTTGTCTACAGGTGTAACTATTGCAATAAAGTAATTTAGGAAGAGTTAAAAAACAAAACACAAGTTTAGTTAAACCGCCCGAAAAACATAAGCGTTGAATTCTCAGAAAAAAATACATTTCAAAAGACACTAGCTTTAATATTTTAAAGGAAAATGACCTCTGAAGTGGTGCTGCTCTGTTCATGTTTAGCAATTAGCTACATATCAAAAAAATTGATTGTCAAGTCTACAGAGAGTTTTTCAAAGAGATCATGCTTTGTTTCATGCTTTTTCCTCCCTCCCAGCTACACCACAAAAATTGCAAGATCAGAAAATTTTCATAAAAAGATGATAACAATAAACAATCCCAGAATATTAATATTTTGGAGGTGAAGAATATAATACATAGATCTTATTTCTGGGAGATATTAATTACAAAGACTACTTAAATAATTGCAAAGCAAAGACAAGCCAGTGTGTTAACTTGTCAGTCTTATAATATATTTTGCATAGGCTTAGAAGACAGAGGATAAAAACTTGGAAGGGTATGAAATTAGCTTTCTAAAACTAAACAGTGAGGAAAATTTAATTCTATCCCACATGACTTATCATACTGATTAATAATATTCCTCTATGCTATCATGTATCGTCTTGACATATGCTTTATAAGCTTGTCTCACCTTTCACACTTTATTAAAATGTGCAAATAAACAGTTCAGTTCAGCTTTTCCCTCTTGGTAAAAATGAGTTACTCTTGCCAGATCCAATCAAATATTTAATTCACGACCGTTACAAGTACGGAAGGGAGCCACATTCCCTAAGACAACCTGTGTACAAAGCATTTTGCTATGACTGAGTGATGCCCTATTAAAGAAAAATATCAGGAAAATGTCAAGAAAAACCTTTAAATGCAAGGTGGTCTGTGTAAATATTCATCTTCTACAGCTAGAGGAAGCTAAGATATGTCTAAACAGAAAGGACTTTTCTTCTTGCCTTCATCTCTATTCCAGTGGTCTCAGCATGTCCTTTGGGCACAGTGAGAGATGAAATGGAGGTGTGAATATTTACCCTCAACTTTCAAATCTCTATCAAGTCACTAAACTTTACCTGTGCAAGCTTCGACAATACACTAATTCCTTCACATGAAAGGATTCTCAGGCTAATGGACAGCTATTGCTAATCAGGAATAACACAAATCTTAAGATTCATTAATTTAAAGCTTGCAAAATGTATTGTTGTATACAGACAAAATGCAGTATCTTCAAGTCATTAACTAGATATTACTGAAAATCCATGTACTAGAGACAATTGGGAAGTTTCTCAGATTTTGCCTACATTGAGATCCCCATGTTTGAACACAGTATTGGTACATATGCCACAGCAAATGTCACATCATAGAACAGCAGTGATTTACATTTGTCTACCTATAAGGAGAACATATTCAGTTTTTTATATGACCAACAGATAGTATTATACAGAAGAATTACCATATGTGCCTACAGAAGGCACTTTTACTATAACCTGTCAATACTAGTTATATAAATATCAACTTGCCAAAATACACAAAAATAAACCTATCTCCTGAATACTGAAAACTTTAGCTGAATCATACTACTGAAATAGTCACACTGTGCTGACCAATAATGAGTTTTAGTTATTCATAAGTTTCCTTCCTCCTACTAAGGATCTTCATCAACAGCAAATTTTACCATTTTTATTGACCACAGACAAGTAAATCTAAAATTTAAAAATAGAGAAGTATTTCTGAAAAAAATCTTCCATGAATCCCTAGGTCTGTGGTATAACAGTTTGAATACATCATTTCAATATACTACTTCTGCACATTTAGCTATATAAATACAATTCTTTGCACTGACAGCCTTGTTACCTAAATCTATTATAAAAACCACATGTTTAAAGATGTTAATTCATTGTCTAACAAAGAAGCATTTTTCATGAAGAAATTCACTTTCCCACAACTATTTTTATAAAGGATTAATGAAAAAGGAATGCATTCCAGGGCATGACAAAACAGAGGGTTTTGTCTGAATTGGGTTCATGGCTATAAAAGAATTGTTTAAATGTAGGAAAGATTAACTACTCCCAACTCATTAGTCCTTGTAGCTCCTCCAGGATTTTGGGTACAGGTTAGGACAAAGGTAGAGTAGTTGCCACCAGCAGCCAAAATGCTATTTTTCCCCCCTCCCCTCAGGGGATACCTGCACAGATTTGGACTAAAAAGAGACAGAAGAATAATCACATCCAGAAGACTAACAAAGTACTTGGCTAGAAGTATTTCATAGACACCAAGAAGTGTTGCAAAGGATAGTCATATGGGATTACCAGTAAAAGGGTTAAAATCAAAATCCAGTGCGACCCATCTGATTAAGCTAAGTCAACACAGCAGGAAATAACTATCATTTTTATTTCCAGAATTGGAGGCTAAGTAAAGCTTTAGCAGTTTTTTGGCTATTTTACAGTATTTCAATGGTTGTTATCCCTCATCTTTTTTTTGGCTTCAGGCATCTTTTTAAGCAGGCTCACCAATAAATAAGGCAAGCAGTTCAAGATTCACAAGGTATTTATAATTGGATTATGCAATTGGCTCTTATTTCCTAATGCAACTTTTTCCCCCCATTGGAGAATTGCCTGTAAGCAGCTAATGATTGCCTCAAACTTATTTATTCTTATTAGCCACTAAATGCTTTTGGCAAATATTTCCTAAGCTATTTTCTTCTTCAAATTCGAAGTAGTAAAGATCAAAAGAAGAGAGTAATACAGTAAACAGCTTTCTAAAAATTGATTTTCAAAATATTAAAGTATTGTTTAGCATTTTTAAGCATTTCAAGTTAACATGTAGTTCCTGGATGTCATGTGCTTACAAAATTGAAAAGTTAACTGCAAATAATGCATTTTAATATGAAATTCAGCTTTTCTGGTGAACTAGGTGGGTAAAAAGATGCTGAGAGACTATGCTAATTAGTTTTCCCTATAGAAGCGGTACTGTGGAGGAACTAGCAACTATTGCCCTTACCTGATCTACCTCTTTACCAGTTCTCTCTCTCCTATGGCAGAAGCTTTTTACCTAGTAAACACAAAGGTGAAGGTTTGTAGATCCAGTTTCTCTATTAGTGGTGGTTTCCTGATGTCTCTTTTTTGGGGAGAGGCCAAAAAGATTGATTAATTACCTTGTAATTGATTTCTTTATATAACTGAAATATCATCTATGGTGAACTTTTAGAAGTTAAGCATTTCCCATTGGAATTAATCAGACTATACATATGGGGCAGACATTCCCGAACTAGTTCCCTGGAAGAGTATGTCCAGTTCCCTAACTCTAGTCTTCAAATTGATCTCCGAGGTATGCAGCAGTCAGGCAAATTGATATACTATTTACAAGAAAGCGTAACCCAGCAACATTTTCTGATTTAAATTTGTCTTCCTGGATGTTGATCACATGCCACTATAGAGTAGCTTGGAATAAGATGTCCTCTAACTTTGAGCTGTGATTGAGTTTCATTTTCTATCTTTTGAGTTTTCAGGAGAGCTCCAGAAGGATTAGCTACCAAAAGGGTAATAGCAGGAATTATTTAAATCATTATATATCTATGTATATATGCAATCCCTCATAAACTAAACCACAGAGAGATAAGTCAAAAATGCTACTATTTTAAGTATTCAGATACCTGCTTTGAAGTCATAGCACAAAAAAAAAAAAAAAAAAGCCTGCAGTTAAATACCATCCTAACATTATAGGACATATACATCAGCTTATGAATGAGATACTGTATTATAAAGAAGTTCAAGAGCAAGCACCGCAATCTGTAACCTGGTCTTGCCCTTGTCCAGGAGAACTTAAAAAAAGCAACTTGAAGATGACAGCTACAACAGCAGCAACATGACTATGAGGAGCATTATGTGACACCAAGGCCCCCCTCATGCGCACAGGTGTTAGAACAGCTCTGCAGCTAATTACAAAAAAAAGGAGCATAAAATACCACAAAAGCAGACACAAAGGTTGAACTGGAAACAAAAGAATTAGAAAAAGAACTGGGCTTGAGGCCAAAGAGGAACTGAGAAGGACTTGCTTTCAGAATACACTGTGTACTGCAAGCTGTTTTTCTGTAATCAGCTGCAAACTTTCTCCTGTTTACAGCATACGGTGATCAGGGAAAGGAAAGGTTACAAACCAAAAAAGCACCAAGAAAAACAAGAAATGACCAAATTGAAAAGGTAGAGACAAAATGAGTAGTCAATTAGAAAGACAGAGCACCACATGAAGACAGCTGCAGCCCTCACCTGCTTTGGCTATGACAAATCCCTACAGAATGGGGCTGGCTGCTGTTGCTTTCAAGGGAAGGGTCAAGAAGTTTTTGTGTGGGCAGAAATGACGACGCCAGCAGACATCATCCCCTTGCAGCAACGGTTACCTTATTCTCTACCTATATTTGCAGGAGAAATGAGCTCAGCTCTCTAGTAGTATTCCTTCTTCATAGTTCTCCAGATGATATCCAAATCCTCTATTTCTTCCCAGCTTTTTTGCTTTACCTCATCTTAGGAATGGTAGCATCTAATCTTAAACAATTCTATAGAATTGTTTAAGAATTGTTTCCCGGGCAGGATGTCAGAAGCAGTGCATTTGTCAGAACATTTTTGCTGTTCTCTAAATGTGAAAGACAGAATATGCCACTCACCAAAAGTTGCTAAATTTTGAAATAATTTTCCTCTTCAATATACCTTTTCTAGAATAAATTGTGATGGGATTTTCCATGGAGCACGTAACATAGAAAGGCTGGTATTGTTCATCCTTAAGACCTTGCAGCTGCCTAACAGGGAGGCATAGAAAACCAGGCAGTTTACAGTGGTGATGAGTAGATGGACAAGAGGCAATGCTAAAACAATGGAAATCCATCTTACCTTAAGGAAAGGAGAAGATTTCTAGTATGAGCACAATCCATGCTGGAACCGGTTCATGACGGGGAGTCTACATTTGCAGATATTCAAACTCACACAGTCAAGGTCTTGAACTGCACCTACTTTGAGCATAAGAGTGGACTAAGTAACTTACAGAGCTCTCCTCCCACATTCAAAGTACTATGGTCCTAAGTAACATCAATCTATCTGAACAGTTGTTAGACTGAATTCTGCTGCCCTCACCTCACACACACTACATAGACTCGAGTGGTTCTTTAAAAACTTCCAGTATCAATCCCAACTTCTAATGGCATGAAGTGAGTCCTCATCACAAAAAGCAAGCAAAGAAATTATTTATGGCCTGACTTGATAGAGCATATGTAAAACAAACAAGAGTAGACAATCTAAGCCTATGTTTTACAAAGCAACAAGAATTGATACTGTATACTCCCCTGCTATCGTGAAGTCCAGCTTTATCAGACACCTAGACGTGACACTTTTAGGAACAGACTCTTTTCCATAAACAAGACCAGACATCAGTAATGCAGCAATTTCTTTCTAATGCCCAGGTTATTTAGCACATTATTCAAAACTTACACCACATAATGAATCAGGACTGATTCTAATTTTTAATTAGAATGTTTAATTAAGCATTATTGTGTTCAAAAACATTGCCAGACAGATTTTTCAAAGTAATTAAATCTGCAGGGGAAAAAAAAAAAAAAAAGTATTTAGACAGATGAATTGGTAGAGGACCACAGATATAAAAACCCTCAAAACAAAGAGTAAAAGGAAAATGTGCATTCCTACAAAGGGATTAATAATAAAGAAGAAACACAAAGAGGATTCAAGGATATATTCACAAGCACAGTTTGAAAGTATAAGGGCAGCAAGAAGATTTGATGTTACTAACTGGTATTTTTAGAGTATGAAGAATGTTTTTGTAACATTTTTATTTTGGCTAAATACTGTTTAACCTTCATTACAAAATGATTTTCCATTTACTAAACCTTTTTTTTTTTTTTTCCTAATGCTATATAGCCTCAAAATATACCATGTTGAATTAAATTCTTAAAAAAAGTTTCAAATCTGTTGTCTTTCAACTCTTCTTTCCCATTGATGCTACAAAAAGAAGAAAATGGAACAAAAATTAGACAGCTCAGGTCGCTTTTACTGGATAATAAGATTTTTTTTTTTTCATAAACCCACGAGTAGAACAACTCTGGATCACGTTTCTAACACTAGAACTCTCAGTAAGCATAGATTTTACTAGGAATATCTTACCAGACCACTGAAACAAATAATGTTGACAAACCACCAAAAAAAAAAAAAAAAAAAAAGTTTCCATTTCAAGACTTATCACACAAGTGTGGGATGCAGTGCATATTGCACAACACAAGACATTTGTCATCAAGTGTATCAGAAACAGTTCAAGTTCTATTATTCTGTTATTAGAGCAAAATAGATTAAGATCCTAAAAAGGACAGTGGACAGTTCTGGTTTGCAGTGGAAGTACAGTTGTATTGAAAAGGTTTTTAAATAAGAAAACAATTAATAGTCTCCTATTAAAAAAAAGATTCCTCCTGCATTATTTCTTCCATCCTCCTTCCAAGCCTTAAATTTCTGACCTTCTATTATTCTGTCAAGCTGCATTATGTACTTGGAACATATGCTGAAGTATTACTTTGAGACCTTAAAGAGCATATTACTGTCACAGGCACAGCATGATCATTAGAGCAAACCAAATGTTGCTTATGGAAACATGCTATAATATAAAACAAAGTTATTATCTATTGGGAGGGGGGAGGAATATATATATATGTTTTATTATTTGTTCTTCCAAGCAGAGTTCAGGGAGCTCCCACAAATCCAATCCAGATCAGAGTGAAAGGTAAGTCCTAGAAACACTTTTGCTGAATTCATGGTGAAAAGGTCAGATCCAAGTCTGGGAATTTGTTTAACGCCTCTGACAATATATGAGCAGCAGCAAAGGATCACAATATAGTAAGATAGATGTTAAACGAACAGTTACTTTGTGAGCATGTGGAAATGAAGACAGATTAAATCAAGCTGCAATTAGTAGATCTCTGTTCACTGAATAATAGTATTGATGCCAAATCCATTAAAAAACACTTTTCTTATCATAAATATGTATTTTAAATACAGAGATGACTATTAACAAGAACATTGTTTTTCTATACAATATCCACAGAACAGGTAAGAGCTGACAAGTTATCATGTAAATCCCAAATACTATCGATGAGAAATTATTTTCACACAGTGAAATATTTGAAAATAAAAACTGACAAGTTGAAAGAGTCAAACACAGTTTGACAGAAGAAAACATTTAATCCCACAAGATTTAAACCAGCAACCTCAATAATAGCTCTGTGAGGGTATAGAAGAGAATCTTTTCACAGCTTTTAACACTAATCTATAAAATCCTTAATCAAGTTAGGGAAAAATGATAACTTGAAAGTAATTTCTGGTTAAATTAATAGAAAAAGTACAGTATACTAAGGCTCTTTTCCCTTTATAAGGGTATCATACAGTATACCACCAGACCACAATAATTGACCCTGCAGTTACAGTGCCTTCACCTTTCTCAAAACTATCATTCCTTTTAAATACATGCGAGAACATGCTCTCAGAGATGTTTTATTAAGACTATTCCTTACAAGGCTGGAATAAATTCTTTTTGCACTACCTATAGCACATGCCTCCCAACAATAAGGAAATGGCAACCTAGCAGTTAAACCAGGCCAAAGTGATACAGTCCTTCATCTGGTCAGCTTTAAAACATGAAAGAAGTGATTGACTTATAACTGTGCTCTCACTATGTACTGCAGGGCAGTAGCTTGTCCTTTTTGAAAGCTGACAGGAAAAAGATATAATTTCAAAAGTAAATATTTCATCCATATATAAGTTTTCCTTTCAATAGTTCCATTTTTCATGACATCTGCATTTCAATATTTGGTGCAATACTTGCTCTAAAAATTGCCAACTTTTCGCCTTACTGCTTGTTATTACTCAAGTTAAGGTCAGAAATACTATGAAAATATTTCAGGTTTTCCATATATTACCCCAAATATACAAAGATGGATCTCCAGATCAATTTTTCCCCCCACCTCGAATACGATGATCCACTTGAATTTGCTGGTTTCCTTTTAAATCAAAACATTCCATTAAGCCATGAAATACCTGTCTCCATTTGGTGGATTAGAGGGAGGGAAAATATAGTGGAAAGAAAAGGGGGAAAATATTTTCCATACAATTTTACCTAAGAACATTAAATGAATAGAGAAAATAGTGTATATATATAATCCCTTCAATATATCTTTTCACAAAAAATCTTGACTGCATCTTGTTTTTAACTAACCTCTCTTCCCAAGTTGCTTCCCATTTGCTCCATGATATTCACCTTTGCTGATACCTTTCAATTATCTGTGTTAGTGCTGCCTCAGACTTATTAAAAGAAACATTTTAAAGCCTTTAAGAGTTAGATGTGAACACTATCCACTGTTAAAGTTCTGCTTTTACAGTTTGCTTTTTGTTTGTGTAGGAAAGGATTGGACACTTCTAGAGTATCTTTCAAATATAGCTTGAAGAGTACAAGAAACTGAAAAGCAAATACAACTAAATAAGCTTGTTATATTGCCACATTTCATTGCTATTATAATTGATTTCATTTTGAGCTGTGCTTGCAGACTTGAGGGAAGAAAATGAAAGGAACGGAATGTGAGCTCACCGCTTCTCCAAACAGCTTCAAATCATTATCTGATTTGAACATGTTTACTTCCTCTGCTTTATGTAGACAGCTTCATTTCCCCAAAGTATGTTAATCAAATTCCACTACCATTTCTCCATAAAGACAAAAATCTATATAAAATAAGCGGATACTCCTTACTGTAAATTACAGAAATTTCTCAGGGCTAGTTTGATGTGCATGCTGTATTAAAAAGAAAAAGAAAAAAAAAAAAACACAATTGAGCAACTGGCATAGTTGTTTTCCTTAAAAGAACCGTCTGACCTTAGTAATGCATAATACCTCAAAAATATATATTATATGTACATTATATACTCGCGGTATCATTACCTTTTTTAAAAAAGGTAAGTTTACAATATCATACAATTTAATAAAGCCACTCTACAAATAATTCAATGTGGTACAATCACTGTACATACAAATAATGGAAAAGTATGTCCCAAAGATCTTACAGTCTACTCTATTACAGAAGGAAATCTTTATCAAGAAAGATCCATAGACCGTCAGAAGTAACACAACAATGTCACAGCCAGGGAAGCAACACAGTCAGCTTGAGGTGACACCTAGCTAGGTAGATGTCCTGGCTAAATGTCCTTTAAGCAAATATCATATCAGTGTCATACCAAAAACAATATTTATTGATAAACAACAAAAAAAAGATACAAATCTTGGTTTGCAAAAACAGAGTTTCAAGTGAATCAGTGAGCGCCAAAAGCTTTCGTGCCCTGCTTTCACAATGAACACCTGACGAGTATGCAAACCAAACATCCGTTTACTACTTTCTTGTGCTATAGGATTATTATTTCAGAAAGTCACTCAGGAAAACACAAATAATATAAAATATTAATAATTTGTGGAAGAAGATTAAAGTGTAATCTTTTCAATATATTTATCTGAATCTAGCACTTCTGGGTTTGCATGAACTTGCAAAAACTAAAGAAATAACAAGAGTATACTTCCATTCTTCTCCTCTATTGCTTTCAATCACTGGATAACAAAAGCTTATGACTTTTAAAATGTATACTTCTACTACCAGAAGTTTCAACTTTAAATTCAAACTTTTGCAAGAACTTTGCAAGGGCCATGGAGTCACACATATATTTTCATATTCATATAAATGGAAGTCTAGGAATAAATTATCTCTTTACCAGCCAACAAAGTATAGTATACAAAACTACACATTCTTGATATAATAGTAAATATTACATCATATTTTATATCTTCTAGTGATACCAGAGAAGGTATCACTGCATAATAATTTTCCTACTCTGTCCCCTTCCTCTCTGCCAAAATATTTTGAATTTTATGAATATTGAAACTTTTGAAGTATTAATACTACAAATCAGAAATATGAACAAATAAGTTTGCAAATGCCTACAGGCTTGAAGATTAGAAAATAATGGAGTTTTACTTGGAGTCCGCTGTTCCTCTCCTTTTATTTCCTCTTAGATGTATTTAAATATGACAAGCTTATTAATTATGACCGGTAGAAAAAAGTGTAGACATTTTTGATTTTGTATAGACGCCACAATCCATACAGTATGGAGTTACTTTTGCTAGATATTAAAAACCACTTTAAATACCATATTTCAAATTTCTAAAAAGCTCTAAAGCTGAAAAGCTTTGAAGATTTAGTAATAATTATTTTAAAATAAATTGTAATCATTCTAATCACAGTTATTTTTATTTTGACAAAAAAACAGTTTTTCAAAACACTTCAGTATTATTTTCATTACACAGCAATTCTTACAATTTTATAAAACAAAAGAAGTACCTGGAACCTTATAAGACAAACTAATCTGAATATGCAAAGTCTTTTTGTATAAGTTGCCTCTTCATGTTTGCCCATTATTAACCACCAATTTTGATATAGAAGCATTTCTCTATTATACAATGCAAGAGGTCTGCTAAAACAAACAAAAAATCTGCATTTTTGTCTACATAAATGTGATCTTGAAAACAGAAAAAAAAAAATGAAAGAGCATCTGCTTCGTAGAACAGTCAAGATATTCATGAGAATTTGAAGGCCTCTCATTCCCACTGTGAAGTTTTCATACCTGATTTTTTCTTCCAATATTGATTCAAAAGTGAAAACGGATTTTTCTGAATAAAAATGCTTCAGCATTTAGATAGCTATCTGCATATAAATTCATATGTTAATTACATTCTCACGAGTTGCATATAATGAGATTTGCAGAGAACACTTAATGCTAGGCTTCAGTAGTGTGTCCAACTGCATAAAGTTCTTTTTTTAGTAAGTCATTTACATAAGTTGCAAATCATTAAAAAGTTTTATTCATTTTTATGTTAATTTATATTTTAAAAGGAGATAGTTCCTTGGAGATATTATAAGTAGTGTCAGGTCTGATAATAAAGATGAAAAATAAATCCACACGGCCAGAGTCACCAACATCACTCCACTAGCAACACTATTTCTATCTTGCACTCCACCATACGGCTAGCTGATGGTTTAGCAAGCAACTAGCATTCAGTAAGAACATACGATCTACTTTGGATAGAATACACATCAAAAGTAAGGACACCAGCATCCAGATCACAGTAATTTCACATTCTTTTCCTTTAAAAAAAAAAATCAAGCACAAGTAAATTACTTATCTGTAAACCTGCAAAACACATTCATTCCACCACTCATCCAAATATACTACATGAAAAAACAACCCAACCCATTAGAGCGCTAGAGCCCTCTGGAAATTCCAACACACTCCAGGATTGCTGTGCAGTATCATATGCTGAAAATTGAGACAATGTTTAAATAATGCCTTTTCCCTATTTATTATACTAAGCAAGGACATATAAAAAGGCAATTAAGGAAATGACAGTGTTAAGTCTCACAATCTGCAGCAGCAATTACACATATGGAGGTACAGAATGATGCAAGAAACAATAAATGACATGGAAAATACTCAGAAATCTATTTTTCAAGTAGCATTCATGGATTTGAGGGCTTTCTCCTTTTCTCTTTTCCCCAGGAGAATTGCAAAAACCTCACAAGTGACCACAAGTGTTCTTAAAATATTAAAAGTGCTAATGTGTGCTGCTTGTATTCACCAATACCAAGAATCTCAAGAACTTCGCAAATTAAGAAATTAAATACCTTTAATAAGAATAAACATTAATATGAACTTTGTTTTGCAGGTTGGAATAGAAAGAACTTGCCAAATAGATTTTAAGCATCAAATATAGTAATATCTAAATCATTTATTCTGTCAAAGCCATGCAGTTATATCAACTTAGAGTAATTGGGTGAATTCTTTAGTTCTAATGTCTTACCTGAAAAATATGCCATGCAGTTATATCAATTTAGAGTAGTTGTGTGAATTCTTTACTTCTAATGTCTTATCTGAAAAATATAGCAAAGATAGTTACACATTTCAGCGCAACTGAAGAAAATGTACGGCAACATTTGTTAGAATTAATACTGCAACTTTATCCTCCTAAATATAATATTAAAGTTATTGTAGTATTCATCAGTAATTTAGCCAATTTCCTTTATATCATATTAAAAGAAGCTGAACTTTTGATTTTTGTGTAGGGAAAAACATCAGCTTTTTAATTTACTCAGAGCTACAGCTTTGAACCAGACTGTAAGACAAATGTTTAGAAGGATATTTTTTTTCCTTGTCCAGAAAAATTATAAAGTAAAATATATGAAAGTCCCCAATTTCTTCTCAGAAGCAACCCCTCCTTCCAAATCTGAAAGTACAGCACACCACATTGATAACCAACAGTTCTGTGTAACATAAAGGTCATTGAATGAGTAAGAAAACGCCTACACAACTCTGATCTAGTAAGCGCTCTATCTTCAAAGGTTCAGGTACAGCACATATTAATGAGAAATTCTTTTGATGAGTTGGAATACACAAAGGCTTCCATAAATGCTCATTTCAAAGCAAAATATCCCTGGTAGTTCTAAATACTTACAATCATCAAAAACCATTAGCAACAGCACGCACTTAAAAATAAATGCAAAAATGTTTTTCTTACAAGAGTAAACTAGAGGTTAGTTTCTCCTTGGAAGTTATGCTTACTTTACTGCACATATGAGGAGAGGTTGAGTTTCAAAAATAAGCAGAAAACCACAGTTACAGTCTCAGATGCCTTCAATGTTAATCCAATTTAAGAAAAACACTAGCCAAACCATTAAAATATTATATTATACAACTTTATACAATAAAGTTTTGTCCAGAGAAGGTTCTTTATTACTACAAGAGACAGAGTTCACACTGCAGAACTTACATTTTCATCCCAACTAAAGAAATAGGCTCAATGCAAAGATGATTGGGTGAAAAGGATTACGATACTCAGTAGCGAGATACTTTAGCATACCTGTTTTCTCTTAAACTACGTGAGTATATGCACCACCGTGAAGAATGCTAAGAAAGGTACGTGCAAAAAAAAAGTTTTAATAAACAGTCAAAATATACATTATGTATATAAAACAAAAAGATTTAAATAAGGCTTATTTCTTAGTCTAATATATTCAGTATTTGAGCTGTGAGAATATTAGGATCAAAACATCCTATTACACAGCGAGATCCTGTAACTCAACTTAAATGTCAATAAAAACTTATTCATTCATAACAGTACAAATACTAACAACGAGTACTAGCAAATAAGGAGAATGCTTTTGTAATAGAACTTTAAACCCACCCTGGATAACACAGCAAGTACAGGGGCAGAATTAAATATAGCCTTTCTGTTACCAGAACAAACTCTAAAACTGTCTTCTAAACCATCGCTTACTCAAGGGAACCTCCAAAGTTAGAAATACTGCTCTCCAAGCCTGTAATTAGCTCAGTCAGCTCTAAAAACTGCAGTGTTTTTGTGGGAAATGCCAGACCAGTAGCTGTATGTTAGCAGTGTAAAAAAGCTTGGAGTTATATTTTAGTAACTACACATGGATTATTGATTACAGGATTGGACTACAAAGAATGTATCAACTTCTGAATGCAACAAAATATTATTGAAAATCTATAATAAAATTCATTAACAATTTATCAAGTTACATGCACCACGAGAATGCCACTTTAGAAGTGTTATTTTTTCTTCCCTGTTCCTACAACAGCAAGTCAGTTCTGCTGTGATGTTTTGACACCTGCTGTCTAGAGGCTACACCAACCTTCAATCAGCCTATTTGAGGAATTCCGTACATTTCTGGTACAAAATTCACTGAAGAAGAAACAAAGCTTCTAGTGTATTTTTTCAGCAACCTATCAAATTGATTTGATGTTCCTAAAGCACAGTTTCCAATTTCCACATAGCTCCACTTGAGGTAAGGTTCTCCAAACCCTGGCAGCCCACAATTTGAACCACCATTTTCTTCTGCTGACCCTCTTAATTCCCATGTACAACAAGAGACAAAGAAGAAGAACCCAGAACCTAGCCAAGATTACAGCTCTACAGCTGAAGCCAGCAGTCACCACAGGTGACAACATTTTACTTATATTCCCCCTGTTACTGACTGGAGACGAGTGTGGGGAACAGCTCAGCCCAGCCCCACAGCTGCAATGGGGCAGGACACACCATGCCTGGCTCCTGCAGGCCCCACCTCTACAGAAGCCCTCTCTATTCACTACCAAGATTTTTGTTCTCATCACCAGCCCAGGCGATGAGTGCATTTCTTAATGTCAAAGCACCACCTATGGATACGTTAATTTTTTGCTGTGCATTTTTATTCTCATTTCTGCAGAAAGGGCCGGGATGTGCATTCAGGCACCCTAACAACTCTCACTGAACTCTCCAGTCAAAGGTAGTGATGTTGAAGAAAAAACACGTAAAAGAACACAATTACGCAAACACTTCTACGAGAGCCTGTCCTCCCACTTCCCTTTTCTCAGTGTACCTTGATTTTTGCCTCCAGTGACTGAAATTTCCTCCGAGGCGGTTGAGGTGGATGTGGCAGATGTGGCAGTTGCAGGCGGTTGGTGACCGTTAACGGCCGTTGGAGCAAGGGTCCTGCCACGCCCTGCGGCTGGGGCACTGGCCCCTCTGCACGGCCGTGCTGCCCTCCCACCCGTCCCTGCCTTGGGGACAGGGATGGGGCCATGGAGCCCTGTGCAGGGGCACCGCCACCTCTTCCCCACGTGGGTAATGTTGGCACAGGGCGTTTTTACCCCCGCTCTGTCCCAGCTGCTGCTGGAATCGCCGCCAGACGGTGGCCCTGCACTCCAAGCAGCCTCCATCACTCCTAAGCACTCCGTACCGCTGCCCTGTCACTTGCAAAGCCGCTGGGACGCTACAAAAACCATCCTGACAGGTGAAGGTAGGGAGGCTTAGAGCAACATTTCCAAACAGCGTCTGTCTCCACAGACTCATTTTGAAGGTGTCTGGAAAAATTATCCATGCTCTGGGAACAAGCTGATAACTCAGGAAAATGAAAAGGTCACACTCTGATTCTGAAACCTTACCACTACAGCCAAATTATGGTACAGCACTCTCCAACCTCATATAATCCAAATAGTCCTCATTTATAGCAGAAGAGTGTTTTATTTTGCATAATTGCTCATTGTGTGCTTCAGTGATAGCAGGGTACAAAACGGTAATACTTGTATCTCTTCGGTTCCATCACACACCCTTGTAGTCCATCCTGACTCCTAGTAGGCTGACACCCTCCTGCATGGTTTATTTTCTCTGTCTACAGTAAGGCATGAGGAACGCCTGCGCTTGAGACCTGAAAGCCTTTCAATGACTTGAGTTGCGTTAGCACTCAAGAACGTAAGGCCAGACCCTCAGCTGTGTAAAATGAGGCTGGGTAAAGCAATTCCTTACTGAGAATCTAGTCCCTCTTCTGCAGTGCCAGAGAAACGAGTTCAAACAGATGGATACATCTGTATCGTAAACTGACACTTTTATAAATCTTACAGTTCTCTTTAAGAATAGGCTTTGTATGAGTTAGAGTGATTAAAATAAGAATTTATGAAAAGACAAGGTAAATGATTAAGATGCCCAAGAAAAGTTTTTAAATATAACACTCCCTTCACTTAACAGAAGGTATAACTCACTACTGCTAGAAAACATGGGGAAAAATATTACTGGGTTGTGGAGCTCAAATCATCTAAAATTTGCTGTTGCAGTTTGGTTTGATTAAGGAAGGCTTCTGGATGTCATATTTTGCAGGGAAAAAAAACACTCAATTCATATGGCTTAAATTGAATCAGGATCAAGGGGGGTGATTGATTTGGCAATGACACTATCAACTTGCATTTCACGTAGGATTCTTACTAGCAATATACAACAAACATACTTAGGAAGTGTTAATAAAGACCTACACATTTTGAAATGCACTGTTACGATTCACGCTGAAAACATCTGGCCATAGGAAAGCACATTCTCAGCTGTGAAACATTGAGCCACTCCTGTCTTGGGCTGCAGGTTCCTGTATTTACACCCCCTTCTGCCAGCGTCCCAGGTTGAGTGCTGCTGTCACCCTTTTCTCACTCCCTGTCCCTCACTATTGTCTCAAATGTTCGCGCTTCCTTCATATTTCAAAATACTAAAATAAAAGAGCCAGCTGAGCTCAGAAAGTAGTTTTGTGTGAGTCATCAGCTCATTTATATCACACATTAATCACTAAAAGACAAAACAGAGGGAAAGAAAATAGTGTTTAAATGAACAATGACTAGAGCTATTTTTAGACTTTTTTTTGCAAGTGAAATTAAGGTTTACAAAACATAGTGTACTGTACTCTTGACTAATCGCTTCTTGTTACAAAATGTTGATGGAAAATAAGATTTACTCTGTGTAGAGTTTCTCTATGTGCAATAGTCAGAATTCATATTCCCACTTAAAAGAAGACGTTATGGAAACAAAGCCAGTTTCTTGTAATTTCCATTTGGTTTAGGGCAACATTTTCTAAACAAAACATTCTAAAAGTTTGAAGAATAATTTTTTGTTAGTATTTCTCATGTGGAAAAAATATAACAGTGAGCAAAAAAAATTAGTTTTGTAAGCATTTTAAAAACACATAAAATTAAACCATAAGATGACACTGTTCCAAGGTAACTAACAGTCAAAAAAAAACATAAAATCATCTGAAAGATTTCTGTAGACTTTTTTGACCTTTCAAAATTGTCTTTTCCAAATTCATCCAAATCGCTATGGTAATCAACATAAAAATAAAGCTTTTATTAGCATTATCTGTTATTTTTATGGTAAATTTAAGAATCAGAACATTATAAAAAAGGAAACATGAATGATTGGTATACATACTCTAATGTCATATCATATTTTTAGACTTAATCACTAACCATTTATGGTTTATCAAAGATAGAAGATAAAAAAGGCCTAAAAATAGATAAGTGTTTTCATGATTATAACAAAATTTGGGGTGTTTCTTACTCTGTATGCTGTATACCCTGTATTTTGTGAGAGAAGATATTCTCAGAATGACTCTGAAATGCTTTTGTTTCAGTATTCAATCATCAACAACATTCTTAAAGTAATAATAGCTCAAAATGGCCCCAAGGCCCCATTAAACAAGAACTGCTGAGCACTGTGACCTTGATCTTTAGAAAAGGTAAAAAGTTTGAAGATTATACCTGAATAATAATGTTGATGAGCTACCATTTAATGCTTGTAGAATTTTGAAACATAACATAATTTTGATGCAAGTGTTTAATAGCTTCTTAACTTCTATTTAAGAACTTGCAGTTTCTAATTAGATGTAATCGGATCTAGATTTTGGTAAAGAGCCACTACAAAAACAAGACAAATAATGCATGAAATGTGGTATGACCTTTTGCTTTGTCAGGACCTCTGTCAAGAGATATTTCCTCTATTCCAAAGCAGTCAGACATTTCAATTAACTGTAGTAAGGTATAGCTTGATCTTGGTGGTAAGCCAGACTGCTACCCAGTAAGATTCATAATGCACAAGAGTCAACAAGATACCAAGGTACAAGGTACACAATAAGATAGAATTTGTCTTTAGAAGTAGTAAAGGTCAATAACTCACTGCACTTTAGAATGACAGATATGAGAGGAAAAAAAAATTGCATTTTCCACATTTCTGATAATATTATCTGATTATACTAGTTAGAAATTTTATTACACAAACATTTCTGAAATGTATTTAGTGAGCAATTTTATAATATATGTCATGAAAGGCAAATAACAAATGGCAGTTCAAAATTTACAGAAAAAAAGAATAGATGTAGGCAGATATCATTTCTTTTTCTAGGAAAAGAAAAAAATGCAGGGATTCACCAAGTTCTAGATAGTTTAATATGACAGTTTTCAGGGAGTTCATAAAAATCATTCTGTCTTCTCAGGTTGAAATGAGTGGTTTCAGAGACAAAGCAAGCATCTCATCCCACAAAATTTAATAGTTTTCTTGAAACTGACTCTACAGTGAAGACAAAAGTGACAATCAGCTCATCCCAGCATATCTGCATATATTGTCTAATTTCTTCAGATTACTTCCTAAAGACCTGCAATGAATAAGAAAAGCTAAGAAGAGCACAAGAGAGGTGTGAGTGGTATTGACAGTTCTCTACTGGAAAGTTTTGAGGTTTGCTAATCAAAAACACTGTAGGTATAGAACAGTTAAAAACTTAACTGCTAATTGAAAACATCATATTTAGAAGAAAGTAGCCAGTAATTGGAACAGCAGGGGTTCATTTCCACATTATCTGTGGAGGACTGCTAGAGGGCTGCAGAACCTCCAGTGCTATCTAAGTGAGTGTAAGTCATTATTAAGAACAAACCCGTCAGTTCATCAGTCTTTTAAGCACACAAGGGAAGAAAGGAGGGAGTAGAACTGTCTCCCAAACAACATTTAGTACCTTACAGGAAAGACAAATGTGATTTAGCAAACACTTCCTTTTTCTGTTTAATTCTCTACAAAATTTCTGCTAATGCTTTCTGACTCTCCAGTCAGCTCTTTTTTCCATCCCACTCTTCATGAATATACAGAGGAACCTCTGGGTTACAGCCCAGTGGCCTGGTTCACTGTCGTTTTCTGGAATGCAGTCACACTTTGTCATGTCCAGTTACTACTACTTGCTTGAACTTTCCACGCAGTGAGTCAGCTGAGATTTTTGAGGCGAAAGCCCACAGGG
The DNA here is from genome assembly GCA_034781795.1 of Crypturellus tataupa. Classification (NCBI taxonomy): domain Eukaryota; kingdom Metazoa; phylum Chordata; class Aves; order Tinamiformes; family Tinamidae; genus Crypturellus; species Crypturellus tataupa. The sequence goes on from JAWLRI010000779.1 coordinate 1,678,046, forward strand.
CTACTGCAGCTGGCTCTACTCAAAGTGGCCAAGTCGTGTCACATGCAACTTTGAGAAATTGACATTTTACAGATAGTTTACAACTAAAATTACTCTTAAGAGAGTACAGATTCATATCTCAGCAATTAAATCAACCACAGTTGCAAAGTGAGAGGGATTCTTGGAGCTGTAGTAAAAGTAGAGGCTCAGTAAAATGTATTTAATCTATCAAAAAAAAAACCCCACCACCAACAAAAAAACAACAAAATAGTTTAACAAGCTTAAACTGCTAATAGGTGAAGCTATCTGAATTCACACAAGAAGTCACTTGCAAAGGAAAAACAAACTCTAAACATTGGTCTGACAAAATCACAAGTAAAATAAATACAAGTACCTCAGTTCAAATAGGTTATTATCATTTTAACTTTTCCAGTGAAAACTTTGTGTCTAATGTAAATTCTCTTACCAAACAAGTAATATGGTGAAGATAAAATTTTGCTGTGTAAATTATATAGGTCAGCCTTACTAATGATAATGATCCTTAGATGTTAGTATGGAGCCATGTGCTGAATAATTTACATTCCAGTGACTACTTGCTAATGTTGCTTCCTTGCTATGTAGAAGAGGTTTTCCTCAAGCTTAATTATCTTTTAAGCACTAAGAAATAAATATGTAAGTATACAAATATACAGTGTTTATAATCACATTTTCACAAAAATTAGGAATAAGATGAAATCAGTTCAATAAGTATAAATAACGAGAAAATTAATTCAAATAAATATACAGTTCTGTTTAATATTTTACTGTAATTTAATGAAGGAGTCCCTAGCACTGAATTATCAAAATATTTTATAACTAGTGTTATATCGATTAAGACTACTATTTATTAGGTTTCCTTATAATTTATTAGTCCTTTTTTTAAAAAGGCTGTTTAATTTAAGTGTTCCACTATGTCTGAACAGCTTTTACTAACTTTGTAGAGAGGAACAAGCAACCATGGAGAGAAAAAAGATGGTGGGTATAAAATATTTCAACTTGCGGGGATCCTGTCATGAAATAAATGTGCAATAGTAGCTTCACAGGCTTTGACAGCCCTTCCTTCATGTTACACTAGAAGATTTTTCTCAATGATGCTCCTTATCAGTAACATTGTCACACGTGTAAACAGCAATGTCTTGTCATGGTATTTGAAAACCTGCAGAAAACCTAAGGCAAAACGTTTGCTTTAGGGCATCATGATCCCCTGAAGGTTCCTGAAGGCTTGGCACTCCTTTTGTCCCTTGATAAGCCTCCCTGAAGCTAAGATCTTGACAAATTAATACTCTGACAGTGACCTAACTCACTTCCAGCGAGAAACTAAATCAGTGTTTCTCAGAGGAAAAAAAAAAGTAATTAACGATCATGTCTCTAGATACATAAAGATTTAGATACAGATAAATAATGGACTGAAAGCATCATCATAATAAAAAGCAATCCTATTTATTTGGTAAATTTGGCATAAGAAAGAGGCGCCACCTCTTTCATCACAGCTAGATCTAAAGTCCAATATATATGATAAAATAGACTGTCCTGAGAATAAGAAACACCAGAAAAAAAGCATGGGAATCATGAGGGTTATTCAGTAGAGCCTGAGTTCAAAACATGTCAATGAAGTGAGAAGTGCTAAATGTAAACAACATCTCCATATTCAGGCAATAAAAATATTGTTTTATTTAAAATATTATTGCCATTGGAATAGTGTCCATTGTCCACAATGAAAAATAATGTTTTTAGATTTAAATTATTCTCCCACATCAAAGAAACTTAGTCATATTCAGGAAAACAGCTATTAAAACATTAAATACATGTTTATATGCATCTCATATTTCTGTCTGCTTTCAAGGATAAATAAATTGTATTTAGAGTCAGTGAAATATATCTAATCAGTATAAAATAATAAAAAAATGTATCAAATATGTCTGGAAACGTCTGGAAAATCAGATTAAAATTGCTTTTAAGGACCTTGAAAGTTTTAAGGTTTCTGTGTTATAATTAAAGTATTGCTTGGATCCTTATTTCACCACCTTCTCAGCAGAAAACTGACCTGAGTCCCTATAATAATAAAAATGTACAGTACCTGAAAAACGATTACAAAACCAGAGATAGGATCGTATTCTCCAGAATGAGCGATGATTAGAAAGTTTTGCTGACAGGGATTTCACACCTTTGTGACTTTGTGGTCTTGATCGTTGACCTAAATTTCATTAGAGATCAAGCAGATATATAAAAGATGAGGTAAGGTGTGGAAGAGTACAGCTCCAGAGCTGTACCAACAATACAATTACCTAAAAAGAACCAAAATTGATATAGAAATTAGAACTGCTGCAGCCCTATCACATGAGAGAAAGGGACATGTGCTGTATATTCACTCTGTAGAAGACATATGTCTAAATCTGACAACAGACATGCAGGAGGACCTCAGAAAACAGAGGGATTTGTTCTAATATAATTTCCAATGATCCTTAAATATAGAACTGTTTAGTTATCCATTTACAACTGTGATTCTACAGCATACATAAGCATACATGATGAAGCCACAGAAGTAAACTCTGATCACTTGGAGTCAAAGTCCATAGTTACCATCAGTCAAACTCTTGTAGAGATCATAGTTTCATGAGTAAGGAAACTCATAGAAAAGCTGCAGTACAAATATAAAACCTGAGGTCAAACAGCTGGTATGTCATTCAGGAAATCTCTTGTTTTAACACAAAATCCCTCTTCAGAATTTTACCTCAACTTCACGGAACCTCTTACGTTGCCCCTGTCCTGCCCTCCCCAACCCCCGCTTTTTTTTAAAGCTGATGAGCAATTCCAAACAGATTATGATATAGGATTTCTCTAATTGCTGACACTGGAATTTCACTACAGTTGAGAGACAGACCAAAAAAAGGGAAGATGGATCATAATTTGGTTTAATAGGAATTTAACCTAATTTAGAAGTGTCATGAGAATATGATCACTGCAGCTTACCTAAGAACTGAATATTATAGCACTTGCTTTTGAGAAAATATTTCCTCAGAGCCAGGATTCCCTAACTAGGGAATGTTGGAGCAGAGCTGCTGAGAAGAAAGCTCAGATTAGGACCAAACAATTGTACATGCTCAGACAAGTATTAGTGAATATGTTTTACAATCTTGAAAATGAGAAGAAATCAAAAGAGAGAAAATTGAATGGACTCTATCTCTACATAATTGAAATTGTACCTTTTCCTCTCACTAAGATTTATGGAGATAAGAAGTGATATTTTTCAGTAATTTTTGCTAAAGTAATACAAATTAAACTTTTTTTTGTACTGAGTTGTTAATTCCAAGGTGCAGATACCAAGAAACATCTAAGAGCATGGAGAAACCTCTTTATTATTGATGGATGTGTGACTTTTTGACCACTATATCATACCTTGCCTCCTTTCCCTTTTTGTTGTGACAGATAAGCATAAAAATTTCAGAGTTTAAAACCAGAGATAAGCAGTGAGCAGCAAAATGTTTGATGCTTATTCAAAGCTTATCTGAATCGCCCATACCCCCAGAGACCACTCAATCTCATAAGATTTATAGTTCTTCCAAATTCCAAGCAGTTCAAAAAATAGGAGGAAAATTGTTTTTAATCTATTCGTGCTGGCACTTTTCTCTCTGCAGACTCCAGCTGAGACCTGCAAATGCAAAGCTGTGCACAAGTATAGAGTTCTGTCAAGCCACAATTTTATCTTAAAGTTATTTGAGTTTTGAGGTCTGTTATCACTTATTTTGAAGGGCCTCACCTGGCATTCTATTTCAATCACAGATCTGCTATACGATTTGCCAGAAGTGAAACACTCCTGTTCACATCACCTACTCCTGCATCTCCTCACACTTTACTTATCTATTCTATAAATGATTTTTTCCACTTTAGTAGGAAATTACACTCTCTAAAAAAATTCTAATCTCTGAACGTTACATACAAAAAAGGAAGTTTTATTTTAAACAATGTTCACAATAAAGAAATCACTGTAGCTTTACTCGGAATAATTCATTTTTTTCTGCAATAGAAAAATTGTAAAGTGAATTGAAATATGAACTGATCTTATTATAAGAAATTCAAGTTGGAGTGTTTAATTACAATCCATAAAATTACAAGACTTATTTCTAAAGTGAGGAGAAGTCAAGGTGTTCAATGTCCAGTCCTTAACTGTGAGCTCCATTTCTGCACTGGTGTTTGCACTGCTCCCTAAGAACACCCTGGTACTCAGTAACTCACTCAGAAGTCAGGACTTCCAAGTCTGCAGCTGCAAGCAGAAGGCCCCCGTGTCTGACAGCATTCCGGATTCTCCCAAAGCATATTGCAGAGCTTTACTTAAATGTTAATGATTTTCACGTTCAACACGAACACTTTGAAGTAATGTTACATTTGTCTTTGATAAAAAGTAGTTTGATAGAAAATAGCTTAATTAAAAGTTAATTTAATAAGTTTTCAGGATACTGTAACTGCAATTCTTCAGCACCAAACTTTCCAATCAGGACATTTTTAATTGGTAGAACTGTTACAGTGGTTTTAGGAAATTATTTTCAATTAATTTGGAACTGTTTTCCAGTTAGTAGAGTCAATGTCTCTTGCTATTTATCTTCAAGGGAATGTTTCACTTCTAAACAAATTATATCCCAAAGGATTAAAAGTTGTACTTAGCAGGCACTCCAAATGCTTTCTGTTGGACATAATTGCTGTGAAAACAACCAACGAAGTTGCATAGAATATGACTTCATCTTCTGTGCAAAGATCCATGAAAGACATTTTGGATATACAATTTCCTTGGGGAAACAAATCCATTGTTTGAACAGAAATGCAAAAACTAATGTACAGCAGTCAGAACAGTCTGACAGCACCTTGCTGTTCTTGCCATGGATTTTGTTTATCCTTATCAGAGGCGGACTTGACTGAGAGTAGGTGACACTTGCAGTGTTTCAAATAGAGTTCCAGCAGGTGGTCACGTCTGTAAGACATTTCACCAGCTCTCCCCGGGGTGCATGGAACGGAGTCAGCACTCCATCCTGAGGGAATACTTGCAGTCAGTTAGCACTTTTGGCACTGTCGCATTAAGGGGTGTTTCTGACAGCAACATACTCCATAAAACAACATCTAATCTGCTTCTAGAAATACGTGTACACCGAAAGAACATTGTCTTTGACGGTGACCTAATTACACAACTGTCCCAAGGGACTCTTCGCTTCCTTTTTTCACCACGTGTATTTGTTCAAGTGCACATATCTTGCCAGTTGAAAAATACAGGTCTGAAATATCACCCCATCAAACGCAAATTTCATTTGGTTTCTTGACCTCCATGAAAATGCTGTGCATCTTCCTGACATCAGATTAGACATCTACGAGTTGTCTTTCCACTGAGGGGTGTGTTCCCTGTTCAAGACTGGCATCATATTTGTTCAGTGTAATAAAGCCACTTCCCTTTCCGAGTCAGTAATTTATCAGTGCAAACAAACAAACAAACAAACAAACAAAAAAGAAACTATATTAAAAAATCCTCTGTAGCAGTTTTTTTTTTAACTTATATTGGTCAGGAACCCCTTCATTCCCCCATTTTACATTACTTTCCTACTGATATAAAGTTAGGATGTATCTTCTTTCCCTCAAAACAGAAATATCAAGAAAAAAGCAGATTCATGTAACAAAACTATACCTTTTATAAGTGTACATTCAGCCTATATAGTTTCTACTGCCACCCTCAGTCACCTGTCCAGTCCTTTCTTTAATCAGCTACTTGCCTATCAGATTCTTTCTGCTGTTTCCCCTCCCAACCTTTCCCCATTTTTCACTCCTGTCTCCTGCCTGCATTCCTTCAGACCACTATTTAACTAACAGGCCTTGACACTCAGATTACCTCAAACTCAGAGAATTCACTAAATTTTAATTCCCTTGAGTCTGAACTGTCAGTCTCTAGTTGAAGTGCATATGGGATGATACTGTTAATGGATTCACATCAGACCTCTATATTTAAGTAGAGTTTAACATCACAGATCTGAACCTTGCACTGAGAAGAGACTCAGCTGCCATTTTGCATCGTATCTGGTGAACTCTGAGGAGTAACACAAGCTCAAGTGACTTATTCCGCATACAAACGTCTGCTCTCCCTATTCCCCAATTCATGATTTGCTCAGGATTTATCAGCAAGCGACAAAGCTTGCACAGGCCAACTTCATCGAGTAAGCATTATTTATCATGAACTTCAACAAAACAAGATTGCTCTCATACGTTCTAAAAACTCTTTAAACTACCATTCTTTGTAATCTAGGTACCTGTGAATTTTATTAAACTGGTACGACTTGGGCAGACTGAAGAGCACAAAATGCTAATATGCTAGGGTATAAGTTATACAAATAATTGCATCATCACATAAGCAATTGCAATAGGTTGAATTCCAAATGCAGAAACTCAAGTTAGAAACTCAAGCATTCCTCCAGGGGAAAGCAGCTAATTAATCTGCATAATCTGTACATGCAGATAAATCTTTAACGGATTTTTCAAATTCATATTCAGACATTAAAAAAAAAAATACTCTGAATATTCTGAAAGAACAGACAGAATTTGGGTCATTTGCTAAAATTCAAAATAAGATTCCAGAACTTTAGGTAGGCCTGAAGCAGGATTTCTGAAGAATCTGAATATATTCTCAGGGATTGAAGTATGAATAATGATTGGCAAGGGTCAGCCACACCTTTGAATAAAGGCCTTTATCTCCTGTAAATGGGTGATCTTGACTATTTGTGTTGTGACAGAAAGTTCAATTTCTTGCTTAAGCATTCGTAGATGAGACTTTGGCCTTTAAAATGCAGAATTTGATAATAAAGGACAGAGAGAAAAGCTTTCAGAATTTAAAGCAAGCTGCCTCATTAGAACAGTCATTTTATTCCTCTGTGTGTTGATAATTTCAACAAAAAAGACCATTTTACCATTTCACTACAGGGAAAAATGCAGGGTCAGACCTCTTTTGCAGTGAGCAGAGGAGTGGTGCAGGAACACATATTATCAATTTTAAACTATCCAAGGAGACATTTTGCCACTGGGGCAAAAGCAATGACATCTGTAAACCCTTTCAGATCTTGGACTCACAAGATCTGCTCACCTGAACCCTTCTGTTCAGCTGGAATAAATCTATTCGTTGAAAATAAAATTTCTTAATTAGCACAACTGTATGCTTGAGACCCAGGTTCAGGGCTCTCTGTTGAATCAGCTAGAGCACAGACTTGGATATGCAACTTCCTTACTCTCTAACCAACAATATTCTAGTTTATCCTCTGTGCTATCCCCCTAAAATGACTGACAAAGATTAATTTTTGTTCTAATAAATATCAGAACACTGAAGCTTTCCATAAAAGGAGGGCTTGCTTTATAGGCAGCCATGTTCTGAAACTGTGATTTTTGACTGGAAAATACATTTGTGCCATCATGTTCCGAGTTAGAACCCAAATGGAAGTGGATGGATCAAACACTCGCCAACTGTCGCCCAAGCCAACCAGACAAAAGCCAGTGCCAGTACTCTCTCCGAAATGGTACGGTCGGATTAGCGCATCACCAGATGCAGAACAAGCTTCAGTCTCTGTTGAACCACACAGAGATGCCCCCCCTTGCATTGTGGAATTTCTGCAAATAAAACCAAGTAGACTAGAAGAAATTTGAAGCTCAGCTCAACTTTCAGAGCACAAGGCCATAGAAAGAAATCACTGTGTATTCTGCAGCCAATGAACACTGAAATCTCCCTAGATTCAGCTAATCTTGGTCTACTCAGTGCAAGGTATTTCCTGCATTTCATTATTTATTTGACTACAAAAACAGAATTATCTCATAGTGGGACTAAGGCAAGGAAATCACGCATTTACTTACTTATTTTACCTGGAATAAAGTTTAATGGATTGACTGACTCATTTAAACTGTGTATTACTATGTCTCCAGCCATTCATTGCAGAGTAGAAAAGAAAAAATCAGGAAGGTACACATGGTAATAGGAAACATGCATTTTTTGGTGAAATGGTACAGAGATCCTATATGGTATTCAAACAGATCTTCTCAGGTGTTAAGCAGTTACCGTGAAAAGATTTAATCCTGCCATGATACATCAGTGTATTAATTACTACTCATTACTATTCATTATTTAGAATTGAGGAAAAAAAAAAAAAAAAAGACCATAATCCTTTACCTAAAGATAAAACATTTGCAACAATAATAAAATTTGAAGAACTATTTTCATCTAATTAATGTCCACCTTCCAGTATTGATGGGCATTTTTGCCCTAGGGGACTTTCAGTAGTGGGTAATCCAGTGGGCAGTTATGTAAACTGTGCTGCTTTTCTCATTTGAAAATTGTCTTAACTAGTCTAATAGTAGTTTACTGAAATCAGTATTATTTCTACTCATAGCAAACATACATGAAATTATACAAGCTTTTTCTGTATGATACACATGAAGGGATTTCATGGTATACAATCATATTCATATTTCAAGGAAATGTGGTACTTTCTCATTCCGTTTTATTTTGTTATTCAAGCTCAGCATGTTTCAGTGAGAACTACAGCCAAGAGATTTGATCCTCCTAATGTTCTCTGACAGTGGTTATCTTCTAAGAGTTCTGTAGTATTTTGAAAATATATTCAGTATATACTTAAGCCAATAAATTCTCAAATAGCATTTGCACAATCATAGTAAAAATACCTAAGTATGATCTATGCAAGTTAATTCTGCAGTGAATTTCACACAGTGATCCGAACACACCAGATTAGGATATAAGGGTTGTATGGCAAAATATAAGGATATATTTTGTTAGTTGCACATTAGCAGTAATTATTAGATAATTTTATTATTCTTGATGCAAATTTTGGAGGAAGTCATAATTTAATTCATGTATGCTGATCAGTTCAAGTGTGTGCTACTTCCCCCTCCAACTGCCTTCTTTCACTTCAGGTTCGGTTCAGTATGGCCCTATTCAGCAGGGAGCAGAAGGCTACATGCGCAAGTGCCATCAATTTCAACATATCACTTCCACTTAACTGCTTTGCTAAACACAGAGTCAGGTGAGCAAATGGTTAAAAAGACCTTATTCTGAATTTCTGACATTAGTTGAAGAAATGTGAAATGCATTTCTGTGCATTCTGTGAAATGTAAATAGCCAATTCATCTATCTGCATAGCAAATTAAGTGTAGGTATTTGTAATCACTTCAGCAGCTAGTTCATAGGCTGTAATTTTTCCTAACTGCCCGTTCAGCTAACATAACCAACTGTTATTTAAAAGACACAGGGACTGATGCTGGAGTGAGGAAGGCTGCATGTCAGCTGTGTCACATCAGGAGATAAAGCTCTGGCCTCTGTGTATGGTGGAGAAGGACTCAGAGCTGTGACCCGAGGAGACAACCAGGCAGCTGGGCTGCTAGTTACATGTGTGAAAGTGTGTAGAGACAGTACAAATACCTACATGTGCTCAGGAGCTGAGGCTCAACCTATTTTCAGAAGAGCTGGATCATCAGGTCTACATATAGAAGTGAGGGTATACAATTATGAAGGAGTTCCAATACAGAGAATTTGCTATTCTGCTGTAGAAAGAGTTGACAATAAGATACATAACTGGATTAAAATATTTCAACTTTTCCTTTCCTTTTTTTTTTTTTTTTTGAAATCTGTAAGAAAACATCCTGGATAAATTCATGATTCCTATTACGTCTACATAAGAAAAAAAAAATCGGAGTTTGTGTATGGACCTGCTGATAGTATTTATTTTGTAAGATGCTTTATTATTCAAATACCATCTAACATACAATTTTGCTTCATGGTAAGAATACCTAAGATGAAATCTCTAAGATGGACCATGCAAAAATTGCATGGTAGTGAAATGCATAGCTGCAGTCACATCTGTTTAATAATTTTCTGTTTGCAATGTATACTTATCCATAAATGCAAATGAATGAAAATCAATGCATCTTAATGGACATGGTGGTTCATTTATGGCTTAGTTGGATTTGCAGTTGGATGCACAGTGGGATCTGCGATTTTTATTTCCTTCTGTTTATATTTAGAAGATTAACTCAATCGGCAGTCTGAGAGGAAGTATTGATCTTTTGGGGAGATTACTTTTCAGTGGGCTGAGTAACTCAGAAGAAAAAAAAATGCAATAAATCTTAAAGTGTTTACTAGATTCTCTTAAACCTGATCAACCCATAGCTTAAGTACACACGGAATTCTATTTCAGTTTCAGTGCGGGATGTTATTTAATTACCCAGCGCTTCATTCTAATTGACTGCCTTTTTTTTTTTTTTTTTAAACCAAAGTGTCTCCCCGAGCGCTTAAGATATTTGGTAGCTATGAAAAAAATGGGCAGATGAGACCTGTTTGGGTCTGCTCAGGGTTACCACTTGTAACTATTCTTTAATTATTATTTTTCCTGAACAGATCTAAAGTTAAGAGAAGTGTGGGTATAAGTGGTCATTAAAGATTAATATTACAGAATTGATTTCACTACTGATAAAACAGCATTATTTATGGAAAATATATTATTTTTAAAACTTTTTGTTCCTACTACTATTGTACTTATCATACCAGGTTGGAAACTTCATTGATTTCATTTGCTTACAACAAACCACTAAAACCAATGTTGAGATACTAGGAAAAAAAATATTTGAGAAATATCGTGTTTCTCAATAGATAACTATTATTAATTTCAGAGAAGTCAACTTGTGATTATTTAACTGTTCAATATAATACCCATTCAACCACAGAAATTATTTGCTCAGGGTATTGTGTTTTCTTATGATATTTCCTCAGGTTACATTTTACATAAAGCACATTAAAATTTCAGCCCTCTAGGGCGAGAATACATCACAGACAAAGGTCTTTTTTTTGTTCAATGTAACATGAGAAGGGATCTGCAGCTCACAGGACTACCTACAGAGATCAAAGGAACAGAATGGGATCACTGGTGCTAATCTAAGCCACAACTATGTCAGAAAAATCACCAAAATGCATCAGAATATGTTATGTCAGAATAATTACTGAAATTAGAGATTTATTCAAGAACTTCAGTTGAGGATAATAAACTTTAGACTTTACTCCAACTCAAAAGAATCCCTTCCCAGATAAACTGAATTTTGATGACCTCATATCAGTATTGCATTGTACCTAAATCAACTTTCATTTCTTAGGTAAATTATTATCCTGCTTCAGCAGTAAATTTAGATGTGATTTGCAAGTTTGCAATCTAAATTGATGACAGACATAACATGAGTATCATGCATTCTTAATAAACTCTAATAAAACTCTGTCACTCTAAAACACTTTTAATGCTAGATCTGCACACATCAAAACCACTCCTGTTTTCATAGATGAGAAAAATGAAGCTTATTCCAAGGATAACAGTCTTAACTACAAACTAAAAACTCTTTTCTGTGGAGCTGAAAATGAAAATCTTGACTAGCCCTGGCAGCAGGACAATCAAACGGACTTCAATTAAGGAGTCACTGCTATGTTCCCACATTGCGGTTTGCTGTCAGCATTGCAATCCAAAAGATATATAGCAACGACATGAAGAAACAGATGAACGTGAAATTGGAAAAAAAAAGCAATCATAGATATTAGAATTGCCATATAAAAAATACAGCATCTCATGTGGGATGTCTGGCTACTAAGTGCCGTCCTAATACAAGTAGTAACATTAAGTAAGTGAATTAGCTTCACTAAAAATACCTGTGAATTTCACACATCTTTCCTTTGCAGTGAAATCCATTTTGTACAGCCCCAGCATTTGCTATTAGGTAAGTATCTTGCAGATGTTAAAAAACTGAAAACATGACTTTTTTTTAGCAATAGACAGACTCAGATTTAACTTTTAATAGATTCTCATAGATGTCTAGCAACCTATTGCTTAACCTTAAGCCTTTATATCTCAGATGGATGTTAACAGAACATTTTATTTAAACTCTTTTACCAAAGGGCCTCCTTCTTATATGCTTAGAATTGCAAAGAATATTTCTCTGAGAAAAACTACAGTGAGATAGCAAACATTCTTCCTTTTTCCTGACTCTAGGGAGTCATTCAGCTCAACATAAAATCCCTCAACTCTACATTAGGATCCTATAGAGACTTCAATAATAGGTTGTCAACATTTCACTTTCAAGAATTACCCCAGAGATGACTTCTCAGTGAATTAACCAGGCTGGTAATTTACTGGAATTGCCTCAATGTTCCTGTGCTTAGCACTTCCTTCAAATTCTCCGCTACCCCCATGTGACCAGTGTTAATCAAATTGCATTCAGATTTTATTTAACTTTATCGTGCTTGAGGAAATCTTGTTTTAGCAAGCCCATTTTCAGTATGAAATTGCCTTTTCTAGGTGTCCTCATTATTTGTGTGTGAATACTACAAGATCTATTGCAGAATAACCAAGCACAGTGTGTCCCCTTTATTACCATTTATATGACTTCTCTAATACACTGAAATTGAGTCTTCATTGAGCTTAAAGTTTTATTTGCATAAGTATGTCACCATCGTATAAGATAATACCCTTTATACAAGACCTTTAGGTAACCTTTATACGGGCCTAGTCAGCTAAAATTAAAATACAAGCACCTTACATCACGAATATCAGGTCCATTCCCTTTCTGCAACAGCTGCTCCTTTCAAAGAGGAGGCAGGTGCTATTTCAGCCACAGCTGAGAATCGTGCCTGGATCCCACTGGGATCATTCGGGGAAATGTGATGTCCCACCCTAGTGAGAGCAGCACCAGAGGAGAAGAAAACGCCCCTTTCTACACAGCCTTTCCATTAGGCAGTCCTGCCAGCGTCTGTTTAAAGAAATGAATAAATTCCCCAAACTAAGTAATAACAAAACTGTGTTCCCAGGTACTTAAGGACATTTGAGACTTTATATTCTGTGAACGGAAAACATCAGTTACTTCCTTTATTTCCTATATAACATCCCCCTAAAGTAAGGGTGAAATTGCATGTTTTGCTATTAAAACAAAACAAAAAACACTCCTACTCTGTATTATCTTAAATTTTGAAAAAGACAAGATCAAAAGATCCCAAACTATGTTCTTTGTTGAAGCTGCAGCTAACAAACTCTGGAACAAACCAGTATTCAGGGCACAGTACTCATCTCAGCTTCAGCTCTTTTTTTTTGCAAACCTTGCCTTGCCTCTGTACCAGATGAGCTCTTTATTTTGCTTTTAATTTAAAATACATATATATATATATATAGTCTACACCAAACTGGGCTTTAACGTGCTTACACCAAATAATGTATTTAGGCATATTTTTTTACTCTTACTACTGTACATTTCCATCACAAACATCATTGAGTTTATTGTAGCAATAATCTAGCTGGCAGAGAAAATGTGAATATTATTGTTGTGAAAAGAAATTGTCTTACAAGGTAGCCGAGATAAACAAATCATTCACTGAGAACTGCGAGTTCGCAAACCTCTAGCCTGGGAAGTATAAATTTCTCTCACATTCAAGGGTTCTATATTTTTCTTTTTTATATATGCATACATGTGAAAACGTTGTGCAAATTTAAAGCTTACAATGTTCTAATAAGTCATAAGTATACTAGGTGCCTTCTTATGAAAAATCAGTCATATTGAGTTACTTAAAATGCATTACATATATTTTCTTAGTGCGACATTTAACTATCTTTTAGGCCAAAAAAAGGGCTTTGTCAAAATGACAGCTTGATGATGCATAGAAACAGTCCCTCTTTCACAACAATGTCATATTGACTGACTCTGCCATTAAAATAACTGTAACTCTCAACAGTGTCTAGTCAGCTTCAGCTATGAAAAATCTCAGATTTTCTGCTTTCCTACTGCATAATCATGCTGACAAAAACAAAAGCAAAATAAAAGCAAGGTTTCTTAGGCAGTTGGTTGTACAAGAATTAGAAAGTTGTCCGGTGAATAAAAATGGAAAGTTAAAAATGCCATTTTTCCAAGATTTCAGGTAAACTCTCAATGGAAAAGAATAAACTAGTCTTTACTGCCTAATGACCAGACAAATGTGACACACACTACTCTTAAGACCTAGTGTGAAGGCACCCCCTGCCTCCTGGGCTTTGCCTGCCTGAGGTTCTTCACTTCAGAGCTTTGTGATCCAGAACCACAGAGAGGCTTCCAGCCTCAGCCTCAGAGCCGTCTCAGCAACACAGGTTTCCTCACAATCCCCAGGCCCTTGGCAGGTAGGTGAAATGGGCAGATAATACTGGGAAGCTATTGCAACATAATATATTTGCATCTTGTTATAAAAGGTCCCCAATAAGAGAAACCAGAAATATCACTTCTACTTAAAATGAAAATGAAGATTGATTAACACATTGCTAAACTAGAAATATAGGGGAGACAGATAGATGAACTGTCTGGTTCCTTTTTTGATTTTTATTATAATTGAAAGAGATCGTATATCTGAAAGCAATATTCCTTTTATGTAGAGTTTCCAAAATTCTCTGAAGGTTACAGAGCCATCAGCTGTGCTCTCTCTTATGTTTTTTGGGATATATATGAGACCACAGCTCAAGACAAATCCTGCTAATCCACACTGCGTACATGTCACTATGAAAACTGAGTATCACACCTTGAACAGGACTGTATTTTGTTGTGTTGTTTTCTGTAACTCAAATTAAGTCACATTTATATATACTATTTGTCTGATGGTGTGGCCTGCTGAGCCCAATCTAGCAAACCTTATAAGTAACCCAAATGCTAATGTTCAATTTGCATACCTAGGTTTAAACCTATAGATAGCTAATTAATCCTTTATCTCAACACGTAGCAGAATAAAAATTAAACATTTACCTGCTCCTGGGCTGACAAAGAGCAAGCCGCTGAGCATTATATTTGTTAAAGCCATTAAGAGCAACTGAGAAATCCAGGAACTAAATATCCTGAGAAATTTAACTGTTTAATGAAAGAATTTTAAATATCACCATAAATTCTTGATAACAGAATATAAAAATAATTCAACAGAATTCTATGTCAGGAACTAAGCGTTATGCTACAACACATCCTGCCATGAAGATTTGTCTTATCTTTCCTAGGATATTTGGAAAACCACTTTCTTTCTTATTTATATCTAAAATTTGAAGAAGCTTAAAGAAAGCTTATTTCATGTTTTATGAGAACACATCAGCTAACATTCGACATTGCATTGAAAAAACTTCTGTCCAAAACAGCTTGCATTCAATCATAGGAAACATTTTTTATCATTCTCACTTTTCAGATGGAAGCAGGAGACCAAAAGGTAGTAAGACTCTAAGCATAAAATTTTTGAAAACCTTCACTGTATTGCGTCCCTCAGTTTAAGCAGAAAAACAAGCTGCTCTAAAAACAATTCAGTTTTGTTAATAATGTTAACTTACAGGAAAACTGCCTTGCATATGATACGTTATTGAAATTCATAATTACCAGTAGAAAATTGTTTTCAATAACTTCACTGCAATAAAAAATAAATAAAAAGACTGTACTGCAATTAAGAACATAATTTCAATATTATATGCAAAATCATCAGTTCTAATCGTTGTCTAGCTGCGTGGTATAGAGGCTGTTAGTATTCATACTGAATGATAAACTATTACATAGCCTAAGCAATTTATTGTAATGAATGTTTCAATGTGTGTGAAGCTCATTTTTCAATGGTATTAAATTATTCAAATTTATTGTAGTCGATATAGCCTTAATTCATTATATTGCATTATTATAATGTAATTGCTTTCCATATATTTGGTATACATCTTTTTGATTGCTGATCAGGTTCAGTGGCTTTTCCAATTCCCATGGTGCATGGCAGTCAGCTCAGGCAGTAACACAGGGCTCTGGAGAGCTCCATGTCAATGAGTGGTGCAGGTAAGAAGAACAGAAACAAGGTAAAAATGTAATTTTCATGATTCAGGATAGCACAGAAGTGCTTTTATCCCTACTGCCTTATCCTTTTTTCACAGGAGGGGAGATGGTTTAGGCCCAGGCACAACTTCTTCACTGTAAGTTTATGATGGCATATTACAAAGTATTTCACAGAGAGATAAACGAGAAGGACAACAGCTGACCTTTACCACGGCAGGTACTTGAAAGAAACCTTCCATCTTATCAGTTGGTGGAAGTCTGGTGATACAACTTACTCTGGACTGAATCTAAGTGATAATTTAGGACTTAGATAATCAGACAGATCCCTTGTGAGGTGTTTGAATTTTGTCTTATATTATGCCACATCATACAATTTTGTAAATAAAATCATACTTCCCACCTCCTCTGCTGATAAAGGTGAGCGGAACTGGACAGACTGGCACCAGCTACTACCAGCTACTGGGCCAGATGCTATGTTGTTTTGTAAACAAACATTATTCCAATTCTAGCAAGTTTGCAATCAATTCTAGCAATTCTAGCAATCAACATAATTGGTAATTCTGTAAACAAAATACTGCATTTTTGTATGTAGCATACAACTACTTAAATAGAATCACACCTATAGAAGTTACCTTTGGAAAGCTGATTTACATCCAGATCAGGGCTGGAATACTCAAACAATGCATGACAAAGACCATATGGTCTACTCAAACATCACGACCATCGAAGTCAAATTACGGTTGCTGGGAAAGCTGCAGACTTCACTCTAGTCTGAGTTACAGTAGATAAGGCAGAAGTGACTTAACTGCTTCACTTAGGCCAGCGAAGTATAACTGAAGAGCTAAGTGCCCTTCAGTACAATATATTTTAAATCCTGCTACTGATATTTCATGTCCTTGTATAGTGTTACATTGCATTAAACTGATTAACAGACCAAGTTCTTCTGATACTGAACTCCTTTCATCAGCAAGGAGTTTCTTCCACATAGATAAGGGCAGTAGAATCTGTAGCACATTCATTCCTGCAAAACCCAGCTATCAGACTAAAACTTTGCAGTTTCTTTAAATAAACACCTTACAGTATGTTAAGCATAGTTTTGGTCAACATTCTTTGCCATATAACCAGTCTTTCCTTACTTCTTTCTCAGCTGAAGTGTAGTCCACTGTCTAGTTGTCATAGATGAGGCTCAACAAATACTAAAATTCAACAACTTTATGGACAGAATTCTCGAAGTAGTGTGAATTCACACAACCTTTGAATTTTTCATTCAGATCTGAATTAGTTAAAAACATATACTAATGTTGTTAATGTAAACATGACTAATATACATTGGACGATCAAAGCAAGCTCAAAACACTCAGGAGAAAAAGCATCAGACAACAGCAAAAACACTGCTGATCAGTGGGAGCCCGTAGAATGTTTATGTATATCTGAACTGCAGAAACACTTACTTGAAATATAGTACATTTCCACTTCCTTTAATGGATTCAGAGTATAAACATAATTTCTAAACCTAATCACATGTAATGTTCTAATCATCACAAAGCCACAGTCCTAATGATACCACTGCATTAGGTCACAGCAAATACACTGGAGGAACAACTTAATGCATCCTCCTCCATTGCATGCAGCACGTTGCTCTACTCTGGTATATCCTATATTGGTATATACTGGTATACACTATATTGCTATACTCTGCTATAATATACTGTTAATATTATTGTACACTTTTGGTCATATGGTAGCTGCTACAAGTGACATTAATCCAAAAAAACAGTATTTAAAGTCATCTGAGCTATCCACAGATATCTGAAGTGGGAAAATATCAGAACAAACAAACAAACCTCCCCACTATTTTCAAATTAAAAATAGTGGCAGAAGTTCACTTAAGAATATTTGCTGAGCAAGTTGAGTGTATTTCTTGATCTTACCAAGATATTTATCTGTTATACTAGTTCAACCAAACATTTGAGCTTTGCCATCATTTATTTTTTATTTCTGGTAACATAATTATAAAGCATTGGTGGGTATAATTACCAAAGTTGCTATCAATTATTAACAGTAATGAAAGATAATAAATTTTACTCTATTATTTATGAACAGATAATATCAGAGACTATTTTTCCTAGTAAAATTAGAACAACAAGGTGGAACAAGGAGAAATGATTGATTTATGGCCTAACACTTGGGTCTTACAGATATACAATTTAAGTGTAAACAACACAGGGAGAATTGTGTAGAAAGCTTAAGTTTATTATTAGATCAGGAGGTTTAAAGAGATCTTAATTTGTGATTAAAAATAATGTTTGGTAACATAGGGTCTGTGAATTGCTGAAGAGGGTAGTAAGTGGTAATCCAGATGATACACCACAGGAGGTATGAAAATTTAGGGCAACTCTTAGTCTTTCAACAGTTTAAACTGTACTTCAAATACAAGATGTAACTGCAAGCATTAAAATCCCGTGCAAAGGAAGAGGGAGCCCTGACTTCAGAAGTAAGGCTTAATCTAATAATCTTGTATTTTACTTGAACAGCTGATGAACAACACTTTTCATGGGCTGTTGAAAACAAGATTATAAAGTAGAAAAAAAAATCTTATATATGATACTAGGTAAGGAAAACAGATATAGAAGACATTCATAAAATTCCAAAACTTAGAAAATCATCCAAGCTTTAATGGGATTAAACTAAATAAATTCTCCAAATTGCAACTTCTTGAGCATCAAGCTTCAAATCACATATAGGAAAACTATTGTTTTTATTACAGAGCAATTTAATGCTTGTGAGTTTCGTGATTTTTTTTTTAAGCTCATTTAAGTTTTTACTTGCCTCAGGGCTAAATAGTTTATTTTCATTAATAGAACCTGAAATTTCTGAGGGATGAAGGACTAGGATGCTGACACACCATATTGTTCCATGCCTCTTTGGTGGTCTCCAGCCAGCTGTGCTCTGGGGCTTCCTTTAAATGTGGCTGCAAAGGAGCCATATCAGTCTCTGATAGTGGTTGTTGTATAATTGTCCTTAACTAAACGTCAGGATTTCTGAGATAAAAGAACAAGTCCAATAAATAAAGAATTTCAGAAACCCAACTTGAGACTTGAGAAACGCATGCACAGAGCAATCTAGTTAAGAGTACTTTAAAGCCCTGAATACCCATTGCATCTATATTGCAGATATGACATTTCTTTAACAGTCATTAAGCAGGGGGAAAAAAGTCACAATAAAGGATTAAAGGTATTAATTCTAACACTGCTGCTGTGAGCACTCATGCAATCGATGATACCAATTTCCTGGTTTACAATCAAAATAAACAGCACAGACAGAGAAGATGAACCCTCTAAAGGCCACCCTGATCTTTCTGGTCTGCAGTCTCTGGAGTTCTGAAGAACTGGTGGCCTGCTCTGCTCTTTCCAGCCTTGATTTCTGCTGGAAGTGTAACATGAAAACCACTTCATTATTGAAATTGCTCTGACATACCTATTTCTATAGCTAAAAATGGAAAGTTTATGTACTCAAGCAACAGGAAAATCGAAAAAATGTTTAAGTACCTCAATCTTACTAAGTTAAGACATTTTTAAAAATTAATGTTTAAATACTTTAAAAATATATCTAAAATATCAAACTGCCATAGACACATATGAACATGAAATCTGTGAATGTTTGGTGAGAATTAGCTCAGGACATTTGTATGCAAGCAGAATGCATTGGAGAGCACAGATACAAACCCAATTCTACAGAAAACCAATTCAGATATCAAAAGCATTACAGAACTTTAGCATAGAACATCATGAAATCTAACAGGAAAAAAAAGAAAAAAGAAAAAAAAACAAAAAAGAAAAAAAAAAAGAAAAAGAAGTAGTAGAAATCATCTCAGCATTACTCAGTTTAGCTCAAATAAGTTCATTTCTTCCAGGACCCACGCTAGAGCTGCATACACAAGACATGCTTAAGTTCTCTGAAATCTAGGTAAAAATAAAACTTGCCCCCATGGGTTCATGCTTTAAAGTTACAAATATCAAATCAGACAGCTAAATTGTTTTATTTTCACACAGGACAGAGCTGTTCTGTTTTATTCTTGCTAAGAACTTGAAAAATGGAGATTATTTTATCATGCCCTTATAAATACCTTTCAGTACATACTTCATCTTTTGTCAGTGTATTTTCATTTAGCAAGGAACATAACTTTTTCCTACCACCTATTCCTTGTACTGTAAGTCCTGTAAACCATATATAACAGGAACATATCCAGTGAAAAAAGGAGGTAGTGAATATTTCAATATTTTCCCTATTTTTTCCCCCTTGCCATACTGTAGGAAAAAATATATAAACTAATATTCTGCATGTGCAACATCTGAAGTTAGAGTATGGAAGACAGAGTAGACTGTTTTCCTAAGTATAAGATTACACTGCTATTTCAGGCAGTGCCTTTATTTCAAATACTGCTGTTTTTCCAAAGTACGTCCAGCTCCTCTTCATATCTTTATGAATGTCCTTTATTAGCTCTTAAATTACATTCCACTGTGGATCTGCTTTTAGGACTTAGCTTTTCTCACTATCTAATTTGCCCTAGATTCTGACCCCCAAGTTATTGGCAGGAAACCAATTGCCCTTTATTTCTTTTATTACTAATTGCACAGTGAGAACTAAAGGAAGAAAAAGTCATTGCAAAATGAAATTACACAAAGGTCAGCTGTAATGATGGCTTTTATCTTCTAATGGTATTTGTTTCAAGTTAACTTTGATTAAACCAGATACTAGGAAAGTGATCTCTGACAACATTAGTAGACTTTTTCAATATGTGCAAGCCCAGATAATTTTATATGACACCTATTGTTGACACTATTCACTTTTGCAGTGTTGAGACCGACACCTGATACCCTAATTGCATTTTTTTTTCTAAATCTTCAATTATCCATTTAAGGTGAGATCTCCTAATTTGAAGTTATTACTCTTTTATTATTACTTAAAAAAAAAAAAAAAAGAAGAGGAAGAATCTGCTCCAGAAATAGAATAATAACCCACAATACCAGCAGGAAGCATGACTATTACTTAACTACAGCAAACAATTCACAAATAATAGAGGGGAAAGACATTTGTTAATCTTGTTAATTTTGTTAATCTCTGAATTTTATCTTAAGATAACTGAATACTTCAAAACAAAACTCTGGAGAGTAAGGCTTACATTTGCAGAATTTACCAATAGAAAAGAGAAATAACTCTTAATGAGTCTCAATGGCTACTAAGTGTCCAATGAGCTTAAATGAATGCTATTTAAGTTGGTCATCTATATATATACATATATATATATATTTAATATACATTGGGGTTTTTTTTGACTGAAAAAATACCTAAAATTACTTCCTACTCTTAGAGTGTACATTTCTTTTCCTTTAAAAAATTACAGTCTGTTTTTTAATGTATGCCTGTAAGATGCTGTATGTCCGTAACATACTACTGGACTGAAGTTCTGTAAGCAAAGCTTCAATACATACTACAGATAGTGTATTTGCTCTTGCTATATTGTACTTCTGGAGGCGCAAACATCTTAAAAATCCAGACTCCATATAAAAATTTTATTATAGTAAGAACATTCTGCTAGGCACAGCAGCATGTTTCTGAAATGCTTTAAGGATAACTTAATTGTTAAATATAAATGAAAGTTAAAAAGTAAATCAGAATAGACTTCACAAACAGAAAAAATATATTCTCAGCTTATGCAATTGAATTTCCCACTGACTTCAGGATAAGCTTTGCCTATATAGGAAGACAGTGTTTTAAGTAGGAGTTTTACTTCTCTCATCATTGTCCATCAAGTGGAAATCTACAGGTGAGGTGGTGCAAGGGCAGAGCCATCTCTGCCCCAAAGGGCTGCTGTTTTCACTGTTTATTACTTTTAATGTAGATGGTTGGTGTAAGCCACTGGTATTGGCCTCATTGGTCATATCACCGCAGGCCAATCGCTGGCTTTCTTCATCTATCTCAAGTCAATTAGCAGTTGTTACCTGAACTACTATTAACTTCAGGTCTCCTGCCACAAGTGTGTTAAAGACAAAGTCGTTATCCTCTCCCTTAATTATCTATACATTTTTGTTTTTCAAGCACAAACCACATCCATCTAGAGAGCAGATCGGTTAGAGCTATACTTCTATTTATTCAATATTTCAAGTATTTGAATATATGAATTATTTATCACTTTGGTGCTATCAACATTTCTTCCTAACTGCAGGGGGAGGAAGGAGACAAACATTGACAATTTTCCCGGGATAAGCCTATTTCTTTCCAGTTCAAGCCGCCAGCTGGAGATGTGTCACTTGGAAACAAAACATTGGCAGTGCAGGCAGTGCAATTAACTCAGATTCAAACAGTTAGTGGCTGCCTTCCTTACGCTGCAGCTAAAACTGTAGATGCAAATAAATACCCACAGCACAAGGGCTAGGACACTAAGAAATGACAAACAGTCTCCTCTTTGGGATCTGCTGTAAGTTCTCCAGCCTCTGTTGGTGGTGGAACTATCTAAGAGCTTCCTTGGTCTAAGGGAGCTAAGGAGGTACCTGAACCTTTAGCCTAAAAGTGTCTCTTCAAACTAACATGACAAGCAATAGCTACGGAAAAGATTATGACAAATGTTTAGCGCAAAAAACAATCCGTGATTCTATGGTAGGAAACCTGGCAGTTCTATGGGAAGGCAGCTGTGATAATTTCATCCTGGCACCGGCTCCTAAACTGCTTTTCTTTTCAGATTTGGAGTGTGGCTAAATGTCAGGTACATGCCACTATATTTCAAACTAGTCTCTGTGGAAGACAATGTCCCATTAAAATGGGGCACAGGGCCAAATCAAAAAAGGAAAAACTAGCTTTTGAAGCAGTATTATTCCCTCAGAGGCTTTTTTTAATCAGAACTGTAAAACTACAAGGCAGTGCCAGAACACAAGAACTAGTGAAGGAAACCAAGATACCCAAGTACCTTTTTGAAGTAGTTGAAGGCTCATATTAGAGCTTGCCTTTTTAAAATGGCAGCGAAGGGCAAAACTGAACGCTGGAGGGGAAGAAAAAAAAATTATAGCTTGTAAGTGCTATTCATTGCTATAGAGATCTGTAATTGATAATGACATAATGCTGCCTTTTCCTTTAACATAAGAAAGCTTTATAACAGGGCAGATTTAAAATAAAAGAGAAAAAAAATTCACACAGTTGTGCATAAGTCTGACTATTTTACTTATTCATGGATGAACTATAGAAACAAAAGAACTAGCAAGCAGAGGTAGAAGCAGAGCAATGAGAAAACAGTTTATGCAGTGATTATCACAGTTTATAGTTAATTTCTGCCAAAATGTATTTGTCTCTTCAGGCAGAAGTGTACGTTGTTATATATCCTGGAGATCATAAAATGTAAAATAATGTGTTATTACATTAATGTGAATATTCATAGGAATTTTGAAGGTTTTGTTTTGTCTGCTACTAAAAGGACTTCAGCAGTTTCTGTACGGTGATGGCTGGCAAGCTTTAGCAGCTCACGGGCAGCTGTTTGTGTGGGAACACATCTAAGGGACGGAGGCTTTCTGATGGGAAGCAACTACAAAGAGCTGAACTAAGAAGATAGGGGATACTCCCTGATCTGAAGGAATGTAATCCCGGAAGGTCCCTGAACTGCAAGCATGAGAAAGCTGGGCGAGACGGAGATGTAATTAAGCCTGTCAGTGAGAAAGAAGGACGGCCGCTACCCACAACCAACCCCGTGCGGTGGAAGACACGTGGACAGTAGCGTGTAGCCAATCGTAGTGTGTGCGCACGTGTGGCTAAAGAGTTTGCGGAAATGTACTAGGTATATAGAGCGCTGTAATGCAGAATAAAGCGATTTCTGCTTGACTCATACTGAAGCCTTCAGGAGTCGGGTCTGGCTGGTGACCCAGACGGGATGCGATCTTGATGCAGAAGTGCGGGACACCCCGACGGGAGCACCTGGCAGGAGAACAGCTCGGCAGGACTGAGGTCTGGGGTGGACTGGGTGGCAATCCACAAGAAGTGAAATTCATCGCGACGTGTGCCTGGTGGAGGTGAGCAGCCGGGGCAGGGCACGGGGCAGTCAGTAACTAAGGAAGAAAGTGCAGTTGTTAAACCCCTCCTTCACGTTCTCTAAGAGAGGAATCAAGTATGATGGACAGACCCTCTGCAAGTTACTGATCTGGTGCAGAGAGAACGGGTTCGATGCCGAACCTCAACTAGCATTTGATGGTGGGAGGATGTGAGGCGACAGCTCTGGGATCGTGTTGCTGATGGGGATAAGCGTGCTAGGGACCTTGCTACTACCTGGAAACTGGTCCTATCTACCTTAGCCGAGATGAAAGCAGAAAACAAAGTGCCCACTGGAGCCTTTGCTAGCACTTCGGGGACGGGGCCACCACGTCACCAGAAGTCGCTGGTGTTTGAAGAACAGCTAACGGCCGCTCCAGCTGCAGCGCCCGCCCCGTCCGCGCCCCCAGATCCCCCCTCTGAGCCTGAGGAGCTGCTCGGCTGGGCCTGGGACATCTTAATGCGTCTTGAGAAGTTAGAGAACGGGAGCAGGGAAGAAAAGCCGAAGGAGACGAAGGAGACCTATTTTAATGAGAGGGTGATAAAAGCCGGTGGGGGGGCGCAGGAGGAAGAGGATTATGATCCCCAAAGCCACCAGAGGAAGATAAGACTATCACTCGTGGAGCAAGGAGAGTTGTCAGCATTTTCTGTGATAGCAGGCCCCCTGAGACAGCTAAATCAGTGGACGACTTTGCCGTTCGAGCTAGTAAAGGAGGCGCCAAAGTCAGTACAACAGTATGGCTTGCACGGGCTGTACACCCAGGCTCTCCTAAATTCAATTTTGACAGGGTATTTGTTAACCCCTTTTGACCTGCGCCAGTTTATGCAAATAATATTAAGCCCTATGCAAGAGGTTTTGTGGCGTTCTCAGTGGACGGATGGCTGTGAGGTTGCGGGCTTCCAAAATACGCAGCGGCCTGAAGGGGATCCTTTGCGTTTAGGGGTGCAAGAAGCTTTAGTAGGATCTGGTGCCTTTGCTAACCCTCGTGATCAAGCACAATTTTCACCCGAGGTGCTGCGCATGTTTGCAGATCTAGCCAGGGAAGCACTGAGATTTATACCTGAGGACGGGAAACCAGTCCCACCTTACACAAAGGTGAAACAGGCAAGTGGTGAGTCCTACTCATCCTTCCTGGACCGCTTAAAAGGCGCTTTAGAGCGCGCCTCCTTAACATCAGAGGCAAGAGAAGCTATAATGATGTCTTTAGCAATCGAGAATGCCAATGCAGAATGTAAACAGGTGCTTAGGGCGCTGCCGGGGGATGCCTCTATTGCACAGATGATGGAAGCCTGTGAGTATATTGGCTCGGACAAGCAGAAAGCCAACTATTTAGTGCAAGCATTTGCAGCGGCCGTACGACCTTTAGCTAACAAGAACAACTCGCAGCTGCACTGCTTTAGGTGCAGACGGCCTGGCCATATCAAAGTACAGTGCCAAGTCAGCAAGAAGGGAGGAGGGGGAGTACATTCTTTTAACGGAGACTGTAAAAGACGCGGGAGGTTTGGGCACAGAGAGAGGGATTGCCGCTCCCAGTCACACACGAATGGAGCCAAGTTGGGAAACGGGAAGGCAAGCACGACGGGATCTCGTGCGCCGATGCAAATAAGATCCCAGGGAGTTTGGATGGCATCTCCACCGCCACAGCGGGGAGTGCCGGAGTGCACATCGCTGTTGCAGTAGATGCAATGCTCCCCGACTCCAGCGTGCAGTGTCTCCTATCCACTATTCAGCCTTCAGTTGCTGCACAATATGTCAACAACAGGTTAATGAGTCCCAGGATGTGATTTGGGAGGGCTCCCACTATAGCTGGGCCAACTGTTCTAACAAGGTATGTGGCAGTTCAGACTGGGGATGCTCCAGTGCCGTGAGGTATGGAATAGTCCCCAGTCTGAAATGGATCTGGTTAAACGGCACCAATGATATCTGGACAGAGCCCCAGGTGATCGATCTTGTGGGATCCGTCCAGATGGACTGGTGTGTGATGTTCAACTTTGTAGGCAAGGGTCAGGAGAAGAATGGGGGTAACCAGTTTCAAGATGTATCCCCTATCAGCAACATATACACAAACAGCTCCTGCTGGTACAATAAGACAGCCACTAACCATATGACTGTTAACTTCCACAGTTTCACCCCCAAGGCCCTCCCAAGAGGGGTATTCCTGATATGTGGGGACTGAGCCTGGGCAGGGATCCCTTCCCGGGTTCATGGGGGTCCATGCTCGATTGGTAGATTAACCTTATTAAGCCCCAATTTAAGCATGATCTTGAGCCATGCCAGAAAAGCCCGCCAAGTGAGGAGCATTCATAAATTCCAGGAAGGATGTGATGACAATATGCGGTTCTGGAGCCCCAGGGAAATAATTGCTGCATCTGTCTTTGCTCCAGGAGTTTCTGCTGCTGCTGCTCATATGAAGCTCGCAAAGCTTGGGTGCTGGCTGGCAAAACAAACTAATGCTACAACGCTTGCTTTAGTATGGCTTTTAGCTGATGTTAATTCAATCCGCAAAGCTACTTTACAGAATAGGGCAGCAATAGACTTTTTGCTTTTAGCACATGGACACGGTTGTCAGGATTTCGACGGGTTATGGTGCATGAGTTTATCTGATCACAGTAAATCGATACATAAAAGTATTCAGATGCTGGAAGATGCAGTGCGCAAATTGCAGGTGGATAACGGATGGGAATGGTTAAACAACTTGCTCTACGGATGGGGCATTGCGGGATGGTTACAATCATTAACCAAGGGTGTGAGGGTAGTATTGCTGATTCTGTGTTGTATTTTACTAGTTGTACCTTCCTTGTTAAAGTGTGTATCCAACATGATCGAGAATGCTGTAAAGAGGGTTTGGCTGTTCAAGAACAAAAAGGGGAATTGTGTGAACACATCTAAGGGACAGAGGCTTTCTGATGGGAAGCGACTACGAAGAGCTGAGCTAAAGAAGATAGTGGATAGTCCCTGATCTGAAGGAATGTGATCCTGGAAGGTCCCTGAACTGCAAGCATGAGAAAGCTGGGCGACACGGAGCTGTAATTAAGCCTGTCAGTGAGAAAGAAGGACTTGTGCAATGGTGTGAATGCACGGCCGCTATCCACAACCAACCCCGTGCGGTAGAAGACGCGTGGACAGTAGCGTGTAACCAGTCATTGTGTACGCGCACGTGTGGCTAAAGAGCTTGCGGAAATGTACTAGGTATATAGAGCGCTGTAACGCGGAATAAAGCGATTTCTGCTTGCCTCATATTGAAGCCTTCAGGAGTTGTGTCTGGCATTGCAACCACACAGTGGTGATCCACCTCCCAGCTGGAGTCGGCACCTCTGGGAACTCATCCTCAGGACTTGCTTTCAGCAGTTAGAGGGAGTCTCCATATACTAACAGCCCCCATATACAAGGTTTAAACACACATGCAGACCCCAAGGATAGTTACTGTTGGTTAGCATTAGAGTTCAGTGTGAAAACCGCACTCTACATAAACTACAGCTTTAGTGGATTAGCTTTAATCCCCAGGCTCATGTACTGCCAACATCGATATCCCTGCAGTACAGCATTCTATGCAAACTAGCCACCTACTTCCACTCAGCTTCTGAGTTTACTACCAGTCTGCACTGAATGTCCTCACCGAAGGTTATATTATTGCAGGATCCACTAGCTAACTTCAGCCTAGCACAGATGTTCACATTGCAGCTTGTGGAAATTTCTGTCCCAAATGTTGGCCTCCAGAAAATACAGATCTGATTACCGACACTAAATTCCTCTGAACCTGCAGTATGGAAGCCCAGATTCTCAAAACATGCTTTAGTATCTCACCCCCAAAGCAAGTTTCAGAAACTTAGGCAGAAAATGGAATTTCATGGCATACAGGTAGCACTTTGATATATATTAATTAGTTCCCATATCACTTTTGCTTTTTTTATGGAGAGGGAATTTCTTGAAATTGTGTGAGTGTGGCTGATGGCGTGTGGTTTTGCATCTTGTCATCTTACTCATGCCTTACAAATAGGGTTTGCTTGGAAGAATTTTATTAGACCCCCACTGATTACTTTAAAACTTCAATTAAGCTGACAAATTCCAAGGCTTTTTTTCCCCTCCTACCTCTAAGAACAAGCTCAACTCCTATACTTATAATTTAAGTCTTGAGCCAAGTAGCATATTGGTAAGATAGCTTTTCATCCCACCATGAGCAATTATAGCTTTTCTCACATGGCTATTAGTGCATGCAAGGCTCTTGCTGAGATCTAACCAGTACCTTGTAATTCCTTTAATTTTGTTTTCATGCATCTGGGATTCCTGCCAACGCTCTGTTCTTTCTGCAAAGTGCTGACACCTTAAGGGCTTTTCCTGCTTCATGTTCTCAAGGCTTGTATGTGTCACCACATTCTAGGACTTCTTCCTTTTTCTATTTTCTGTTTTCTAAGAATTTATTCTTCTGTATTTATTTCCATTAAATTCCAATTTCTATTCAGTATAACAAAACAGCAGTTTCTGCCTTCTTCAACAAAATATGCATTGAATTTGGAGCAAAGCCACTTGAAGCAAAAGAGGTAGAGGTACCCTGCACCCTTCAGCCAGCCCTGCCTCAAACCAGGGTCACCTATGAGTCGCTGCAAGCAGAAGGGCTATCTAAACTAAGCCAGCTGTCCCCCAAGAGCCGGTATAACTACATACATCTGTGTAGAATCTGAGGAACAGACACACTCAATGCAGAACGTTAATCACGATAACACATGGAAAACAATGGATGACGACTGGAGTAAAATAAATAAATGTAATTCAATAGTGCAAAATGAAGTCATGTACTAACAAAGTTATTAGCAATAGCAACTGATAACAGAACACCGACAAAGCCTTCAGCAAAGTATTAAACTGCACTACTCTCTGCGCTGTTTCCATTCAGGAAATCCAGACAGAAGTGTGTAAATCATGTAGTGCATGCACAGTAAGCCTGATAAACAGTAGTCCTGCACAGCCAAGCCCTGATTTGGCACGCTGAGCTCACAGTCACGGGTCTAGAACCTCCAGGTTTCAGACAGCAGAAATAGCAGGGTGCCCATCCCCAGGGAATCGCAGCCAAATGTAAAATGCCTTTCTGCTATGAAAAAAAAATGCTAGAAAGAGAAAACTGCTGGCAATTTGGGGTGAAAACAAAAAACAAACCTAAGGTTTTTCAAATCCTCTCAGAGCTGCAGTTGGTATGCAGAAGAAAATATTACTCAAGGCATTTTAAACCATGCTATCATTGATATTAATTTTAATCTCTTTTCTATAAGGAATTACAAGTTAGCATTAAGCATTTATAATACCTTTGCTGAAGAAGCACTTCTGAATACCATATATACTTTCCATTCTCAGAAAGTAAAATATATAGTATTGTATCTGTAGCTTTTACTGTGGTGAACGTGGACTTCAATGTTAATATTTGTCTATGAATACTTAAGACAACCCTGTGTGTTAGTCAGGAAAGAGGTTAACTTACAAAATGCAAGCTTCAAAAATAATGGGATAAGAAGTGTCAGAATCTGGTAGGTTTTCACAATAGCTGTCATTTAACTATGGTGACACGTTTGCCCTTGTGCTCCTAGTCCTGTTCAGCTTGGTGATTCTGCAGTGTTTCCTAATGTGAGATGGTTTTCTCAGCCATTACACTGCTGCTGTCTGCCATATAAAATTGACATAAACTTACTTTTAAAATGCAGCCAGTAATAACAAAGCTTTTTTTTTTTTTTTTTCTCCCCCTCTCAGACGGGTTGGCTTCCTAGCTGGGATGGGCATGAGTGTCAATGGACCTGGGCACATATGTGACTATGAAGACTTAAAACAGGTTCTTTGCAGTGGCAGGCCTAAAAGAAATTAATAGGTTATCCCCAAATATATTCTTTCGCAACCTTTTATAATAAGCATTTTATGTGTGTGTTTGTGTGAATATCCTCAACATAGAAATTCTTAGCCTGCCTCACAAAACAGACAAGCACACAAATATTCTACTGATGAGAAATAGTAGGGAAACACCTGAACAGAAAACGGAAGTCCTAACCACAGGGCCATAACCACTGCTTTCACAATTCAGTCTTCTATTTAATCAATTGTATTTAATCATGTACAACTAGCAAGTAATATAAAAGGCAGGTGAGCTTAGGATACAAGATAAAAGAGATAAGTAGAAACACTTTACAGGAATGTCAAAGTTTCACTTTGCAGAAAGGAAAAAAAAAGAATGTTTTCAATACCTGACAGTACATTTTGTTTACTTATTTGTCTTGGTCTTCTCTTTCTGATTTGGCAAGTTTCACCAACCTACTCCAAGCAACAATTTGCACATTATGCTTATTCATAAGACTTTCTGATTGCTCAATTAACAAATAGTCACCACTTATGTTTGGCTGACAGCATCGTGCTGGAATCTAGCCCATCACAGTTGTTTAAGGCATGTCATATCCTAAGCCTAAGCGTGAGGTAGAAACATCATGAAATTCCTCTCAGGAATTTTCTCTTTGCTCCTCTGTAACTGGGTTAGGTTTGCCTCTTATTGCACATTAAAACACTTTGAAATCTGGACTGCACATATAGAGGATTATAAAACAGAAGACTGTAAAGCGTTTCTGATTTCCCTTATGAGCCCCTGCAATTCTGAATTCAAAATCAAATATTTGTACAGACAAACCATCAATATTCTAGTCATCCTATATTTTCATCCCACAATGTAATGCTTTGTGTTAGACTTAGTGAAGTAGACTCCGAAATATTTATTGCTTTCATTTTTGTATACATGAAAGGAGAAGACAGAGGACCAGAAAGACATGTGTCTCCAGTCCTAAAGATGACACCAGGTAAAGCAGCAAGAAACATGTGGTCCATCTAATCAGGCAAAAGCATTTGATTCATCTCTGAAGTGCACCAGCCAGGATCAGAGCCCATCCACGTGTGAAACATTAGCCGGCACTGATCTTTCCACATTTTTGCATGAAAACAGAGGAGTTCCTTCCTAACTCTCACAGGCAATCACCTTATCTTTGGGGACAAAAGGTTTATCTTTAGGACACTTGCAGAACTGAAAATGTTAAAAAAGTAAATCATTTTACATTGAGAAAAAAATCCAGGTTCAGTAACCTCTACAATAGCAAAAAGCAAATCTTGACAGCAGACTAGAAGTAAATCTATTCTTCTCTGCCCACTTCTGCCAGTAATTCAAAGGTAAGTTGCTTAATAATAGCAGTAAGAGCAAATAGACAACAGCCAATAAAATATGCTTCTGCTTTCCATTTG
This sequence comes from Crypturellus tataupa, assembly GCA_034781795.1. Lineage (NCBI taxonomy): Eukaryota > Metazoa > Chordata > Aves > Tinamiformes > Tinamidae > Crypturellus > Crypturellus tataupa. The sequence goes on from JAWLRI010000779.1 coordinate 1,709,247, forward strand.
TGTCCTTGTGTGCATAAATAGCATTGAGGTGCCAGTATTCATACCATGCCACAGAAATTAAGTATGCATTTTCCCATTCAATTGAAAATCTCAGCCTAAAGCAAACCAAGAACCTTCAAATCATTGAATTCTAATAAGTCTGTTACCAGTTAGTCAAAACACTGCCTTCCAATTTGAAGTTTAGGGTTTGATATCCATTAGACTGATCTAGTACTCTGAAGGAGCTCAAAACAAGAGAACAAAGCAGATCAAGACCTCCTTCAATACGGGAATGACTGATCGTTTTAAGTGATTCCACTCCCACCTCATCCCGGCGGATCTTAGCAGTGTACGCAACGCCCTGCAGCAGGCTAACAGCAGCGTAGCTGTAGGCAGCCCTCTGCGTTTGCAAGATTCCACCAGCACTACCACCACAATTAGGCTAGCAAACTAATTTAGTTATAAACAGGGAAGCTGCCTTCAGGCTTCAGCCCAAGTTAGCCACAGTTATAATGGTCACCACCTCCTTCACTCTCCAACCTCTACCTGCTATTTTCAAAATTCAGCACTAGAGGGGAAAAAAAAAAGAAAAAGTGAACTTATCATTAAAGATGGTCTCTCCCTATCACACTGAACACTTATCGCAGTGTAAATAATGAATGATAGGCAGTTCTGCCCTTGAAACACAGATGAAGTAATATTGCAAATTCACGCAGTATTCTCCTCTTTCAAGTGTGCCAGTGAACTCCACAGAGATCTTTCAAGGCACGGCTGTGTTACCTCAGCAGTCAGACTCTTGAGGTCTCAAATTTATTTTTCATTTTCTTCCAGAGACACAGGTGTCAGTAAGTGGCAGCACACATGATATCAACCAGAACTACGGGAATATGCAATTATGTGGCAACAGCCTTCTAATTCAACTAGTAAATAGACTCCCTTTGGACATTAAAGGAGGGTAAGCTACTTACATCTTGCAATAACCTTGCAAAATTTTATTAAGATTTTTTTTCATTGCTTTCCTGTTTATGCTACAGGAAAATGCAAGTAAAACTCTAGAATTAGTGTATTTAACTTTCTGCAGTTAAATGCAGAACAGCAGAGATCCATCAAGGGTCATTTTCGACCCGACAGAAGTTATTGTGTTGGATTAACTAGTGCTAACAAGGCATTGGATGGGTTCAGTGAATGCACATGCAAGGCAACTGCACGACTGCTTAAAAAAAAATTATTGGTGTTTAGTTCCCCCCCCCCCCAATTAAAATTAGCATTTACAAGCTAAGTCAAAGCCCTTGAAATTCAGTGAAACAATTCCTTTTGAGTTCAGTATTCCTCAGGTGAATCTTCTAGAGAGAACACTGGAAGATAAATAAGGCTTATGAAGGACGGTTTTGATTAAAAATGAAATCTTCAAGAGAAGATGAACAGAAAAGGGATTGAGTAAATTTCAATCTACTTTGGCTTTGGTTCATACGAGTTACAGTAAATTATACTGTCAGAAATGCAATTAATAATGGTAAGAGACTTCAAAATAAATGATTTAAAAGAAGCTACTTAAGAAATATCATTAAGGCACCTCCTGCCATGAACACCTGCTAGAGACTCTGTACCATGCACTTCTGAACACTTGAGTTCGGAAACATTATTTCTGTGCTAATTAGCAAGCTTTGGTCTGGGATATCAGGTGTGAAAAAACTCCCATTCGAGATTTTCAGCTATGTTTTCTTAAGTAACATACAACTTCACACAATTCAGTTTAAGAAGTATTAATTTTTACTGTCATGTACAGAGAAGAGCTATAGGAAGCTATATAGGAGCTATAGAGAGAGATGAGATTTACTTCATTTCTCTTTGTTTCAGAGACTTAAAATCCTTCTGTTAGAAACTGAGGCTAAGCAGAGATTTAACATTAACTGTGAAGTATTACCCTAATTTTTGATTCTCTAGTCAAGCACATTAACTTCTGTAAGACTGAACACACACTGCATATTTAGATTCCAAGACTTAATTTCTTGAGGACATAATTAATAGCTGAATGCAAAATATATTGAGTTTTTGCTAACCCTGCTTCAGGAAAAGAATATTCTGGAGTAATATTATTATATCTTGGTTTTAAATTGACCAGACTGCTGAACTACTAAGAACTGAACCCAGAGGGAAGGAGCAGTGCTGAAGAAGACAGAGACAATAAATATACATCAACTAGAGTCTGTGTCCTCCTTCAACCAAGAGACAGATGCAGACTTACAATAGCAGTAAAGATTTAAGATATTTTTCTTCTAACAGTCACTTTTCTAAGATTTCATGATTTGTTTTACACTAAAGGCACTGAAAAATACAATAATAACTTATAACAAAAATTTTCTTCCTTATTACATTACAGTGTCCCTTTCTTGAGGAAGTACTTCCCCTGGAAAGTTGGAGTAAATTCCCAGCAAAAGTGTATCCATAAAACTTGAACTAGACAGGTGTTACATGAGTTCCTGGAGTTATCCGTGTAACCGGCACAGCTACAGCAGAGGTGTGAGGTCCATCCAGGATATTTTTCTCCTGGAGTTGGGCACAGTTGTGACACAGCCGAGGGAAGGTCTAGGCCCCTAGACCTGATCTCAAATGGAGACCCTAGGCCAGGGGCAAAGTGTGTAGAAGAAACTCGGATGAAGCTGCTTAGGGCATATAAGGCCTCCCGCTGGCATCAGGGCCCTGCCAATACCCTTTAAAAGTCCAGGTGAATGTGTTTCAGAAATGAAATGAATTAAAGAGTTGCAGTCTTGTCCAATTTGCTCTTTATCAGCTTACAGGAAAGCTGCCCCACTTGTCAGGCTGCCCAGGAGGGAACTGGTAACGGGATGACAGGAGCTTGGCCGGACCAAAGTGAGCTCTGTTGGCAGAGCTCTATGGAAAAGCTTTTAGAGCACCTGCGTCCTGTTGTGCTTGGCTCCAGCTACCATGGCCAGTTAAACTATTTTTTACATAGTATGTTTGTTTAAAATAATTAAAGCAGCAGAATAAGCCCACAGGAGTATCAAGAAAGCAAAACATACCTAGCAAGATATTATAATGAATTTATACAAATAAACAAAAAAATATTCAAGAGTGAGATCTAAATTCCCCTGGCACAATCTACTATGTCGCACCTGGGAAAATTTTAGAGATGTTGTAGGGAAGACTTAATAAATGAGTTATTTAAAATAATGGCATTTTATACCCTCTCTGGACCCATGGGTAGTATATTCTGCTCCCTAAAAGTAAGGTCAAAAACATGATCCGGCTCTGGTCTTGTATGAGTGACTTCAGTCAATTCATTCCCTGTTGTCTGCTTAAAATCTTGCCTGTGCTATCCTTCTCCTTTAATTGCTAATCTCACTAGGATCAGCTGCAGGGTTCCTGTTCTCTTTCCCAGTCCTCAGCCACTACATTTACATTCTGTTTTCCTCCCACATCTTGATGTGCTCAATTTTAGTCCAAACTTTCCTGCTCATAGACATTCCTCTCAGGATCCCGTTACAGACAACCAACACCCAGATAGCCCATTTAGTCTCTGTCTTCACATATTATGAGGTTGCAAATGGAAGGGATTAGAGGGCACTTTAGGCAGCAGAGAGCAAAAGTAAGTACCTATTTAGGTGTGAATCTGCACTGGAAGTGGCTACTCTGCTGTGCAGATATGCTCAAAGAGATGGCTGGATTGTAAGATGTAGTTTCTATCTGACTGCATACAAAAGCATTTTGATGCAACAGTGCAACAAGAGGGCTTATTACTTTGGGAGGAGTTACGACAAGCTTGCTCCATGTAATAAAGCATAGGGAAGACATGCCACGTGCACTGCAGTACACTAATGCAGCAACAGGGGGAAAAACACTTCTATCTTTATAGAGTCTACTACTTTTTTAGGCCTCTGTGAATTCATCGTGGAGAAAAAAACATGGAAATACTGTATATTTCTAGCTCTATCTTAGCTTAGTCTGAAACTACCTCTTTTGGGCAGTCAAAGCATTCTGATTTACGAGAAAATTATTTTTCAGAGAGGAAGGCAGAAGCAAACAGAACTGTTAAGCACTTTTGCTGCAATAACAGCTCTAATTATTTGTCCCCATTATAATTTATCATTGACAGACTTAAGAATAGTGTTTATAAGCTATTATATTATCTGTCCTCTCCAATATTCCCAGTGAAATGTTGCTAACTCAGCTTTTGGGTACATGACAGAAAAAATATGCTTACCAGAGTAACGTTATCATTAATTACTATAATTAATGCAAATTATGCAGAACCATTGCAACTCAATTACCAAAGAGATAATAACCTTTGAACTGAAAATGCAGAAGTAAATGCAGAAGTTCAACTTGTAATCTTTAATTGTGGCAGACAGAATGCTGAGTAGAGTGTTTAGATTTTGGTTCTGAATGTATAAAATGCTGTTGTACGGAATTTCTCTTAAAGATATGTACAGGATGTATTTTGCTTTAGACTTTTTTTTGAAGTAGTAGAGAATAAAGAGAAAAAGTAGGAGAAAATAATAGGTGAGCTGTGTCCCAATTCCAATGGGCAAACTAACTTCTCCCTGTTTTATATTCATAAAGTAAAAAAACAATTCTTATAAAATGCTTTCTGTTTCATAAACCCAAAGCTTCTTAAACCACATCTAACATGTCAGTTTTTTGATGTGGAAACGTGCCTGCAATCTTAAATTAAATTCAATCTGACTTTCAGTTTTAATTAAGGGGCCAGAAGCTTTTTTTTTAAAAAAAAGAAAAACTATTTGTAATACAGATTCTATAATATCCATGCAAGAACTGTATTTTTTTGTAGAATCACAATACAGTCACAAAGTTCACGAAAAAAGTTCCAGAGTTATTGAAGTAAAACAATCTTGGCTTTTACTTCAGTGAACCAGAAATTCACCATTTATATCCAGATCTAAGATGAGGGATTCTGTTTACTTCCAAGCATTTGGATACCAGACTCTCTCTACTTCGGGTCCTTATTCCTGCAAAACGTAGGATCTGGCTAAATTTTAGGGAGTAAACCAAACACTTCAGGACATTTGAAAAGTCAGCTTTTAAACACGAGACTTATTTTTACCTCCTGAACGAACAATTGTGAAGCACCTGTTTAGGAGAAAGGTATTTTTAATTTCAAACAGTGCATGATCTTGAGTGTGCAGGTTTATGCAAATGTTATGTATCTAATATAACAGTGAAAGATCCCATGCATTTCTTTTATGAATCCTCCAGAGCTCTCCAATTCAATTATATTGTTCAGCAGTCTGTCTCAAATATGAGTTATGTGTGGTATTTAAAAAGGAAGCAATTCACACGTTCATTTACTTTGCTCTACTAAGATAGCCTTCTTCGGAAGAAAGAGTAGCGGGAGTGTTTCATACTAAACTTCGTATATTTACATTTTAAAAAATGAGACTTGTCCTGGCTTCAGACATCTTATATAATTGCATTGTATCAAATGGGTGAAATCAAAGATATTTCTCTGAAGGGAGTTGATATTTAAACTCGCCTAGCAATCTAGTTGCTTGATTGCTTGCCACATACTACATATACTTTCTAGTATATATTGTATATATACTAGATACAGTTTCTATAATGCAGAAGATTATTTGCTTTAAAAGTATATTGGAATACATTAGGTTTAAGATGGCTCTTGTCAATTAAAAATACAGTTGCTGTTTATCTGAAGAGCATAAATCAAAGCTTTACTGTTTTTTTAAAGCATGTGTGATGAAGATCAGATGCTATAAAATGCCAGATAACCTAAAACACCAACAGCTTGAATATTAAAAAAAATCTCTTTGGAGCAGCAGCAAAGGCCAAATAAAGAATGCTGATAGTAAAGTATTCCTATCTAGAGAAGAGTATAAATTTTTAGGTAATGTATTTTTCTACATGAACTACAGTATACATAGGTATGTAAGTGGGAGGTACATGTAAAAAAAAGACTATCAGATTTGTGCCTGGCACGTGTGTCTGTTCAGAAACAGGTAACTTCCCAGATCCATCTCTAAGTAGAGAGAATGTTACTGACTGCAGGCCAAGCCAAGAGACTGCATTTGTCAGCAGATGCTGGAAAATAAATCAACTTTATAATTTCTTTTCATATATTAAATATTGGCAGAAGTTAAAAACTTGATTTAACCTCCCATAAATCTAAAGAGGGAAAAAATCTTCAAGCCAAGTATACCTGTAAACAGTTGTAAAGATCACTGCCTGACTCCTCCTGGTGCTTTACTACTTTCTCTTCAACATTTTCTTTTCAAAATTTAAATGTCTTCAGTGGCTATTGTTCTCCGAATATAATTTTTGTATTTTCAGCAGTGCTTATGTATTTCTAACTGCCTCTCTAAGCATGCGCTCAGTGAAAATTACTTTGAACAGAAATTCAAGATTGCCGATTTTATAATATATGGTCTGGTACAGGCCCCCCTAACAAAAACAAATCACCAATTCAGCCCTCGAAGACCCAAGGCCACCTTAAAGCTCCGCAAATATGGAAAGGGCTTCCCTCATGGCAGGAGACACAGAGATACCCCTCTCAGAAGCCATAGGGAGCATCCTCAACCCTCTCCCCTTCTATAGCCCCAACAGGTAACCAGGGCACTGTAACTCCAAACCAAGGCCGTGCAACAGCAGCCTAGGCCTGATGCAGAGCCCTGTTCCCGAGGCTCATTTTGTCCACATCACACACGAAACCCTCTAGCCTTTTCCTTGAAATGAGGGGCTGGTGACCTGGGCAGGAAGGGTTTGGCTGTAGGAGATCAAAGACTGAGATGCGGCTTGTGCACCGAGAAACCCAGAGCAACGACACAGCCTTCTGATTTTTTCCCCACACACCATGCTGATTTACAGACTGCAATGTTAGTATACACATTAGTACAGAGTATATCAGTATCCTCTGGTGGCAGGTGTCAGCAGATGGCACTGTTACACGCAGGTCGAGGTATTTTCCCTGAACACGCACGCAAGTTTCATTTCTAGAAGGGACAGTTGTCACCCGTGAGGAAAAGTTCGGCATTTTGATGACTAAGAAAGTTTCCTGCTTGGGCAGTCCCTGTTTAGAATTACTTCCAGACACAGAAACCTTCCCTGAAGGCCAAGCATCTTGGACCACTGACCTGCACGTTGCTTTGGCCACGCCAGGGTGCAGCGCCCAGTCCGCTGGACTCGGAGGAAGGGGCTGCTCTCCGGCTCGGGAAGGGCCTCCTTGCGCCTCGGCGCTGCCGGCAGCTGCCTCTGCCTCTCTCCCCTTCAGCTCTCAGGAGCCATCGCTGGCTTGTGAGGTGGCGGGATCAACTGAAATGAGGAAAGGAAATCAAATGACTGTAGAAATTTGGCCCTCTGATTCTAAGAGCTTTTGATTAATCTGAAGGACCTTCAGATTTTCATATCCATGGGATGAACTGATTCAGTTACTCCTGATTATACAGGCTTGTGCTTCTCTCAGGCACTGTGATCCTTATTTCTTTTTAAATATGTAAATATTTACATTTGGCCATTCTTTTACTCCATTTATAAAATCATCTTTAAATAAGCTCGTGAGCTCAATCCTATTTTAATTTTAGATTTCCCTTTAGTTGTCATTACTTGGCAGCACGGATAGATCCTGCTAACCATGGGCAACATGAAGATGATGCTTGGGCCTAGGCCAGAACTCTAAATATTTAGCTTCTGCCACTGTCTACATCTATTGTCTTAATAAATGTGATTTGTTTGTTTTTGTTTCCATGCCTCAGTGCAAATTAGGCAGTGGATGTGGTAACCTCAGCAGCATAGATAAGGTGACCTGATCTCAATGGGGGAGAGACAGAGCTCAGTGACTAACACCCTTACAAACATGTGCATCTATTTGCAGCCTTCACCAATTTAACTGCAGTCAGATTTTTGATTCATGTGGAGCAATAAAATTATTCTGGACAGCTGCATTAAAGGAAATGAGTACAGGTCATGCATAACATCAGTCATGTTTTTAGAACGCTTGTTTATGACCTTTTAAAATCAGATGCCTGTATACCAGATTATAACACTACACCCTTCATATGATATTCCGAACAGCAAAGTTGATGCATTAAAAAAAAGAGGCAGAAGGGCAGTCTTCCTTGTTTTCTGGTGAAGGAGGGAAGGAGGTATTTTCCTAAGGTTCTTAGGGTTCTCCTGATTTGGAAAAGTTTGCTCTTTTGCAAGACTTAGGTCCATACAGTTTTCTTATTTTTCATTTGTTGTGGATTTGCTTCTCTTTACGCCATCCACGTACTCTTTTAAGTTGGAGTGTATTATTAGTACTATTATTGTTTTTCTAAAAAAATCGGGTTGTATTTGGTAGGAAGACACTCCATTAACTGAATATATTCACTTCTGCACTGACTGCTGGAGCCCGATTCAAAATGAGTGGAAGTGACAATAAATTCCAACGGAATTATCCATCAACTTCACATTTGATTTCATTTTGCAACATTTTTTTTTATATATAGAGTAGCAAACACTCAGCTGATGTGCTACAGAGGGTCAGTCACATACCAATCCTGACTTCTGTACCAATACTTCAGACTGTATTTTTGATAAAAACAGCGCTGTCCTTAGAGGCTTGGCAGCTGCACAGTTTGCCCATATCTCTTTCTTCCGTTGCCTGATCATGGAAACTGCAGATTCAGTATTGCTTCCTAATATCGGTATCTTTGATGGAGTCAGTGTGTTCGTAATAGGCAGATAACAAAAACACAAAAATGTTTCAGGGTAAAGTGATAGTAACAAGTTAGGAAAAAAACTACTGCCATTTTGGTTTTTGGAGTGTTTCTCCTTGAGGAATCAGTAATATGCCCTATGAAATGAAATTCAGTCAACAGATATTATTTTTTCTGTGCATAATCTGTCATGAGGTAAACCTTGTTTATTTTGTATTTTCCCTTCCTGCAAGTTTTGATACTGAGATGCAGTATGTGTAAAACCAAGGATTAAAACTATGGTCCCCAAATTCAGCTGGTAAAAAAACACTGCTGTCCTCCGTGCTTAAAATAAAATATTTAATGAAGTCACTGGCAGCTTCAGAGGATTTCTGGCCTACTACTATACCACAATAAGGTTGTCATAGAAACAAGACGAGGTTCAGGATCATTTGGCGTTTTATGAAGGCATTTTAAGGCTATTTTGTATACAGAAAAAATGTAAACACTAAGGTCCAACTTTTCCCATTTTCCAATTAAATGAGTCAATGCCAGCAACTCAAATTTCTATTTCAATTTTGTCTCTGAAAGTAAAGTAATATATAAGGATGAGCAAACATTACTGTTATCACCTAATGCTATTCTTTATTATTATTTAAATTCAGTAGTGTAATACTACTGAACTGGACAATAAAAAGACCAGCTGATTCAATTCAAGATTGATTGGTGGCTTTCTGTCAATTTTCAATAAAGAATCATGAAAAAAAATCAAGAATAAACTATAGATAGATTTCTTGCAGAAGTGATTTCCACATTATCTTGACTTTATTAATAAAAAAATACTGTAAATTTAAACATATAGTAGGACTTTTTGTTCAATTAGAATATTGTTTAAAAATAATTCATTAGCTCAGGAAGACAAGGGCAGAAAATGAAAAGATACAGAAGTCTACTCAAATACCTGATGCTAAGAGATAAGTGTTACTGAGGTAATGGAATAAGGCCCAATGTGGACAGACTTTAAATAAGAACCCTTTCAAAGAAATGGTGCTATGAAATTTCTTGGGAGCAAAAAAGAGCACAGCTATTCAGGCACACCTCACCTCCTATATTTACATGTACCACAGAGGAATATTAAGACATGTACTGTAAATAAGACTTGTGCCCATGCATGTAAATACTTGTGTATTTTTTTCTTATATAAAGAGACAGAAGAGATACACGCAAGTATAGTCTTCATAGAGATCCACAGTCTCAACATTTATAAACTGACAATGAATTAAACTGTCTCTTTAAGATGTCTCTTTGATTAGATAGAAAGAACTATGACTTTAGTAGAAAGGAAAATTATTTAAGTAAAATGACTGAGAAAGATTTTTACCTCAGACAGAGGTTAAACCTCGCAGAGATTTTAAATCTGATCTTTGATAAAATAGTCTGATATTTTATACAGAATTAGACTCTTCTTGTTCTGAACAGAAATGCCTTATTACAAAGTCTTAATACTGTGGCAACGTATTTTTCATGATTCACACTAATGGATGTTCATGAGAGCAAAAGGATTAAAATACCACCCAAGGAGACAATGCCAGATGCAAATAGAAGATTTTTTTTCTTTCTTCTTTCTTTAAAAAAGAAAAAAAAACCCTCTTTTCTGTCACTGCAACATTAGCAACAGAAGTAGCGGAGATATTAAATAGTAGCAAAATAGAAGTGTACATTTTGTTAAAAAAAACACAAATAAAAGTTCTATTAAGGCTGTAAGTAAAAAATGAAAACATGACTTTATATTACTTATATATTAAAAATTTATAAGTTAGTCAAATTCATAGTGCTTAAAAAGGCACTTTCTTCATGATCCTTTTCGCAGCATCCACATTGCCTTACAGGATCAGAATGCTGCCAAGGAACATTTATAGCACTATTCTCCAGTGTACATTTTCTTAGATGACACACAATCCAGTGTGTCATTTACAAAATCAAAAATAACCTCATTACATTATGCTAATTTGTGTGTGTGTGTGCAATGTAAGGACAGAAATTGTCTCTAGAGTATTTATAGATTCTCAGCTAACAAGCAGTGTATCATTTAAAATGATCTCTTTTTATTCTAATAAATATAACATCTACAAGATCATCTTGTATTAAATTTTAAATGATCTTGTTCATTCTGCTCATGGTTACTGCAGGAAAATCATGTTACCCGTGCTAAGAGTCAGATTATTTGCAAATTCACGTAAGGTTGCTCCCTCTACTTGAATGTGAAAGGGCAGTGTAACATTGGGGTTGCAACTAGCACGTATCTGTCTTACTGAATTCCTTTAGGACCCACTATGCGGCTCCTGAGACTGAAATCTCTGTGATTCATTTCATAAAGTGTGTGTAGGTTGGAATTCTGTAATTAGTTTTACCAAGTGTACTAGTTCACTGGTTTTGTGCACGTGCTCTCATAAACCAAGAATTCAAGCCCATTGCCTTTTTGTCCCTTTATTTTATCTTTATTCGGAGCTGTAAATATACATACATTTACATATACATATATCCTCACAATTCTTCTAATTAGAAAAGCTTTGTGTTAGCTGTATTTTACTGGGTAAATGGAATCTCTGAAAGCCCAGGGATATAAATAAGTTTAAATAGAAAATATTCTAGCAGAGAAAGACACTGAGTGAGGAACTTGGTCAAGCTCCATCCTAGCACCCGGTGAGGTTTCTCTCTCAACTTTTGTAACATTTGGCAAACCTGACTGCAGCTGCCTATATTTAGTATTTCTTTTCTCCTTTGTGCTACATCTGTATTTGTCCGACACAAACCTTTGCTGAACCTTTCTCTCTAACTTCTGGTTATAATGGTCCTGTTCTTCCCTTGTGGATGGAATCTAAATGGGATCTTTTTTGTATCTTTTTACTTTTTGTTTTTGCTTTCTTAATGTTTGATCTCCTTTGCCAATGCATTGCACTATAACAACAATGCTGCCCTGTAGATGCAAGGACATCTGCAAAACATAATTCAATTGAAATTAAATGTTTTGATTTTTTGCTTTGCATTTTTAGAACTTTTTCCCTCTATAAATATTGCTTCAGCATTTTAAGGACTCAGTGAATTCTCTGAATGTGCACTTAGCCTTAGAAAAAGACCATGTCCTTGGGATTCATTGAACTGGGTTTACTATGGCAGAATTGGCAATGATAAAGTTGGATCATCCCTGCAACGCTGTGCTCTGAGAGTTATGCGGAACTGAGGGGGAAGTTGTAGGGATTTATTGTTGAGAGTTGTACTGCAAAAAGATGAGCCTGCTCGATGCTACCAGCCATCCCAGGTAGGCAATCCCGCCTTTTCATCTGTCTTCCACCTCCAGTTTTTCTCTTTTGCCTCTATACTGCATTAACATTTGTGGCTGTAATGATGGGCCTTTATCACACCCAATGGTTTGCGGTAATTAGCGTGTGCTTTATTCATACTAATAAGGCTTCTTTTTAAAATGAAAAGTCTATCCCCCAAATTACATTGGGCCTGACATGTCTGTGCTCTATGCCAACCTGCTTTCCCAGGCCTTGTTTCAGGACCAAAATGAAAAAAAAAAATGTTGGAGGAAACCCAAGAAACCTATCTGTTATGACTCCTCTGCTTTTTTGCTTTCCATTAGAACCATTATTATTAAAATTGCCTCCTTGTGAGAGAATTGTTTCCCTGTTTCCAGTGTGCACATCAAATGACATCCATGTCACACACATGCAGTAAATAGAGAATGCACACAAAAGCTACATCTGCTGATGCTAATTTGGCCACCTATTTTGTTGAAGTAGTTTGTTCCATTGAAAGAAATGGAAGGAATGGTAATATAATTAACAAAACCCTTTACACAACTTCTCTTTTCTTGCTTCTGCAGCTAAAGCTGGCCACTCTGCGAGTGGAAAATGATAATAAATTCTGAGACAGTGGAAATCCAATGCCTTTACCTTAAGTATGCATGATCTGTGAAGTACATCTGAACTTCAAAAGCTACGCAAACCTCTGTAGATGACAAGCTAAGGAAAGGACTTCATGACTAGCACCACAAAATAGTACACATTTAAGGGAGAGAGGATTATTTATGTGTATTCTAGTCTTCCATATGGAATGTGCCTGAACTGAAAGGAAGATAAAATAAGGAAAACAAAAACAACAACAAAAGGAATAAGACAGTAGGACAGAAAGGTAGATTGCACAAACTCATCAATCTGCATAATACACGGACCTAACGCTTTAAGATTCCAGCTGTCCTGCAGGACAAGTTATTAAAGTGCCAGCAGTTGTTTTCCTTTTCATTCTACCTCATTATATCTCACAAAAGAGTTAGCGGTGCAAACAAGCATGAAGTAAAAACTTTGTACTTCCTATTACCATATTGCTTGCCAGTTGTTCAAAGCACCAAAGGAAATCAGGAGTTTCATTGCTCTCCTGAAAAATATGCCCTCCTCCCTCCCATTTCAAGGTACTCACAGATATGAATCATGTATATGAAAGAACAGTTTTTCTTTTAATAAAGGTTGATACCAAGATGTTTTCCCCCTATCTTTTGCTATATTTTAAAAAGTTATAAGTAAACCAGATTAAGGTCTAAAGGTGCTCAAATATAAACAAGGTTCATAATTATTTCATGAATTGTATTTTTACTATTTTTGTTAGCCACTGTTGTACTTGAAGGTCTTTTATTACGGGCTGCTTACAGGCTTTCATTGAAATATGTGTGTGTGGCAGGGAAATTAGAATATATCAGGATATATCAAAAATTTTGTTGGGGAACATGAAAGATTATAATAAAATTGTTTTGGATATCACCATGATTTAAACCTTTTACAGATTGCTAAACTTGGTAAAAGTAGCCCTGACTTCAATAAGTTCATGAAATGGAAGTAAAATTTGATATTTCTGATTACCCATTACCTATTCTGTCACTATGCCACCCTCTGTATTTTTCTGACACAGATGTATGACAGCTGTAAAGGCAGTGCGCTATCGACTATGTGAGAGTTCTGCATATTAGGCCAGTTTTCAATCAATTTCCTCCTTTATTTTTATTTTTTTTTAAATAAAAGGCAAGGCTATCTAAGTGCTTCTTGATCAGTGTAGAAGATGCTAAAATCTGAATCACTGATTAGCCTAGATCTGGTCCCAAAATATAACCCACTTAGAGGTTTCACTTTTTAGCACTTGAGACTGTTACTATACTTTGTTTAGACTGGACCATATATTTTATGTCACAAAAATTTTATGCATCTTATGAATTTTTATTTGGTAAGACTTGTCTCCATTACAGACAGGACCACTTTGTAAAAGTGGTTTTACTTTTGCGGCCATCAAGCCAAGAACATAAGGGTTGGTAAAATGGATAAAAAGAAAAGGAAACACTAAAAGAGACAAAATACTAATGAAATTTGATATAAAACCCTCTACTGGAATTAAGTTCTCTTTTACAGAGAACGGACAGATAAAAGGCATAATTAAGTAAGGCTAAAAAGAGATGATAATATACTAGTCTTCCATTATAGCTTAATAATTCATAGTGTGCATTAGAGAAAAATGAAGGAACTGAGAATAATCTGGAACCATACCAGTACTGAGGACTGAATCAAGACACAACAAAATAGAACTGCATCGTCCTGAGAAGATGAAGCATCACGGAGCAGCATGATTGCTGACAGTCCTTCACACAGAGATGAGTTACAGCCTGTGCCACACTGCATGGAGAAACACTCAAAAACGCAAAAACTTGCAGACCTGATTTGGTTAGTTGGCCAAGCTAGATGGGCTGAGAAATACTCACCAGCCCCGAGGAACTTGACACGCACATACAGTTTGGTTCTGCAAACTGGGTTTTCAGCACTGACATTTTTCAAAGTGGCTGCCATCAGATGTTGGCACCAAATACCGAAAATTAAATATTTAAATTGGTGAAGAGTATTCTGGGGAAATCCACAGGTACTGGCAGCAAAGCATGCTATAATTTAAATATATTTTTAATGTTTAAATACTCAGAGCATCACCTGAATATTTCAGAAACTTAAAATAAATTCATTTTCTAAAGATCTCCTCATGCCTGCTTACTACATCTTATTTCCATTTTAGCCAACCCACCACCTGCTCCACATCACAAGTGCACAGAATCACCTTTTACCTTATGTTTTGCAGGTAGGTCTCATGCTTATTCTCCCAGTTTCTTAATATTTTGATGTCTGTTAGGGAACTCTTAATCCACCTAATACACTGGGTATTTTGTCAGCTTTCTGTGGTTCATGCTTACAGTAACTGTTCTAAAGCTGTTCTGAAGAGCCTGTTGAGGCCTCCAGCATCCAAACTGCCCCTTTCCTCCTTGTCAAGTCTCTCATAGATTATCTGCCCAAGAGAAGCTCAGGAAGCTAAGATTGATTTGCTGCTCTTTAGGGAAGGCTAAATGACCTGACACTACCTACGGTCCCAGTGAGCACAATCTTGAGTATTAATTGTGTGATCCTTAGTCATCTCTTTGGTGCAAAGCTCTACAGGAATCCTGAAAAAATGCATATGTGACATGGGGAAGGAGAGAGACAGGAGTATGTTAGCATATAAGCTAATACACAAAGCAGAATTGATATTAGAATGTGAAAATATGCTCAGAAGCCAAAACTGGACCAGATGATTCTCTGTTGAGCTCGACCGAGCCATTATCTTCTACTGTCAACAGCTGGTTTTCCTGTTAGTCAGAACCAGAATGAATTTCTGCTGCTCTGCAGTGATACTGACATTTTTTCTTAGCTGCTGTGTCCTACGTATCTCATCGTAAGGAAAGAATGTTATTTTATGGGATACTAGAAGCAGGTGCAGCTACTGATGATGAAGCTACTGAAGATTCAGATAATAAGGAGTGTTATTTGGCTGCAGTGATTTCTAGTGTGCATACCAATGCCTTAATCCTAATTATTAACTATAACCTTCCATGAGAGAATAACTACCTTCCATCAATATGTCTAGACATGAAGGCATTTGGGTACCTAACTTTAACGGTGGGGGGGATAAGGGAGCTAAGCATTTTAATGACTTTGAAATCTGAGTCTAAGGATATAACAAAGCTGCCTGCATTGAGCTATAAATTAGTTTTTGCAATGCTTCTTTTGCAAGAACAAAGAAAAGTAGAAAAAAACAATGCTTGGAATAAGGTTTGATTTCTTAGTGGCCTGCATGCTTTCATTTTCCTGAGGTTTAACAGGAGAACAGCACAGCAGCCTTTAACAGGAAGGGAAAAATGTTATATCTGATTTAAGCTACAGGGTGAATTTGCCATGACGGAATGTTATTAGAGCTTGTTATTTGGGCAGCATATTGGGGTTAGTGATCCTATTTGCAAAAGGTATCGTGGGAACTTTTACAGATCACAGCTGATATAGACTGAACTGAACTGATCTGAACTGATGCACACCAGCTGGCTCAACACACAGCACAAGCAGTGGCTCAAGTGCTCCCTAAAATCACCCCGAGACAGCAGATGAGAAACACAGGAGGGAATACTTTGCAGCTCCCAAGACAGCTGGCATTTAAATATTGACACATTTTAATCATGTTTAGTTTGGAAATAGTTTCTATCCTGATGGTATAATGAAGGGCCATTGATGACACCATAGCTAGTTCAGCGATATCCAAATGGTATCAATACACACAGAGATATATATATATATATGGTATCAGATACATATGTACAGGCCTATGCTTAATAGCCCTTCTAGGAAGCCTAAGGCATTTCCTTAAAAACAACATCCTTCCTTGGGAGGATAAAGGCACTGACCATGCAGTCCCTGGATTTTTCCTGTGATCTATCTTTTCCTTTTACCGCAAAAGTGGAAACATCCAGCTTGCACACGCCTGTGGTGACCAATAATTAGTATTTTTCCTGTCACATTGTTGATTTCTACGTAAGTCAGGCAAAATGCTGCCATACAGAGCTCCACACAGTCAGCTACATTGATTTCTTATTTGGCCACCTATTGTTGACTTTGTTGATTGATGTTCTCTTACAACTCATAATTTATGTTGCTATACTACCTCTCAATAAAATGCAGTGCTCTTAGCCATAATTTTCCATTTTTTTTTTGTTTTGTTTCCCTTTGGCAAAAAAGAAAAGCAATTTACACCCTGCCTGAAGTACAGGTGAAGCCATAGGATAACCCTGCCGCCCACCTGCCCAAAATGTAAACTACTTTCTCCAGCTTGCAGGCATTTTTGAACTCCTGATTCACAGAAAATCCTCACCATCTTTAAAGTTCTCAGGCCAAAGCAGCTAGAGGAATTGTAGGGTGCTGAAGGTATGTAAGGACCTTTCCCCGGGTTTTGAATGAGTTTTGCATGTCCTCTGGACACTCTAATTCCCTGGTAGATAAGCAGACCCCAAAGGACCTGCAGGAGGTGCCCATGCATGGGCATTGCATCCATGCATGAATTTAAAGTAAAATGCAATTTCACATGAAGATATTTTACTTTCATGATACATTTTAACTTTATATGCATTATTCAAAATTCCCTTCTCTTTCACAACTACTAAATACCCTTCCCAATTAATGTTGGCCGAGTAATTTATTTACTCTTTTGTCATCATTATGCTATGTAGAAGCTAGTCTGCTAAACCATAAGTGACAAAAGAAAGTAGTATTTCCAGATATTTTTCTTGTGTAGCTTACAGAAAATATGGCAAATCCTTTTTTCAGAGAGCTTAGGTGCCCTTTTGAAATATTGATCCTGTATATAATAATATATGACTACATCTCACAGTTCGCTATTCCTAGCCCCAGGTTCTCGGTGGCTGGTTTAAGGAGGGTAAAAGCTGTTTCAACATCCCAAGCCACAGAGCAGCTGTTAGAAAATTGTTTTTTCCCAACTGAACCTACACTGAAGTAGAAATAATTCTATCCAAATTCTGAGCACAACATAACACATTTGCACATTTTATTTATAAAGAAGGTTAATTACATTGCTCTGCTAGCAAGACCTGCTTGGATGCTGTAGCCAGAAAGCATAAATGATTTTAAAGACTGCATCAAGGGAGTGGATTTTTTTCCTCTAGGGTTGCTTCTAAGTCTTTTGTGCTCAGCCAAGCAATGAGAGATGCACACATATCTGCTGTGATTATATTCACAATCCCCAGAAGTCTGAACCTGAAGGAATGTCAGACAAAACTCAGTAACGAATGAATTTTGATGCCAGAACTGAAACAAAACAAGCGACATCATAGTTTTATAAACTTGAAGTTAATAAAATTCCAGGAAAACCATAACTATGCATTCCGGTTCTTTACCTTTTCCAGTTAATAAGTTCATGCATTATTCAGGCTGATTATCTCCTAATAATTACAATTTGAAACAGCAGGATAGACGACTTTTTGTAGAGAATATTAATAGAGCAAGTGATACAAGGATATTCATTATTTGTTCGTACAGCACATTAAAGTGTATTTGGCTTGACTATAGTGTTATTGCTGACAAATAATGATCCTTTGCGATAATTATGCGAGGCAGAGGATGATAATTCTACCTGGCATTAGTGGGAGTACCAACTAATTAGGGCCTGTTTACTCCAGACCACATAGTTGAGAGCGTGCTGCAGCCACCACTTTCAGTGCGAAGCCAGCGGTTGCCTCCAGCGTTCGTACAAGATGCCTGTAAGAATTCCAGAAATACCACAGACCTGACAGATGCAGCCGTCTAAGGGAACTAGAGGGTAAATGGGAGGTTTATTCTCACTGATAGCTGTGCAAACACCAATTATCTCCCTGGTGCCCCTACATCACACTTCTGATAAGATTCTTCACTGTCAAAGAATTTGTAGGAACTTTTCACAGCCAAGGAATTTTCATGAATTGAATGATCGACTACAAAAGAGCAATTTTAACACCTAGGAGAGCTGGCTTGCTACTAATTCAATGTGAGAAGAGAAAGATTCAGAATGGTATGAGCCTGTTGGTCACATCTACAAAGCTATGGTCTCTCTTTCTGTTTGGGCTCTTATCAAGATGGAGACCAATGAAATTCCAGAATTATGAAGAGTAATCCCATTGATTAAGGGGGTGTTTCACCCTCAGCATTGACTTTTCAAAGTACTTCTGAAATAGCCTCCAACCCTCTTCTATACACTAAGCAAGTAGCACAATAGTTACAGAAAGTTCCCGTTTATGCTACACATAATTTTTCTTTTTTTTAAGGAAATACATGAATAAACTCTCAGCAGTTAACTCCTTTCGACTGAAGCTAATCTTTTCAGTTATATGTAGCTAGTTTTTAATATAGGATTTAACTCTATGGCTGCGTAATGCTAACAAGATCCTGCAGTATAGATGTGATACTCGGCAGATCTGCACTGCCTCATCTATCCTGATGAGCTTTAAGCTACATTTTGTGATGCATTTATTTATTTGAAATTGAGAAGTGGTGCCTGATACAAAACAACAGGGTGCCTGACACAGAAAGAATAAACAGTCCAAGAAAAATATTTGATATAAACAACAAGAGTCAATTATTGGGGAGCCCACATAAGTCAAATCAAAAAGCTGTGTTCTATAAATGCATTTCACCCATGTAAGTGAGAATATTCTTATATTTTAAGCAACGTTAAATCAGCCTGTCAGAATGTATAATCTGATCCTTAATAAAAGCATTCACCAAGAAAAACATGTGTTTTTCTACATATAAATTGCTTACAATTTGAGCTGTGTTGACCCACTAACTTTTATTTTTCTTCTAAAGTATACTTGATTTTTTACAGTACAGTTCTGCAAAAACAAAACAAAACCAGAAAAAAAAAAAAAAACGCAATAAAAAAGGCAAAAAGAATGGCAAATGCTCCCATTTTTTAATTCCTCATGTTAGAATACTCCTTCCTGTTAAGGAAAAACAGCTAGTGACTCAATCAAGAAAACAAACAAACAAACAAAAAAAAAAACACACTACCCAAAGCCACATTAAAGTGCAATATAATAATGCAAAACAGGCCCCCAACTCAAAACAAGCAACGCCTTCTCTCCAACCAAGCCCCTGCCACCCTGGTGATGTGTCCCTCATCTATCAGGCACCAACTTAAGACCAGAGGTGCTCCTTGAGCAAGTGCGTAGGGCACAATTCCAAGTTCCTTTTAAGAGCTGTATGAACACAGCACATGCAAGCCAAGAGACAGAAGCACTTTAATTCCCTTCCCAATCATAAAGTTGGCATTTTTTTCTTGTGTGCTGTGTTGGTTCCTTACTGTTTACTGAAATATGATTTCTAAGGTGGAAGATCCTATAGAGAGGACGGTGACATTTGCTGGTTCTCTACAGCTTTGCCCTGCTACGAGGGCTGTGATAACGGCCAGCAGCACTACTGCTAACTACTAGCGTTCGGCACAGACTGTCACACTAACGAAGTGTCCTTTAATTTGGAGTTCCAAGCTTAGTTAAACAGCAAGAGGACCACAATTATTTATATTAATAATACACTACTTACATGGCTTAAGAATATACAATCCAATTAATAACTTTATAGGATAAACTTGCATTTTAGATTATAATAAGCCATTTAAAAAGTTCATGGCCCCTTGTAAGAATTTTCTAATAGTAAGGAGAGATACTTCTCTCTTCTCATATTTCAGAGCTCCTTTTGTCTACGACACAAGTGTTTTCAGGTTGCCTGTTTTTTTTTCTTGGGATTGCTCTGGCTCTGTGGTACCATGACATACGGCTACAGTCATGACCTCTATTACAAGAGCAAACTAATTTGCAGCAAGTTCCAGTTACCAACAGTTTTGGTTAACTGTGGTTAGAGATATGTTTTTGAAAAAAGAAAAGGAATTAAGAAGTATCTTAGCCTTGAAGATAAACTGAAATGCTGAAATAGCTGAAAAACAACTCTCATTTTTGTTAATGAATTACAAAATAATTCTGTTGCTGTGAAATTTTAACTATCCTAAACACTAGTTATTTAGAGGAAAAAAAATGAATAGATATGCAAAGTCATAGAAGCTGGAGATTTGAGGAATTCAATGGCAATATGAATTACAGTCCTCTGTTTCCATCAGATTTTTTTATTTTATTTTTTAGATATCACTCAAAACTTTTCAAAACCGGAGCAGCACAACATGTTGTACCATCTCCAGTTCACCAAAGCCCTGAAGAAGATGTTTAAGTTAATAAGTCTTAATCAGAAATTTAAGTGTAAAACAATTCTAAGTGCTTTCCTAAATCAGGGACATGTTTGTATATAAACTGATTAAAAATTCACTTTGTTCTGCTCATATATTATAGACATTAAAATACCTAAGGGGAGGACTACAAGCAGGAAACATGGATGACAGGACTTAACTCGTAACTGCTTTTGCAAAACTATATTATCCTAAAATGAAGAAGCTAATTGAATTTATAGTTTCTTATTTCAAAGAAAAGAAACAGGTATGTAATTGGCATAGGAGGCTACGTATCTAAAAGAAAGCATAATTAAGCAGAAATCTGAGCACAGATCCGTCACTTTTCACCTCTCAGGTCACCAAGCGCTTTATAATTCATAGAGACATTTGCAAAGTCACTTACACTAAACAGATGTAAATACTATTTACATGTGGTTGCATCTCGAACTTTCATTAACACTCAGAACAACAGAGAATCCAGTGCAAAGTTTCTCGCTCAGCAAATCAGACTGAATCACTCTATGAAATCAGTGCCCCGGACTCCTCCTTTCAGGAGACCAAAAAAAAAAAACCCACTGTGAGGTGGTACTTGCTGCTTAGTAAGCCTCCCTATGATTTTCTTTTTACAATACAGATTAAAGCAATATTTATAAAGGTTTTGAATAGATATAGCTATTGAATTTACACAAAGATTAAAAACGCTTTCTGAACATTTTTATAATTTCTATTTATGGAAGCCAGGTAATACATACAGAAAATTCAATTAATGTGATCCTTGTTTCTCTAATTAAACTTCTCTAATTGCATTTGCAAGCTTGAACTATGTATTACTGTAGATGTTAGTACAGTGAAATGTTAGCCTTTTCACTAATCAAAACACACAAGAGTGATTATGAACCAGAATTTGCTCATTAATTTCAACAGAAGCTTAACTTGACTCTTTGGTAAATACCTTGCATGTTAAAATGTACAAATAACTTTCCTTATCTTTGTAAACATAACTGGAAATATGGATGAGTGCATCTGCAGCGCTTAAAATTTACATCTCCAGAGGGCTACGCGTGGTTTGTTTAGTTAATTGATTTTACACATTCTTACCGATTTATGCTTATTTATCAATTCATGTAATGCAAATGCTGACCAGCACTTCCAAAGAGCATTCGTAATTCACACAGTTTCTCTGATTTGAAGAAAATGGTGAGGATCACTGGTTACACTTCAAAGAATGCACTGCCAGTCACACAACTTAATCCTTGATCATACAAAGCAGTTTAAAAAGCAAACTATAATTATAATGGCCTAGAAATTCATAGTATGGTTGCTTGAAATTAGTAACGCATTCAAACCAACTGCCCTGAAACACTACCACTTAAAAGTAGGCATAAAATTTTGTGCTTCTAAGCCAGAAAAAAGAGATATGAACCCAGACCACCAGTATAACAGGAACACAGGGGAAGATTAGTCGTAAAAACATCTGGAAGTGAAAGAGAAGGAAAGGAAATTCAAAGTTCAGTTTAAATTTAACTTAGTTAAGCTTCCAATAGAAAAATGAGGTGAGGAATACCAGGGATCTAATAACTTTTGTGCAAGTCATCTAGCATTTACTGCAATAAAAATCATATCTAACCTAAATGACATTTTTTATTCAAAATATTTTTCCAAAACTTCATTCAATTTTCTTATAAGTCCTTTATAGTTCGCCAAGAATGAACCATTTTGCTGAAGAAAAGGATTTTCTTTAACTGAGGCAGCTCTATTTGAATTTTGCCATTTTGCCCCTCTTGGTGCAAAATGTAAGAAGGCTGCTAGTCCTCCTTGCATGGGCTCCATTTACAGTGAACACTGCCAAAAACCTGAGCACACTAATTTCTCCTTTGGATAAATTGTGTTCTACCAGAACAGCCAAGAGGAAAAAAAACCCCTTCCCTCCTACACAACTATACACCTACTGAAAAGGATGCAGAATGAATAGAAATTAAAAAATGAACATATGGTAACAAATACCCTACACATAAAGAAGAAATTGAAAACACCCCAGTAACACCGTGCAACAGAACAGAAACAGATTCTACAAAACCTTTTCAGTCAGATTCTCGTTACGTTGGCAAACAGCACGGCGGGTTAAGAAACAGATTTGCATTTTAATAGGTATTTTCCATTCTTAAAACAGAATGCTTCTGCATGTTACTTTAAAATATCTTTTATTACATAAAGGCATGTTGTATTTTTAATGGGAGGCTCAGTGGAAGCATCTCCTGCTAGGAAGCGCTTGCCCACCATCTGTTTGGTGGCAAGCGTGGCGCACGCACTGCGTGTCAGGGAGCTGAGCCTTGCTTACATTTCTGCATGACAAACGCCCTCCTCGGAGCAGCAGTTCATTTCCTCTTTTATTTCCATCTAGCTCCTAGCAAAACTTGGCCTGCTTCAGATCTGCCTAGCATCTGACAACAGCTCAAGTTTCCCAAGAGTGATTTCCGCCTGCTTCATCTAAAGTGCAAGGCGGGTAAGAGATTAAAAGGGATTATAATTTATTAATCTTGAGAACAATTTCCAAAACCAATCTTTGTTCCCAGAGTTAGAGATGGCAGCCCGTCCTCGGGCCGGAGTTGCACACAGCAGCGCTGCCCCTGCACAAGTGCCACCTTCTGAAGACAGCAGATTATTTTCAAATGCAGCCACTCGGAGCAGTCTAAAAGCCGACCCTTGCACCAAGCCAAGGGAGGTATCCTCTGTTTCCTTGCAGAGCTCTTCTCAAATTGAATAGTGGATATTTTTTCCGATGTATTACTCTTGGCCACTTTAGGTACAGAAAAGGATATAGCAAAGGATAAAGTAAAATAGAGCAATTTCCTCCTTGTTCTGAAGACAAGAAAAAATGCTTTTGGCATTTCAGAGGAGGGAGCGCGAAGCTTGGAATCGCATGTACTTAACTCTTTTCTCATTTGCTCTCCTGACGCGGTAGACTAGAAGCCCAAAAGGGCGCTGCTCTCTGGATGACCGCGCTGGAGCACAAGGCCCAGCTGCACACGATGGAGACGGAGGATGAGGCATGGGGGAAGCCTCTCCAGCCCGCTCCTCCGCAGCGATCCCCTCCCGCTCGTGGGAACAGTGCGCAGGAGACCGACCCCGGAAACCCACGGCTCTTGTGCAGTGGGGGCAGGTACGATCACATCAAAATGCAATATTTTTACACAGCTTGAAGTACGATCTGCAAAGGCAAAATGGCTTTACATATTTTGCATATAAGCAGGATATACTTAATATTCTTCTTTTCTGGTGTAGGCAATGCTACATCATGGAGTGATAAAAATTAATAATCACCCCAATACTGGTGATAGTATTGCTTGTATCTATGGCGTGAGTCTTACCATCTTGAGCCAGTACTGTCAGGGAAACAATACATTTGAAAGGGAGAGGGAGGCTACAGCAGGAAGATTTTTTATTTATGTATTTCTGCAGTACTGACTGAAGGAATAATACATTAGGCTTCTGTTCTGGAAACTAATAACTTCTAGGTCTTTCTAATGTTTGTAAATATAAAATATTTTTATAGTGAGAATCTGAAATGGAAAATAGACAAGTAAACATCCTATTAATCTTAGTTTTTGGGTGAAAATTACCCATTGTGTTCTACTAATAGGGCACATTCTTATCTCCACATTTTAGTTTTATTTCTGATTTAAGATTCACTTACAATATCAACCTTTTTAATGTGGTAAGCTAAAGTCTATATAAAGCAAAAAAAAAAAAAAAAAAATTACAAGATTCCCAAACTATCTACCTGATCTGTGCAACAAAGCCTTCCTCTAGCACTCATTTTTGCCCATAGCAGAGTGAAATGCCTTTGTAATAACTGATCCTGCTCTGCACAAAGCCCTTTTAGAAAATGGGAGTTCGGGTATGGTTGAAAGGAAAAAAAATCAGACATTAGATGAGTTTTCCAGCAGTTACTGGTAGAATATGAGCTAGTTTGAGGGGTGAAAGGTAACAGTCTGAGTCACAGGTCCCAGCACAGTCCCAATCTCTGCTTTCAAAGCTGCTCATCAGAGCAAAAAGAAATATTCCATACGAGAAGCTGGTTCTGGGCAGTGGGGTTGTCAAGAGGTTTGTGCTACGTGGTCTTGGAGACAGACATTGCATCTTAGCCCGCTTATTTAGCAGCACAGATACAACTCAAGCAACAGGAGAAGAGCTGTATTGCAACTGTAGCAGAGAGGAAATCTTGATGTTGAACGGGAGTGCCACTGTGTTTTCTTGTAAGCTGAAAAATGATATCCTGAAAAAAAGATCTAATCAGGCTCAAAGCTATGAAGCCTTCTAAGATAGAGCAGATGGATCGAGTCCTTGTAAAGTGATTGCTCAGAGTAAAATTTTAAAACTTAAAATAATGTGCTAGCACGTTCACCCTTGCATATGAAACTGCCATTTTTGGGTGCGTTAACATTTCGATACGTGGGGCCTCACTCAGGACAGCTCTGAAGGGAAAGTTTTACACTGAGGGAGGCAGTCACAGTGGCATCACCCTCCCTCCAGACATCCTCCTCGCGCTGACACCGGCAGAATCTCTCTTGGACACAAGCGTTCCCATTATCAGACTCCTGCTTTGCAATTGCCTTACTTTGAAAAGTTGCTTTCTAGAAAGCCTATCTCCCCGTACTTTTTATCAGAAATAAATTATTCACTTAGAAAGGATAATTTTACTTCATTATAACAACAAAGACTTCCTTTTATCAATTACTACTATTTATTTAATTAATTGTTTGAACCCTGTCAGATCCCTAATTTCAAGGGAATACTGAGAGAGTGACAAACTAATGAGGACTGTCACAGGCCACTATAATTAGAGACAATTTTCAGAGTGCTGTGTAGGCAATAGTAGCTATAATATCATTCATAATTCATTAAAACTTAAAACTTCAAGTGAATATGAAACTGCTGTATGTGCAAATTTGCCCGAAAGGCTGCACGCAAGAAGAGATAGGAATGTGTTCTACTTGTATGATAATTTCCCTTTTATTCAACTGACCTAATTTTTTTGTCTTTCTTATGATATGATTACTTTCCTAGCACAATTTTCAAAGCTGTGATCAATTTGAATGAAAAATGATCATGACTAGATGTTCCAATTCTATGTTTCTACAAGATAATAAAGTGAAGGTAACAGTGGTTTAGCACATTATATGAGCATTAAAGCTTTGAATAGCTGAAAATGATTTTTTTTAAAGAAATAAAGTGCTGCCTCATTTTCATGTCTGTAATACAGCTAATTAAATATCATTACTATTCTTAAATGACTTAAATTTCAAGAAATTCTAAATACACTCTTAGGTGCATTAGCAGCATTCCAAATAAAGTAGTTATTTTATATCAATATAGCTTTTGATTACCCGATCTTAATGCTTTTTTTTAAAAAAACTATTTTCTTTTATGCTCAGAACAAATATTATTATTTTGCAGGCCTTACTTAGTCTTAGCAGAAGTTTTGTTAACAAAATTAAATACTTGAGCAATCTGCATCAGTAATTCGTATTTTGACTTGAGATCTTACCTCTGGGCTTTCAGCTTCGGACGATTCTCACAGATACTGTTAATACTACATTTTGATATTTCTTGCAAATAACCACAAGATTGGAACAAACAGGCTAGTACTTGTTTGGTGTCCTTGGAGAGATGAAATGAATTGTACCTGCATTTCTGTTTGTTTTTTGACTTATAGCAAGTGGTCTGTCAAGTCTGTGGTGATTTGAATTCAACTACGTAAAATCTTAATTCTGAGACCAAAAAATAGATTTTGCTCTTTTTTCACCTTCTACAATATCTATTCCCATTTAAGGGAGAGCTTTCAACAGGAAAAATAATAATAATAATAAAAAAACAATCACAGCCACAGAAAGCTCAGCCAAGAACACTTAACAGGCCCCTCTCAGCTCCAGCCCCAGCTCACAAAGTCGCCAGGACAAGGCCAGAGCCAAAGACTGCGGCCAACAAGCTAAATCCCCTGCTGAGCAACACCCGCGGGTTTCTGGT
Source organism: Crypturellus tataupa (assembly GCA_034781795.1). NCBI lineage: Eukaryota > Metazoa > Chordata > Aves > Tinamiformes > Tinamidae > Crypturellus > Crypturellus tataupa. The sequence continues at coordinate 1,736,075 of JAWLRI010000779.1, forward strand.
GCAGAAACATGGGTTTTATCACACCACCGCGGTTTGACTTCTGCGGATCTGCTGCTGCAGTTTACTCGGTTTTGCAGTAAGTCACAACCCAACATCTAGGACTGGAGACTAACGAGAAAAACTGGCTTTGGCACTGAAAACTTTATGGGCTTGCTCTGACCGCAGGCACTAAGTTTATGTCTTGAGCAAACAATGTGGAAGTGATGAAATCCCGCTGAGATTTCTATGCATTGATGTTGGCTGTACAAGTGAGAGACACCTCCCTTTCCTGGTCAGCCATCCCCAGCACAAAGTGGAATCGCTCCTCCGCTTCACGGGCCAGGGGCGCACACTTTCAGCAGCGCATCTCCTCAATGCAGTAAGCAGGGCTACTTTGCAGTAATTTTTATTTGGATGTCATTGGATATTTTGGGCAAGTGCAGACTGGACCTGGTAGGGAAACAGCTGCAATGCTTGTACGGAGCCTTCCTGTACGTGGGGATGCAGATGTTGGCAGTTTTGGAGTCAGGGCTAGCTTGCATGTTCCAAACCTCTGGAAATGCAGGCTGCATTTTATTCAAGCCCCTAATTCTACGAAGCAGATTTCTTTGCAAATTTGTGTTGCCTTAAAGGCACTCAGAATTTTAACTAGCAAATCGAGAAGGAACCTTTAATCAAAGGAATTTAATGAGTACATCTGCCTTTAAAAAAAAAAAAAAGAAAAACCCTGTCCATGATTTCTTTTTCTTCCAAAGACTACGCTATGTCCTTTCATAGTTTGAGAGAGACCTCTTTTTTCAGAGAGGCATTACATTTTATATGAACTATGTTCACATCCCATCCTTCTGGGCTCATGTTTGAGATCCAGAGGTACCAGTGGGTATTCTTAGCTACTTCAGACTTGGCCTTTTATTGCAAAATCATCTTAAATATGTTAATAGACTAAAAAGCCTATAACACAACTGAAGGTTCCGCCACCAAATGCAAATTATTTTTCTTGCGATTTACCCTTTGCAATTCATTTTCTGTTGCTTTAGCTAAGATTTTTGTTCATTCTCATTGATATCCCAGACCTACATTTCATGATAATCATATTACTGTTTCCTAGTGCTGAATTACATTGTCATCTGCTTTTGTGACACCACTTGCACAACACTAGAACAAAAAAAGGTGGTCTTCATATTTTTTACACAGAATTTTTGAGATATTTGATAGTCTTGAGAAAGAAATTACAGATGGGATAAAATGTTTAAGTAATATGCAATAAAATGTATTTAAGCCTGCTAGAAAGACTCTCTTTTAAAAGTCATTATCCTCAGTATTTTAAGGAGCACAGTCTGCAGCTTTAAAGTAAGGTTCCACAAAGAATAGGTTAAAATCATTACATAGAGATTTATTTGAAACACTGCACACTCCACTGAACCAGCATGAGCTCCCAAGCTGGACAGAAGGAACGACTGCCAATTATCATCTTATCTCCTCTACATGTGGAAGATGGATGAATTTCACAGTTTGCAGCTTAGAACTCTCAAATTGCTTCATTTACCGATTTTTCTCTTCTCCTAATCAGATGCAGAACAACGTTTAGCCACTATTTACTCATAATCACCAGAGTTCTATTCGTTGGAAGAAAATGATTATTTGTATTTCCCCTTCAGCAGTTTTCCCTCACAAACACGACTTCAAAACCAGCCTCACTGGGACACAAACACCCTCAGCAATAACGATAGTTTAAGTCCCCCATGGAAACTTGATCTGAGTCAGCAGAAGGCCAACATACTATACAAAATATATTAGTAAGGGGAGAATATGTTATTATGGTCCATCTTTATGGCATTCAGAGATATACTTACTTAATCTCAACTGAAAAGTGCAGGACACTGTCACGCCTTTCAGGGGGAACTTGGAACTGTACTTCCATCTGCACATTTCTCCCTTCAGAAAGGATGTGACGCTCTGCCTTCATCTTCCTAGTAAAAATAGATGTAAAAGACATTTAAAAAGCTGAACTCTTGTCTTATCTGAAGCTATTTACTACTTTTTTTAACCTTTTAATGACCATATATTAGCACATACTTCCCTTTAATCACTGTTTTATTAAATCCACAATGAGTGTTCGTGCTCTGCCAAAGATGGAAACATTTGTATGAAATTGCTAAACGCTTGTGTCTTCGAGTCATATATTTCTTACTTTCTTCCCATAAAAAAGACCAAATTACGTCTGTTAATCTGAGCTACTATGCTGACAGCAGTTTAATTTACAGTGTAATGCTTCCAGTTCCTGAATTTCCACCTCAAACAAGTGTTACCATCAAATACTTCATTCCTCCATCCAACAAAATTTGTTTCTAACCCATAATCCTGCTTTCAAAGGTAAATTGTCAAAGAATTCAATCACTTATATCCTGCGATATCTCAGTCTAGCCTAATGCTGATAGAGGCAAAACAGATTTCTCAGTGAATAACCACTATCAAAAAATAAAGGGCAGGGGGAGGGATGCTGATAAGGATTTCCACTGAACATGCAGCCACTGAAAAAGTTTGTTTCTGAAATTCTTCCCAAACATCATTGTGAGAACTGAAGGATAAAAAATGTAAAACTTTTTGCTACTGCCTTTAATGTAAAATGATAATCTATAAGGAACCAGCTGTCTGACCCTCTTAGATACAGGTTACTCTATCGAATCAAATGTGTCCCATCATCTTATCTAAAGGATGGCCTTGCTGCGAGCAGCAATGAAAGGTTTTGTTGTAGGGAAGCTGCTTGGTCAGCCTAAAGGACCTCACCCCGTAACAGACAGCAGGCTCGGGCATGTTGGAGGGCTATGGCAAGTACGGAGCATTTTCCCACATTCAATACCCTACTTTCCTGACACAGCAAGATCAAAGGTATCAAGGACCCTAATAGTTAGCTGTGGTAAACATAAAGGAGATGAACAGGAGAACTTTTCAGTAATCAGACAGTTAAAAAGAAAATTAAGCTGATCCCCTTGTATATATATTACAGAGATATCAAAAATCCCCAAGAATGATCCTAGAACTGTGTGCAAATTCAGAGATATATTTTGGGCTTCAAACCCTAAGCTACCATTTAATAGTGAAATAGGTATGACCATGAGGCCGAGACCCACAGATTAGTCATGCAGCATCTCAGAGATTAAAGACCATTTTACATTGTTAAAATAACATATAATGTTGGAGCAAAGGAAAGAGGTGAAGAACTCTGCTATGGAGCTCCATTAAGTACTACTGTTGATCCTGTATTTAGGTTCAAAAACAACAGAAAGAAACAGCAGTTAAATTACTGCTCGCAAAATGATCCCTCTCTTCCTTATAGTTATCATCATTATTTATAAACATAATGTTTACTATTGGTAAACATTCAAAGGTGCATAAATATTTGCAGCAATATTCACAGCGTTCCCTTGAATGTCCATATGACAGTGGGGTACAATTAGAAACACAGTACTCCAAAACACAGGGCTACAGGTTTTATCAACTGCTTATGAAGCCTAACGACATTCACCCAAAAACTTGATCCTGTCACCTTGCGGGCAAGGAACCTTTTATCTATCAGGAAGAACATTAATCATTATTAAAAATCTCCCTCAAACTGAGTCCTACAGCACAGTGCTCAACTGTGAGAAAGGATTTGAACTGTCTGTTGCAAAAAACATTATATTGATTTTCTTAGTGCAATTCAAAACTACAGATATATAAAATAAAGCTTCTTTTGAGGCTCTGAGACCACAGATGTCACCAGTGATGCAATTAGAGACAGTCCAGTACACTGGATGATTCCTGCCCTACCCTAGGAGACTCTCAGAACAGACTGAGTCCACCTCACTGGTCTAAGGGATGGCCAGTTAAGCACATAGACCTTTGGTTTCACTCAATGATAGGGCTAAAGACCAACTTGTTCCGCTCTATCACCCAGATACCTCAACACCAGCTTCTGTTTCCTTTCTGGATTTCACGGGAATTATTTAGGATTTTTTTTCCTCTTCCTTGTGTGTTCTAGTGGTATGTTTGGTAGCCCAAATCTATATAAAGAACACAATTGCTCAGAAAGCTCCACTTGGACAAAACCAGACTTAAAAAATAGGACTATATATTACATAATGTTTCTAAAGATCTTATTCTTACTGATGTCAATAACAATTTTTGAACTTGTAAGCAACCAGCTTACTAATAATATAATACCTTTGAAATCACACACTGAGGAAAATCCCCAATTCCTCAGTCTCCATGCTTTTACTTCTATGTAAAGGACACTGTTCTGCAGCACAACCTTATATGTTGCATGAAGCTACTTAACCCAGGCACGGTTATGCTGTTTATGGCAGCAAAATTTCTTTGCTGCGCTCTGCTCTGCCACAGGTAACCTAAGACAGGCAAACTCATTACAGGAACGTCAGGGGCATCTGAAAAAGGGCCAGATCTTACACTTTTCTTAGGTATCAACCCTGCAAGCAGAGGCTACCTTATACACGTGTTTGAGAAAATTTGCCAACGGGTATTTATGAAGTAAGAGCAAATTATGATAGTAACAAGCATTAGCATCCCAAGTGCTCTTTAAAATTCACCTGTGAACTAAACAGAACTAAATATGCAAGTCTTTCTTAAGCACTGGCCAAAAACTAGTCACCACTTTGTCATTTCCTGAAGTTTATCAAAGACTATACTTTACGGGAAAGCAATAAAGTGGGATTTTCTTTCTATTATAAAAGTTCGATATATCAAGCACAAAGTAAATGTGTGGATTCATTTAAAGATTGAAAAATACCATTAAAAGAAAAAGCTCTGAGTAAACAGCAGAAAGCCATTCTCAGCCAGAGCACTTAGTTTTCAAAATCAACTTGAACACAATAACACACATCATCTTACAAAACTTGTTTCTGGTAAAATTTTGTTTCTGGCTCACTTAAACTTGTAAAGTGAATTTCAAGTGTAATGCAAATGAGAGGCATTTAATTTTTCATTTGTTTTAAACATTAAAAAGAGCAACTTTTGCCAAATGACTTAGCCTTCTATTTTTAATTTGGAGAAAATGAACAAAATATACAGACAATCTACGAAATTCATTACTATGAAAGATCAAATATTTCTCTGAAATTCAATTACAAAGAATTGATTTGAGCAACTTACTATTTGATAAGCTACAAATAATTTTAATTAATGAACCAGCTTTATCAATTATTAGGCTTATGCCACATTTCGCTTTTTCAGCTCACATTCCATCTAAGCATTTTTACTCTGTGCATCATTATTTGGTATCTAAGTACCGATTTCAGAAAGCACTTTTAAAAGCAATGCAATTTTGCTCAATTGCTCACAATGATAGGAATATGCACTTTTAAAATGAGAGTGATTACAAATTGCTTCCAAGCTAGTAAAGCATAGCAGCTCAGGAGCTCGTCTAGAACAGTCTTCTCTACATTCACTTCAGAGATCTCTACTTTTGTACCAATTACAAAGTTGTTGGCTACTGAACAAATGCAACCTGGATTCTGTTTTACAGACTTTGCATTTTGTGCTTATTTTAGAAGTTAAAATTATAAAACTAATAAAATGAAATTTATAAAATGGTCAATCACTCTACACTTCCTCCAGTATCTTGAAAAAGAAGTTGAAGTGGGATGTACTAGATCTGCAGAAATTGGCAAATATCACTGAAACCCAATATCAATTGATAAATTTGTAAACTAACCAAAACAGGAGTCTTAAAGAATATGCATCTGCTGAATCTCAAATGAACAATCATTCAAGTAGCGTTTTTCAAATATTCATCGAATTTCACCAACATGATTCCTATATATAAAGTTTCTCCAAGATACTATTTGCTTTGCTTTATAATGACAAAGTACTGGCAAGGGCTACTCCCCTGCCAGATGTTTTCCTTCATTTTTCTTCTCCACAATGTCTAACTCCACTCAAGACCATATCATTGCAAAAGGAAAAAAAAGTTATAACAGAGAGGGCTGAACTGTTGTGGTAGTTTTACAGAGGCACAAAGAAGACCGAGATTAACTGCAAAGTTCAGGAGTTGCTACTTTAATCTTTGAATGGGTCTATGCTTGCAGAGTAGCTCTACATTACAAATTGCGATTTACAAAAATACTGGCAAATTAAAATTTTCAACACTCTTTGTTTTGAAAGGGTATGATTTAGTATATAATAAAATCCATTTCAAATAAAAAAGATACAGATATATTTGTTGATGATATTTTTTAGACTTACAAAAATAAATATGTTGCAGTGCAAAAGTCTTGTTTTTCTCTTGACAGAATTTATTGGACATATAGGAAATTTGAAAAAAACTGCAAGGTTAAAATGTAGATGAAGATAACAAGGCTACCAGGGTCGAATTACTGGAACAGAGGGAGTATCAGAGTATTGTACCTATTAGTGCTCTGTATATGTTACAGGAACATATTCCAAATTATAATTGGCCATTTTTAATATATTTATGTTTCCAGTTGGTCAGGGATGGACACAGTACAAACTCTTTGTGTGGGAGTGAACGAACACACTGAGTTCAGTAGCTGAGCTACTAAACATCATTTTGTGATTTTAACTCATTGGTTCTAATTTCATGCCATTCTTGCTGCATTTCAACATCTGGACTTGTCTGCTGTGAAAAAGCTGCTATGAAATACCTAAACTCCACACAACTCGAAGCTCAGGGTGCTGTGGGAGGCACTGAAGTGTCTCTGTGTGACCAGGGTCTAAGGCTCTGCACACTGCTGACAACGGGAAGAACATTTTGCAAGAATATTGCAGGACATCTGCCAGGCATTCATGTTGCTTAATATTTCTTTTTCAAACACAACATTGATTTGGGGAGCAGAATTCTTTTCTCAGAGCGGCAGACAAATACCTGTCTAACAGCTGGCCCCCTTTATGTGCAGTGGCTTCAGGAATTTCCTATTGATTTCATATTTGCACATATAGATTTCAGTCTTTTATGTGAATCCAAAAAGATTTCCTTATTATAGGCTGTTTAAAGGGAATTTTCTTTTTAAGGACAGCAAGCCATGTATGATGCCTATACACAGGTGGTCTTGGAATTTTTTTCTGTTCATTTACAGCCAAGTTACTTTTTATGGATCATTTGTTAAATATAAAGAAAGATCAAACATAAAATGATTGAATGTAGAGTTTAGAGGAAGAAAGAACCACAGAGCATTGCTTATCTTCTCTGCAGATGACTACAGTTTATAACAGGCCGCATTCTGCTAATCTTTAGCTGCTCTTGCTCTGCTAAGTACTACACTATCTGCTCTTAAAAGAACAATATTAAGCAGCTCTTCAGGAGGACTCTAAGGTCAGTACTAACCTGGATAACTATTAGCTTCAGGCAGTGGAAGGACACACATCCTACCTGACAATCAATCTTCAACCTTTCTACCTTCTTAAGCATCAGACTACAAAAGGTATCAGTCATATTTTCGATTATGTGGGGCTGACCTGAAGCTATGAGAAGCTGCTGCATTTTAACTTGTACCCTGGTAATATTCTGCACCTGGTCACTATTTTGATTCACCAGTTATGAGCTGTTCTACTGGGAGCAAGTTTTCAGGCCTATGGCATGGCACCTGCAAAATATGAACAGTACAAGACATAGTCTTTCTACTGCCCTAAATGAAAGGGGGGAAAAGCATTCCTTTATGCAAGACTCAGAATGCAGGGGCAGCAATACTGCAGGATGAAACATGTGAGGCCACCTTAGTTTAAGCACTTTTTAATAAAGTTTTAAATTTTGCAGTCATTCTTTAACACAATATTTTATATGAAACACTGCATAACATGTTGTTCCATTAATGCCAGATGTACCATGCAATTCATAATAACACTTAATAACATAAAAGCATACCTTAACTAGATCTAACAGCACACGATGTAAATCCCGCCAGCTGCCCTGCAGAGCATGCTAAGCAGGAAGCATGAAATATGCAAATGAGATAATTAAGCTGGAGATGAGACAATTGAGGCAGATGTACATCTCTGCATAGAGATTCTGAGGATAAGCAGAAGGCCATCAGATACTTTTTCTTAAGCCTCTAAGAGCCGCGCTACAGATTTATTAAATGAGAAGAAGCTTTCAAAACAACAGCTTCATTGCAAAGCAATTAAAATTTGCATTACGCTGATTTAAGTTTTGAAAAGTCATCGGACCAGAAGATTCTTCAGACCTCACTACTACAAAGCACGCGTAGTGCATTTGTGTGATGGCCTGAAACAGTATATACCACAATATGCTATAGGATACAAACACACCATATACATATACATATTGAAATATTTAACACAGTTGAAATCTTAGCTTTAAAAATCTAGGTCTAGCTAGTGTGCTTAGATGTGTTATAATCTTTTAATTTGTTTATATGCAAGTTATAAGCTGCATCAATTTATTTTGAAAAAATATTAGACTAATAGCATAATAACAATAGGGATAATTAGTGCTTCTAAATGCTGGATTTGGTCCCCAGCAAAACTGGATTCCAGTGCTTCATGTGGATTTAGTTACGTTGCCACTCAAACACGTGAGTTCTTGGAGGCAACAGCTGCCATACTCTGCTTTTAGGCTGAGCTTTGCCTCCTCACACTTCTAGGTCTGGAAGTGTCTAGCTCTTTAAGATAAGATGTTAAAGTGGTCTCAAATTAAAACAAAAATCCACTGATTTAGACTCTTCAGTTTGCGTTTTTTTTCACTTGCTGCTGCTTTTATTCCACCCCAAAGGCAGCCCTACCACCTTGCAACGTGCTTTTCACACCACAGCTTGCTCGCTCTCTTTAACCCAGGTTTTCAGACTGATCAAGTTTGCCATGAAGCTTATTGGGATCAGATGACACCAGAAAGCTCTTCTTTACCCAACAACTCCTCCATATTCAATACACACAGGAAAAGTCCCCCATAGTGCCTCAAAATGAGTCAGATTAGTTCTCGGAACGTCAGAGGCCTTTGGTTCTCCCTGTTGTTGGTTCCCAACACGGGAGGGGTAGAGGTTTCTGAGCTGGGTTCTCAGGTATAAACACTCACTCCTGCAACCAGCTACAACCTGCCCTGTTGCCTTGATCCATTTAAAGGGTTAGCCCAAACTTTCAGCAGGTCTAAATCAACACCACACACCTGACAGCAGGACTGCTGTGCTGATGCAACAGGAAGAGCAAGAAGTGTTTTTGCTGGATATTTGTAAACACAAGACTTACAGAGCAAACGGAGTATGGAAGGGATGTGTAACCCTATAAACACTTCCATCTACACAATAAAATAGGAAATAACATGAGGGAGCAGTGAAGTTACAGCTTATCCACTACATACAACTACTAGAAAAGCATCCAATAACCTGCAGGAAACGCCGCACAGCTAGAGAGAAGAGAGGGGGTGTAGGAATCAGATCAGTATTTCATTAGGGCTGCACAAGGCTGTCACCAAACATGCCCCTATTGCTCATGGTTAGTTCCTTTTCTGCTACTTTCATGATAAAAATCTACAGCAGCGTAATGTAATGTAATGCCATGAGTGTATCATTAACCAAGGCAGGTGCCTCTGCTAGAGCAGCCAGGAATTGCTTTCCAGGAAAGATAAACAGTTAATTTTAATAATGTTAGAGAAACCACAAGTTACAGCGCATGACCTGTTCAGCACCTTTAAAACCATACTGCTCTCATATGTTATCATTACAGTTAAGCCAGCTTTTTAATCCTCATTTGGAAGTTGAAATTGTATTCATAAAAGAATGTAGCTTAAAAACCCTACAGAACTACAAAAATCAAGCTACAGACCTCTAGAGTTTTCAAGTTTGCATCCTTTTGCCATTATCCAACCACAGAGCTGAGGCTTTTATAACTGTGTATATATATATGTCATCACTTGTCAAAATTATGGATGATGGCAGTGATTTGAATAGTCAGTTCTTCCCCAGAAAAGTTCACAGCAAATAAGAAAACTTCCTTCAGGAGTTTTCTTCACTATTATGTAAAGACAACATCTTACAGATTTTTCCAGTTCCTGGAAATCATCACTGCTGACTGTCTTCGTTCCTGGGAGAAAAAGATATCGTCAGCAATATTCAGCTGCACCAGCCATGCGCCAAATGCTCCTCATCTTAGCAGAGATGTAATCACAGGAGATGTATTTTTGTAATATCCTTTGATCGAGACAGCATTGCTGAGCCAAGACTAATGAATTATTTCTTCTCATTTTCCTTCTATTTCTCCCTAGCCCACAACACATGCTTTCCCCTAATGTTGACAATTTACATTAGCTTACATTTCCCTACTGCCTTTCTCTGATATCCTACCCAGGACAGGCTGGCCCTTCCAGTCTGCTGGAGACTGCTTGCTCTGGGAATGCCACCTCACAGCACAAACCAGGAGGGTTCCTGCAAGTCAAGGTGGCTTTTCTAGAGACACCCAAGGACACTGGGTCTCCGTTCTCCAAGAATGGAGAACATTAACTTGATGGAGTGGCTATAAAAGCAATGGGAGCCAAAGCTGGTCCCAGCCTCTGTACTCCTGATAGTGCACAGCAACAGATGAGCAGCACCAACTTTGGGAGAACTTGGTTAACTGTGATTAATTATGTTTAATACTAATGCTTAAACCTGATATAGATGTTTGCCTCCCAGTGTGACCGTGCTTAACCTAACCTTAATTTTTGTCATGGCACAATGTGCTCCTGATTTGTGCAAAATGAACTAGCTGTGCCACACCAGCACCCTTTCTTGTTGCTGCTCTGCAAACAGGCAGCGTGCCCTTTTCCCAGAGGTTAATGACAACACTGAATAAAATGGGAACAAAGGAGAATTAGAGCAAATAATTTGATGAGGAATTTTCTGATCTGAAGTTATGATAAAGTGCAAACTGCAAATGTCCATGGCAAAATATTGCTCACTATAGTCACCAGTTCTGAGGTCTGCCACAGCTGCAGCTCCAAGGGTGGCATCTCAGATCTAATGTTTTCCTCAAATGAGGTATCCCTAACAATAACTTCCCAGGAACAACTACAGCTTTGTGCAGTGCTTAGCAATACAGCAGAGCAATTGTTAACAAATCTTTTTCTACCTTTTTAATAAGTGATCCTTCACCCATAGCAGGGGCAGAATGCTACAAAACCACAGCAGAGAGTGGCTCTGAGCAGAGAGCAAAACCTGCAGCTTCTGTTCATAGCTACCACCTCTCTGCAAGGTACAAACACAGAAACCACCACCAAGCATTTAACAATTTCTCTTCTGATGAAGAACTTGAGTGACTGAGTCACCCAATTAGCCAAACTTCTCACAGCTGAAGCCCATTAGCAACACTGCCTTCATTCTGGAGGTCTAATACAACATAGATTTTAAGTGACGTTTAGGAGCTAGTCACCTCATTTAAATACGGGGGTTTACAAGTGGTTGCCTAAGTGCATCATGTGCAATGATTATATATTAAGCATTATTATTATTATATATTAAGTGGTGCACAGTAATGTCCCCTTTCCAGTTGCTAAGCTGGTGACGGCTGCTACAGATTAAGTCTCTCCACTCTGTATTAAACTGTTCATTTTGGAAAATGCTAAAGTTACACAGCAAGTATTCTTAAGCGCTTTTTTTTTGACCACAAATTTACAATTACAATTGTAAATTGCCTTGTGTCTGATTAAGGAGTGTATTTTACTCAATACTAGATGCCCGGGGTGAACAGCATGGAAAATTTATTGCGAGTGCAAAGAAATGACCATATTATTCTTCCATTTAGCTACAGGCTTGAGGTTTTTTTCAGAGCTGCTAAAAGTTTTAATGACACTACAAACCATGTCTTCTTAAAAAAAAAAAAAAAAAAAAAAGATAAATCAGGTAAGAGCTCATTGTTTCCCCAGTAAAATAACAGGTAAGTATATTTAGATAATTTATGAGACTGAACACACAGAACGTGCATCATTTGATGATACCAAATGGGAAAACCATGTTTACCTAGCAAAGAGATATTATTAACTCCAGTTGGCACAAATTAGAAGGTTTTCTTCTTGCAGGAGCCAGTGGGGATTAGGAAATCCTAGTGATACAGAAACCCCACAAGCATCTCAAGGACCTGAGCAAGGGGACCAGCAGCCACATGCAGGGGAGGGAGGAGCCGCTGCTGCAGGGGCAGGAATGAAGGCAATAGGAAGGGTTTTAAAAATGATAATGTGAGATTCCGATTAGAGAACCAGTATAGTTTCAACGACCAGAGACTTACATGACCACCTTAGTGTGCTGTATTCACTAATGGTCACTCATAATCTTACAGTAAAATGTGAGCAAGAGACCTCACTGCTTTAGGCAGAGACCGCACGTGCACCAAGAAAGCAACTGTGCTCTGGATTGGAGGAGCGTGGAGCATTTGCATTAAGTGTTCAGCAACGCCAGGCATAAAACTAGCAAAATAAGAGCTGTCTTTTGAAATTATAGAGCTAGACATAAGGGGAGGGAGTGAATGATATAAGCCCAGCTATTGCACTGAAATGTCTGTGTGTTCACCCTTAGCTTATCTCATGGGTCATTATATTTTTCTGATTTAATAATCTTTCTATATGTAAGTATTTCTCTTGAACATACTAATAAAGATGTTAGACCAAAATATATAGTAGAACTAAGCACTCAGATAAGGATCAGAAATCTTTTATAAGATTGCCTAACGTAGGTGATTAGTATCACCAGAAGAACCTTTTTATTTTATTTACATAGCATCTTTTTAAAATCGAAGAGCAGTAGGAAGAAAGAACAATAATATTTAGAGGATTATTTAATAATAGAAGCTTTTCAGACAAAAACCAACAATGATCCCGGCACCCCCAGGAACTATTTATTCCTCATTCACCCTACAATCGCTCATTCCCATGACGAAATGGCTTTTGGCAAAGATGCTGGTTATGTTTCTCTTCCCCAAAGAAAAATAAATGCACCCACACCTGCTTTAATTCCTGTTGCCTCAGGTTATACCAAACTTACAGAATGCATCTCTGCCGTATACACTGCAGTATGCACAGTGCAATGCACTAAAAGGAACTAAACAGCGCAAGCTGAGAAAAGTCAAAATTTAACATCCAGCTTCATAAAAGGAAGTGTAAACCCCTGCCTTCTCACTGTTTTTATTTCCTTTCCTGTTATTTATCAGCCTCAATTACCATGCATGGAGCTCAATGCAGTTTGAGCGACACATTGTGACATTCTGTACTCCGAAGCATCTGTTGATTGATTTTTGACCTTTACCCTGTGTGATCCAAATACAATAATTAAGTGCTTTAAAAAAAAGAGTATTATCTATTTATTTTTGTAGAAAACAAAACAAAAAAAGTAAGGAAAAAAAACACCCAGAACACCCTTTCTCTGCCTTTTTGGTAGGTATTTATGCCACCTTCTAAACCCTACCATTAAAGCACTAATGTCTGTCAGAAGATGTGAGCTGCCCTCCTTGCCCCTTCGTACCACGGCCAAGCCCAACTGCTGGGCAACTTTCCAGGACTCTCCAGTCGGTACGAACGTGTCCATTGATTTCAGTAGCACCCGGAGCAGGGGTTTAGCCCTTAATGTAACCTTGTTTTCTGCCTACCATGTAAATTGTTGGCAACACTGGCAAAGGATGCTAAGCTATTCAATTTTATTCCAGTTGTAAATTTGATTTTATTGGCAATTGTAACTTTGCAGATTATGTGTGAAGAATACCTTAAGTCAACACAATATCACTAACTCGACTTTATAAATCTAAAATAAATGCAGCAGAATCTCTAAAAACACAGATGTGTACAGTATAGTTCTATATATAGTCTTAAAGGAATCTTTTAGCCATAATCTATCTAAAAAGTTTTGAACACTTTTCAAAACAGTAAAACTGATTAAACCTATAGGTACCAGAAAAGAGCAGAGATTTTTGACTTCAGTAAAATGAATCTTTCATTAGCTGAGGACCTGGCAATTTTAAGAAAAAGATTCTTGACCTAGGTACACAGAGATGTAAATCCTCAAGACTTTGTTCTTGATTCATAGAAGAGAATTGCCCTGTGCAGGTGACGGTTCAGAGCCCAGCGAAAGCATTTATTCAACTTGAGCTGTCAGATAGAAAGGGCAAATGTACCGGCAGGTAAGTGAATTAACCACCGTTCAGTAGTTAGCAATATCTAATTACTCCTGACACATTTGTCATATGCTGTTAGGAGACATTAAGGACACTAATGTCCTACCACTCTATTCAGTAATACATCAGCTGAGAAACATGCCCACAGTAATCACTAGTCACATTCCTACTTTCTCCACTAATTTCCTAAAAGCCAAACCAGGGTGATTCTGTTACTGTAAATGAGAGGAAAGTTTCTCATATCTGAACCAAGTTAAGCTGATACAGGCTGAGGTTTGCAGAACCCAGCCCTGAAATGCTTCCCTCTGGAACTGACCTTAATAAGATTTTAAAACACCTGCACCAGAATATGATACTTCATTTCTAGAAATGAGCAAGTCTAAACAACTTGTGCTGCTTTTCACATCTCAATGGAACAAAAGCACCTTTCAAGTGAAGCTGTCCTGCTCTGAAATTGAAGTGCAAATATTTTTGTCGCTGTCTCTGACGTCCGTCACAAAAGAACCAGAACATCTGTAGGTAGCTGACCTAGTGACGGCCTCTATAGCTACAGTACCACAGAGTTACCGGTGGGGCTAAGGTCACCCTGGCCCCCCTTTTAATTTGAATATATTTATAAACATCTTCTGCACACAGATTGATTTACTAACTTAATAATACTGGTGCTTGCCAAGTACAGCATGTCCTACATGCCCTTATCAGGCACATAAGAGCGAGTTCTCTCTTCTGACATCTGTTGCACTCTCCATGCTCGGCAGCTTTCCAGATCCCAAGGAGCCTGGTGTGAGCTCACAGATGACCCTGCTTTGAGCACAAGTTGCACTAGAGACCCCCTGAAGTACCCTATACCCAGCCTACTGGAGCTTTTGGGGATTTGGAGAAAAAAAATGGAACTAGAGAAGGGAGATATATTTTGTTATTAAAATCACTAAAATGCTAACTGCTGAAAGAAGAGAAAAAACACATCAACCGATTCTTCCACAGCATAGACTATGCTGTGTACCTTTAGACAATATTGCAAAATACTAGTTCTCAGTAAGGAGAAGAACTATTTTAAACACAGCAATTAAGCACAGGCATCCTTGATGTCCATGCACACACAACTCTGTCATATTAATGAAAAACACACATCCAGATTAAGGCAGAGGTTAGCTTCCATCACAGCATTGCATTAAATCAGATTCTGTTTAAACAAACCTCTTGAGTATGATTGCTCATAGATATTACCAAATAATTAATTCACTTAAATGGAGTCTAAGATATATTATAACATTAACAATGTTTCTTTTCAAATTTTCATTTCCCTACAATAGAACTCTGCTCTTCTAAGCTTATTTACGTGAACTTCTTCAGCAAAGCTCAGCAACTTTCCTCTGAAGTTCTGTTACCCCAATGTAGAACTGCTAAACCTTAGAAAATATATCCTCCTGAAATGGTCTCTGCAAATTAAATTTTTTTCAACATGCAAATTAAGTAGAGGATTCTGTGTGAAAACCATGAACACAGGGTTAGTCAATAAAACTAAATGCAAAAATATGAAGTGGGAAGATAATGAGGCAACACACACACAAAAAAAACAGTATCGGTGACAGCATCACCGAATGTATTTGATGAATAGGCAGAAAGTACACATTCATCAATATGAATGTCTGCGAGAACACCTCTGTCAAGCAAAATCAGTCAGGTCTGCAAGTCAAAGCTGGAGACACCTCAAGCGTACGTAGGAAAAGCAGTGGCTTGTGAGTCATTGCTATTCACCACGAGCCTTTCCCTCAGCGCAGCAGGGCAGAGGCTCTGTCCGCGCTTGTCCTGTCCAGCCTGCTACAGGCTTTGGCCGGAGCCCCAGCAGGTTGGCAAGGACCAGTCGGCAAGATCATGACACTGTCACTTAAGGCGGTCTCCTCGGTGACCTTACCACCGGCATCGTGCTTGACAGGCATAGCTGTCCCCAAAGCAATCAGGGCCTGCTCTTTGACTGAGCTGTTTGCTGTCAGAATACAGATAGACGGAGGTGGTTTTCAAAACTCTCCTTCTGCAGAAAGTTGCTTCTGGAGTCCCAGGCTTGTTGGTGACTGCAATGCGTTGAGCAGCTGCAGCCACAGTGGGTGCGAGTGGGATGGAGGCAGAGCAGAAGGGAGGTGGTGATGCCACCCGCTGTGGTCAAGAGCAAACACGCCACATCTAGGGCAAGGGATGGGGGGCTAGACTCACTGAAACCCTCCCCCCTCAGTAAATCCGAGTTTAAATACAGATTATGACCTATAAAACACACAGATATACTCATTCCATGGCAGTTATGACAATTTAGAGTAGATAAGAATTTCCCATCTGCAATTTTCTAAAACTGATCAACAGGATTTTTTTTTCATGTCTGAGCCTTGTAAGCTATGAGCAATTTCAAAACATGAGGAAAAAAACAATCACAAACAAAATAAAAAGCAAAAGAATGAGATTAGAAAGCACTGGCAAGCCTCAAAGAACAACAAAAAATAGAATCTTAGCTCTGAAAGATTTATTGCGCTCTGATTATTCACAGTGAGACCCAGACTCCCATTTTCAGAGGTCTACACAAGTTTCTCAACTCAGCTAAACACTCTCAAGAATTTTTCCAGGCAAAGATAAAATAAAATTTTAAAAGTCCTAAGTGTTCTGATTAACATTTTCTCATGGCTTGCACACATATCTAAACAGGTTTATTTCACTAGTAGGTGTATTATTAGAGAGTTTTTCAGATACTATTGTACTCTATACTATGTCAGCAGACTAAGAATTAATTTCTGCTGCCATATGATCTAATTAAATGATAGTAAGGGGAAAAACAGTGACAAAGAGTTATGCAGTAAATCAGTAGCAGAGATACAAGTATTAATATCTTTACTGTTAGTTGAGTAACTCCTCTCTGCAAGACACTGCTATTCTAATTTCTCGCAATGTGAAATTAACAAAAATCATTATTTCTCACTCTTTTTTTTTTTTTTTTAACTGTAACACCATACAATTTCCTAGAGCAGAAGCAAAAAGCAGCTAAGCAAACTCTCGGAGCCTGCAAGCCGCGGCTCGGCTGACCCACTTGCTCACTGCAAGCCTTGTAACTCAGCAGAAAAGGCCACAGATTTGGGGATAAGTGAACACCACCAGCCTCCAGGCCCTGATGAGAGTGATTTTTGCCTTGCCGAAGCTTTCGGGCACTTTTTTGTACCACCAATTATCTACTCTTACCCAGTTTGGTTACATTTCTGCTTATCTGCATGGAACTGGACTGTGTCAGTGTCATTGTAACTGTCTTAATAGTAATTAGGCCATTAAGGCGGTGGTTGGGCCAAGAGTAACTTCTTGGCTTTGCATATACCATCTCTTCTGCCCAGGTGTGGCTCGGTGTTTAATGATGCAGAATTCAAGCAACCTATTCACTAACTTCTGAAATGAGAAAATGGTAACAAAAGTTCTGATATACCAGGAGTGCAAAACAGAGTCATTATATGTGGATATAGTTTATTTCATTAGTTACAGTGTTCTAATACTGTGTTTAGCTCCTGGATCTTGCATGGTTTGATCCTTAATAAATTAGAAGGCCTTGTTAACCTCATAAAATAATCTCTGGAACATATTATATTGCTGATAATCTTTGTGTTCATCTTAAGATAGAAGAGGTTTTGCTTAGCAGGACTATTCCTACTTCAGCTACTTTATTTTGAGAGGCAATACATGCATGAGGACTGCATCCTCATACAGTTGGTGTGTTTGGGGCACGCTATCTTTTATGAACATTTTATAAGTATATCATAATACTCTCTCATGCTTGTGCTACATGTTTGTAACACTGTTTATAACCATTTCTTAAATAATGGTCAAATAATGAGGATTTCTGGGGAGGTTAAAATTCTCTAAAACATTCTTTTCGCTTTTGCAGTGGAAAATTTAAACAATAATAAAAAAAGAAATACTCTTCTTGTCTTTCCATTTAAGAACCACTAAACAAATACTTCATTTGTTGTGACATACAAAGCTACAGAGCCTTTTCTACCAGAAGAAAAAAATAGAAAAAAAGTAACCAAACAAGCTTCAGTTTTGTGATAACCTATTGTTAGTGAGGTTGTCTGGTTAATGGCTTGAACAAAATGTTCCACTGCTCCATTTGATGCTTGGTGAAATGAAGCAACTTTGTCATACTTCACTGCATTTAGACCTAACAACATGTCAGATTCTTCTGAAATAAACTGTGGAGAGGACCATTGGCTGAGACAATTTCCTCTGGCAAACCATATGCAGTGAGCACTTCCCTTCATTTGTTTATTTATTTTATAGTAGGACATCTATGTTGCCACTACTGCAGCTGTTGTGAAGCTGCTGAGATTTAAAATGCAAGATACAAAAAGCAGTCTTGAACGCCACTGAGATAACTTTTAACCTTCTTCTGCTTTGTAGTAACTACATGGAGCGGCTACTCAACTTGGACTGCTGCTCTCCTGTTTTGTAGCATTCCCGAATTGCTGAGTGAGTCCGTATCCTTCACTTGAAAGCACAGCACTGCTTTTTTTCCTTCCTTTCTATCCATAGCACTCTCTGCTGAACTGCTAAGTTTGTGTTCTGAATTCTGTTTAATCTTTTTAAATTTTCTTAATATAGCAGCAACTAGTTCTAAATGAACACCTAGATGCTCACAATCTGTGCTATGTTTTATGGGAATTCACACTCATAGAACAGATTCAATGTCTTCCAACAGTGACTTGTAAATCTGAATGGATTTTTTAAAAACTCTAAATTTAGGATACATGCAATTTAGTAAATAAATACTAGATACTGACAGTCTCAAGCCTCTCAAGTCACTGACTTTGTACTTCTATTCCAGTCTCATGGCTACACAGTACATTCACTACAGGGTAAATTATTATGCAGGTAAACTATCGTGCAAGTATAAGGTGGCTTAAAGATTTAAGTATCATTTTCATCACTTTACAAAGGAAGTGTCAGACTTCAAAGGGCAAGGAAGGAGAGAGTACCGGGCAGAGTAATGATGTTCACACTTGTTGGTTTGTGTTTTCATAGCCGTCCCTAGCAGCGTGTATATAATTGGCTTGTTTGTAGGGATGTGCTTGGGAAATGTTATTGTGCCGGAGTTCTGCTTTAGGTTTCTCTGCCCGAGGAGCAGCTTGCCCTTCCAGGGCAGTGTTTGCCTAGTGGATCCGCACAGATAAACGGTGCCAGATTTACTCTGCCTCAAGCTGCCCATCCAGGACCAGGACTCCTGGCAGCACCAGACCCTGTTATTTAGCAAGAACAGCCCCATAAGATCAGATCTTTACATCTTCTGCTCCCCTTCAACATCAATTACTCTAATTTTCAGGTTGATGCTTAATGCAACTCACAGCTGTATGCTCATCCCTCATAGATCTAGTGCCATTTCCACACGTAAAGGATATCAACATTGTGTAGATCTTTGTTAGACTTCCATTGCTCAGGTAGACTGCAGGAAGCTTCGCAATCATATTAATCTCTACTGACCTCTTTATTGCTCATAGCTTCGCGTCTGTGTCTGCTGTACCCTTTGCCCCCTTTTCAAGAATAAACCCAACAAGTTATTTTTTATTCATTTTAAAGCACATTTAAGTTCTTGGTTTCTTTCCCTTCAACACGGATGAACTTCCCTTATCTCTCAGGCAAATCAATTTGGGAACCTGATCTCAATTTATACAACAGTATTTGCTTTTGCTCTGCTTAACAATTCAGGGTTTTCATGAATATAGAGTAGGTCTTTACCACATCCTTAGCAGGTTGCCACTGCATAAGCATCTGTTTGCATCTTGCTGTTTGAATCTCAATGGCAGACTCCTTTCCTGTCCCAGAGCCTCTATCAATTCTAAAATATATTTGCTTTCCACAGCAACGTGGCTTAGTTTATTTGAACCTGATAGAATCAAATTCTGAACTGAACACGTTGCTCTGTTGTCACAGACCTCCCTTTCTTAGAGGTGCCAGAGGAACTTTGCCTGACTGATTATCATGGTCAGCTTCTTAGAAAAATGTAGTCCCATCTATAGAGCAATCTGCCTGTCCTGCTGTGTGAACTGCAACTTCCCATTAAAGTTAATAGAAATCCATGGGACAGTGGCAGGACTATTGCATTACTAGTCCTGTTGACAGACGTGCTGCACATTGACCTTGGTTTTCTTAAGCCTGATGTTATGTTTAAATCGCACAGGGAATGGGCAGTGTTCTTCACACTGATTCCCGGCTGTCACACTTCATCTTGGAACCATAACGGGGTGGTAACTGTTGCATGGGTCTGCTAATAATTCCTATCAAATTCCCATTTACATAGCTCATGCTATTCAAGGCTGTTCACTAAGTTCTGCAAGGTTCATTAACACCTTCCTGAAACACTGAGCTACTGTCCCAGCCACTAGTGAACACCCTCGCCCCCAAACCAGAGCTGAAAAATAGCTTTTTATCATTGCTTGGAAGGCTTGGAAGTGAACACCACAGTTTCGCTGCAATTCCGCATCTCGCTACATTTCCAGGGGCAGGACTGGGCACTGAACAGACTGAATCCAGTCCACCAGGTACTTAACACAATTCCCAACATGGAATTTCATCTCTGTAGAAGAATGTAAAATCTCCCACTAATTTTCAAATCAAAAGTTTCATCTAATGAGTTAGATTAAATAGGGCAGACTCCAAAAAACCACCACCCTGGTTGTTATCCTATCTGCCCAAAATCTATATTTCATACACATAGTCAAAATATTCATTTTAACTATACAACTCAGTACCTTCCTGCTCTCAGAGCACTTTGCATTGGATTTGATCTTTTGTATTAAAATCTCAGAAATATGATTTTAATTTTCTAGCTTACGGTGCAGCTACAATTAAATTCATTCACCTTCACTGTCCATTGCCTATTATAAACTTTTTATCATTATTAAACAGCCTTTTTTTCTTAATTTGGTAGATTTTCAGAAGTCTGAAGTCACTCTTATCTTGAACATTACATGATGGGATAGGAAAAACTAAAATAGTTTAAAAAAATAATTTATGTCACCACCTTGTAAAAGTGATTTGGTGTAAATTAAAGCTATTTATAAACCTGCTTGAAGAAAAAGTCAGTATGAACGTGTGGCCATTCTAGCCTATCACTTCTTTACTTTCTGTGATGGTGTCCAGTTGCCCTTGTGCAGTTAACAAGCACACATCCTAGTGCCCCTCTCTCCTTGCAACCTTACACCCAGCACTAGTCTAGCAGTGTCCTGTCTCACTTTTAATTCCCGTCAAATTAAGGCAATCTTTCATTTTTTCAGAACAGGCTTGCTTATCCAAACCATCATCAGGCAAAGGAAAATCTTTATCAGAAGCCACAATAATTACACTAATTATTGCTTTTATCCAGCACAAAAGCATTAATTAAGCTACAAATGATACCGACAGGAAAAAAAAAAAAAAAAAGAAACAGAGAAAAAGACTCTTCTGTACAGTTCGAAATGCACACACTTCTAATACTATTGTTCCAAATACCTGTACTCTTGCATGGGAACTCCAGGCTTTGAATTTCAACCCTCACTCTTTGAAATCAACCTTGGTCATAGAAATGCCAAGGCAGCCTGACTCAGCATTAACACGGACAAATCTCAATTCTCCCCACTAGATTATGGAGTTTGCTTTTCTATTTCTATTTTGTTTTCTAGCCCCTCTGCCTTTGGCTCTTCTAGGGGGAAGATGAGCTGGCCAAAGCCTACAGGATGGCTGATTCTGTCTTCCTAGAGTCCAGGTAAGTAAATAGCTGCTGAATTAACTCAGAAGAATTCACAGTTTTATTTTTTAGCGTTTAAATCTGTATCAACAAAATCTGTATCTGTGCAAGCTCTGTATGAACAGAGCTTGCACAAGCCATTGAAAGCATTTGTGAAAAGCTACGTTTCAACGTGAAAGCTACGTTGAAAGCATTTGTTATTTTTCAGAGTACAGGGCTTAATTCATCCCTGGAGTAGCTCTACTGAAGTCAATGGAGTTGCCTGAGGGATAAACGCAGGGATGTTCAGATGACTGCAAGTGATCAAATTAGTGCGCTTTATGATATTACACTCGCGCCAGAGATGTTCTAACAGATTGTGTGTGTTTCTAACTCAATTGAAAGGAACCAGCTAACTTAATTGCAAGGAACCGATCTGGCTCCTCAGCTTGCAGTCATGCTCGGCCTGCACCTCCCTGCGTGCCCGGCCCCTCGCCCGGCCCCAGTCCTCATCCTCCTGGCCCTTGGCAGCCTCGTCATTCCCGGGCAGCAGCTTCTCAGCAGGCAAGGTTGGGCACTTAGGGTTGTGTGAATGAATAAATCTCTCCGATACTTAATAACCTGACACGGTCTCTATTATCAAGACAATCTTGAAAAATACATTTAGCTCGCTTTCTTACTCTAGCAAGAGGCTGGAACTCCTGTGTAGCTAATAACATTTCCTAATTCCTTGTGCATACACCACATAGATTGGCTTTGGTCACAGTCATGCAATGCACAGACCCGCTCTCCCTTAGCACGGCTGTGCAGTGGGTTTCAGATGGCACTGCGAGGAGGCAGTTGCACTGGGGCATTGGGAAGACATTCCCTGCACTGAATGCAGGAGCACAAAGCTGGGCTGGTTTATGTGCAGCCCTATTTTGTGATCAGTCAGGAAACCCTTGGAGCTCGTTCCTGTAATTGTTGTCTTTGTGCTTTGGAAATGGAAGACAGATGCCAGGACAGATATCTTTGCAAAGACACAAGGTGGTTACATTTTTAAACAGAACTATTTTCACTAACTCTCTGCAATCAGATAATTCTGCCTGTAGGCTTTCCTGGCATTTTGTTTTCGTACATATGCAACAAACAGCACAATATCTGTGAGGGATATTATTTTAAGCAGGAGTGTACCTGCAGGGAAAGGATGTAAATCTATCTTCTTGTAATAAAATATCTAACGGTATATTCAAGAATATAAGCAGATCCATAGTGGATCTACTTACTGCAGGAACAACCTGCATTACTTTACCTAACTATGCAGATTATATAACATATACATAAATATAATCTATTAAACCTCACATCATAATTTAAAAGAATTATTTCCTTTGCTTCCATATACAAAACTTGCCTGATTCTCACTGTTCATATTTACTATGTTCTCTGAAGACAGCTATGTCTATTAAAGACTCTGCAGCTAATTTATTTTTCTTTTTATCCACTCCTATCTAATATATTTTCCCCTGTGGATTAATAAAGCAAGTCTCAGGCTTCAGAAGGTGACAGAGCATGAGTCAGTCAGGATGATTTGTATTTCAGCTGAGAGTGCAAACCCGGCGTTAGATAAATATGCCAATCAGAGGAAAGTTGTTTCCTAACAGTGACAGCTAATGTTAGTGATAGCTTCCCGAGCAAGAGCTACTGGCAAGCAAGAGTTAATAATGGCAGAAAAACAGGGTCACCGACTAACTACTCAGTAGCTCCTGGAGGTTTTTCAAATTTGCATCTCAAAGAACATGACTAGAAAAAGGGAAGCAGCGACTATAAAATGTAGTATCATCTTGTTTTCCAGTTCGGAAAGGCATTCATCAGAATGAATGCTCCCTAATATTCCTGGTTGTTCTGTACTTACGAGCATGAAAGTTCCTTCAAATAGAAATACAAAAAAGTGTATTTCTGTAAGATTCAGAAACGATATTTGAATGGAAAAAAAGGTCTTCAGAAACAGCTAATGCTTTCAGGGAAATCACCTATAAATAGAAAGCTACAGTCAAGATCTAAAATACCCAGCAACATGACTCATAACACAGTACATTAAAATGAGTATCTGCAAAGAATCTGCCTTAATGAAGTATTAACAGATACTCATTAAGGAGCAAGGATTTATGGCAGCAGACGTTTATCGGCGGAAGGATGAGCCAGGGCCGCTGGAGGAGCCGAGGTCCCCAGGGTCGGTGCTGAGGGCACCTGTGCTGGTGAGCGGCCCCCGCTGCAGCTCCCAGCCCTGCGCAGCCCGAGTGCATCCACCTTGTCCCCAGGGGAACATCGTGGCACAAAACACCACCATCCACTACCTCAATTACGGTGTTCTGGACTATTACTTTAGAGATGAGAACATTTTTATATTGATCTGAAGTTCTGTTTCACGTCCCTGAGTGCCCCGGAGTGCCCCAGCTGCAGCTATGGAGGGATGAGGCCAGATCTGTCTTTTATTTTTAATCACTGGCCTTTTGCCAAGACAGAATATTTCAGGGACACGATTCATAATTTTCAGGGCAAAAATCTGGGGGCATAAGGCAAGTATTTTAAGACAATATATTGAATAGGAAGCATTTGACTCCACTGATAACACTAACAACACAGATAACTCTTCCTTTAAAAACACTATTGAGGAACAAAACAGAACCCTGGAATCCTCAATGGCAACAACTGCAGCAAATATGTAAAGGTGGCTTGCAAATACTTTTACGGTACTCGCTTAATTTGATAGACTGACAGACCTAAGATTAGAGTCATTTTCCTCACTGTATCGCCAGAAACTTACAGGCGATACTTTGTGAAGTTTTATTTTACCATATGTTTTGAGTTCTAAAATCTGTTCCCACACTACATTTTTGAGAATATAGGTTTTGATGCAAATCCTACCAGCTTCAAAGATATTCAAATGAGACCTGTAACAGTTGTTGTACCACATTTGATTTCACAAATAATATTCATTTTGTAAGCATTTTATAGAGTTTTCAGTTCATGTAGCACTGAAACTCACCTGATTACATGATTAAAAGATAGTGCTTCAAGGACTGCAAAACCTAAACAGATACCAACCTCTAACGCTTAGGCTTTAAATTTTTAAGATAAAAAAAATATATATTCACTTCAATGCGATATCTCTAACACATCATCTTGAAAATATGCTGGTGACCTTTAAAATCATTCTATTTGAAAATTTGCTTTTATATGAATTGATTTTAAAAGATGCATGTACATCAAAATTAGCATCTTAGCAGCATACTGTAGTGGAAGTGAGATCGCACCAAAGACAACATCCCCACCAGGCATCCCTGGATGGGGCCCTTATACTTCTATTGGCAGCATCCGGGTACAAACCTCAGCTCTTGAGTGCTCCTGGCAGACAGGGAGAATTGGAACTAGGGACATAATTTCTCAAAGGTCCATGGTTCAGTGCAACTGCCCTCTCTGTCCTTACATGATGGACACTCCAGCTCCAGAACTCTTGTGGGACCTGGAAGGCCATGAACTTAGCGGGTTACCAAAGGAGAGCCTGGGGCGGCCTGCCTGGTCAGGAGCTCGTGAATTCTCGTCATTTCAGCTGCACAGAGTCTGTTCTCTACAGCATCATGCCCGAGAACCCTCCCAAGTTACAAAGCTTTCAATCCAGCCAAGGTTCTAAAACCTCCTTGATTTTATCAGATTGCTGGGTTTGACTGGGAGCTGGACACTGCGGCTGAACCAGGAAGCTGAAACTTGGATTCATAAACTGAATTTCTTTTAAGAATTTCAAAACACTTTTACAATTTGTTTCCTTCCACAAGTGAATTCTTGAAAAAAAAAAAATGATGTTTTGTTCTAAAAAGAAACCATTTTACTGAAAATAACCACGTTTTCAATGCAACAGCCCTAACCACATTTTTGTCTGTCTTGAGGTGCCTAAAATTAGGGAAGGACAGAATATTCTTTATTTAAATCACTACTAATTGTGGAATTATTCTCTCAAAAGCACTGGGGAGGAAAGCACGGGCTCCCGAGCCATGCGTCAGCCATTGCTACATAGCCGCAAAGCTCCTTCTCTATCATACTGTGAATTTCTGCAGTGCCTGAAGTCTCATAATGATCCCGAAGTTTTGCTTCTGTAGCAGAAAAGGGCTGACCTGTCTTGCTTTGCCCCCATTCTGTACACAGAATCCAACACACCAAAGTTTAATGTTTAATTCTAATTCTAGTCTCTAAGTACGTAGGCACAATAATTATACAAAACTTCTTTGCTTGATCTGGCTATGTAAACTGCATGTTCCTTAATGTTTTCTTGCTAGCAAATAGAATTATAGCAGCTAGCAATAATGTCATCTTTAATTAAATTTCATCTCTTATTTGACTACATCCACTTACTGAGTCATTCAAGTTCTTATTAATATGCATTCTTTATCTTTTGTATAACAGTAATTTGTGTTTCTTACAAAGGTTTACATTTAAGTGTAGAGGGAACAGCTGCAAGGACTACAATCAAAATTACAGTACTACTTTTAGTTTCAATTGCTTACACTTCTGAATAAAAGGCATGGTATTTTCTGTAATTAGCCTGAACTTGAAGGTGAATATTTTAACAGTTTGACTGAAAATAAGATCAAGTTATTGAGAAAAAGGTACAATTTCTATTATAAAATTCCACTGACTTTTTTTTATTATTATTTGAGAGTATTATACTTCAAGTAACAAATATTTTAAAGATGAAGTTTATCATGGCAATAGTTGTCAGATGGGAATAGTTTCTTATTTTCTAAAGGGCATTTTTTTTAACCTAAGTTACAGGCAGAAGACTTTACAATTCAGAGGCTGTTTCGAAAGGCTACATTATCCAGCTAAAGTGTAATCCCAAACCCAGCAAGATAGAGGGGGATCTTCCTACTGCCTTCAGCTGACCATCAGTCCTTCCCTGTGCATGTGTTTGCAACTGAGTAAACTGGGTAATAGCTAAGCAAAAAGCAGTAGTCGCACCAGGCTTTACGGATACGATCAAGCGAACATGTGAAGATGAAAAAGGCCGAGATGAATCCTTGGCATGTTCCCCTTGCAAAGCCACATGCTCACCAGGACAGCACCTCTTGGCAGAGATGCCACCGGGGTATCTTTGGATGACTAAGGACCCTTCCCCACAGCAAACCAACAGGCTGTGACACTCCCTTCACCTGTGATACCCCAAGGAAAAAAGCTGTGCCACCAAATAGCTGCCTTTGTGGATGAACATCCCATATTAAAACAAGTAAAAAAAAAAAAAGAATCATTTGTGAATGATTTCATTTTTCAGGCTTTCTGACACCAACTTATGTTTAGGATGTCTATCCTAAACTTAAGTGAGTCTCCGACAACATTACCTCAATTATTGATTTGTTTTTCTTTTAAAGAACAAGTATTTGCATTTTCAGTTTAAGGCTGCTCTTCTCAAGTTCATTAAATCCTTCTTCTGTTCTAGAAATTGAGATCAATGACACATAAAAACTATCATCTTTACTATGGCATTACTTATTTTTATACAATTGTTTCATCCTCTGCTGTTTTTTTCACAGAAGTAAGTACTTGCAATCTTTCCAATCCCCTTCATGTGGAACACTTTCCTTATCTCTAATCACATAATCATCTGAACGCGCATCTCCTCAATTCATGTTTAGAGAAGGTTTTACTGTGAATCCTTGCACTCTGCGCTGCTCTAAGCTATGCTGTGTGCCTCTACTTCAGTCCGTAAATCCTTGCTCTCACAAGAGCATGCTATGTCAGACGGCAGTTTTTATTGTTTTCAGATTCTAGGATTTTACCAGGGAAAGGGAATGTTGAGGGCAATGTTGTTTCCAGAGCCAAAGAAGTCAATGAAGACCAGGAAGGAGCTAAGCAGTGTTCGCCCAACACAGTTAACTGTTTTAAAAAGGTTATTTCTGGGGGGTTCTGAAACACTTTATCAGGATGTACACAATTTAATCAACAGCAATTACAAAAGCTGTAAACAGAGATAAAACTGAATGGGCTAATAAAGCTGTCTTTATAGAGTAGAAGCAACAGCTTTTTGCTTGTCTTGGTTAAAAGCAAGCTCTGCTGATCCTGAGCAGAGGAGCTGCACGTTTCAGACAAGTACATTGCATGACTGCTCTAGGATTGAAAGGGCAGTCTTACCTGCGTCACAGCAGCGGTTATCATAGCAACCTGCAAAAAATGCAATTTCATACATATGCTCTTGCTTGATTTGCTTTACAAAATGCGTTACTTCCAGCAACAAAAACATAAACGAGCATAACCAATTTGTTTACAGGTTTAGATTCTGTCTGCATTATAATTAGCGGGTTTAGAAAAGTACTCCTAGAGCGTATTCTACTGTGTTCATATTTGTGCCAAGACATAGATTTGTACCAATCTCATTCCAGCTTGAGGTGCATTTACTGTTCAGTCAATTCCTATCTCCTTGATGGTATTCCAATTTGGAACACAACTCTCACTGTAAGTAGAAGGCAGAGGCTTTCCAAAATCAACTGGTTGATAATAAGCATTTACTAACCAAACTAGGGGTACCTGAGCCTAGAAACTTGCTTTCATTTTGCTCTTGCAGCATCCGTTTTTCCAAATTTGAACCCCGGCTGCCAGTCTAGCTAGAAAATTAATAATTTCACACATTCAGCTCTCGCAAGTACCATAGTCCTGGCTAACGCGATGCTCGTGTAAATACATCTCAGCAGCTGGGAAGGTCAGCTGCTGCAAG
This sequence comes from Crypturellus tataupa, assembly GCA_034781795.1. Lineage (NCBI taxonomy): Eukaryota > Metazoa > Chordata > Aves > Tinamiformes > Tinamidae > Crypturellus > Crypturellus tataupa. The sequence continues at coordinate 1,764,616 of JAWLRI010000779.1, forward strand.
TACAGACTTGGAGATAACAGAGGTTTGTTAATGAAGACGGTGAATAACTAGCACTTAGGACCATTCGAGAGTCTCTCATAAGCATTTTACTGTTCTTCAGGGTCATTCCAGGAGACAGAAGAGTACATCACTTCTATCAACATAAGAATCCAAATAATGCTACTTTTCAAATCCAGCTAACACGAAGTCGTGAGTGACTGTCACCTTTAGGCAGCTCTGAAAGTCAAGATGTTCATTATAGCGACCAAATGCAGGTGTTGGTACCTGCACTGAAGGCTCTGGCTCAGAAAGTCTGGACCTTCCCACAGGTGCCCTGCAGCTGGTGACAGCACAAGGTGCCCTACCACTGCAGTGCGAGACCCACGTGCAGGGCCTTCTCTACTGAATTGATCTTGCCTTTGGCATGTTACTCTAAAACTGCTTCCTCATTCGGTATTTCCTTCAAAATTGAGAGACAATATAAAATACATATTTCTTCTACATAATGTCTTCCTATTCCTTTTTGTTAATCTGGCCTGTAAACACAGACTGCTCTGATTTCTCTGAGATACCACCTTACAGCACTAGAGTTTCTTTCCACAAAGAACTCGGTTCCCAAATGACAGTTTAATGGAAAAGAAGAGTGTCCTGTATAAAGAGAAGACTATCAAAACTTCTGCCTCCTATCATTGTTGCAATTCAGTCCCTTACAGTATTCCTTTTCATATTACTATACCTACACATTTTTGTTGAGGTACATCCAACACAGAATTAAGTTTCCTAAAAAGGCTTCTAAAACTGCCAGAGTTCATTTTGTTCATGCTATTAATCACGTTTTTAACAAAGTTTAGAATTACAGGTTAGAAAAGTTGCAAATCACAGTTGCAAGTATAAACACACATTTCTGAAAAATGAAAGCTGTTGTCAACAACATGCACAGAGTCAGAGTTGGGTGTACAGCTTAAAATTATTTACATGTCATTTTGATCAATCAGTGTATAAACTATGTATTGGAAGCAAAGATTAAAATAAAATAAATAAATAAATAAATAGAAAATTATAAGACAGCTTGAATACTAGAAAGATTAAGCTGGCTAATCACTCTGATGCATGCCTTCTATTTGGAAATTAAACCAGAAGTTATTTTTTAAAGTGGAGGAGTCCTTATGAGTATGTTGAGTAGAGTACGTCTTAAAGATAATGCTTATGCAGCCACTAACTGCTGCTGCTTAATTGATCAATTATCTTTATACAACTGAAAGCTCAGTTGGCTTTCATGTTAAAACTGAAATAAACATCAAACCTCAGGCTGATGCTAGAATCCAGAAACTTCAGTCGTAAGCTGCTGAACATTTTGGCCTCCTCACCACCTCATGTCTACTGCAGTGCTTAGTTTACATTCCTGACATGCAATATTCTTCCATTGTTAATAAATCCTAGATCATAATTTTAGAGGCACGGTTATTAAAGCAGATAGTGTTTAATTCAATACATTAAAAACCTATCATATTCCTGCATCATAAAGAGATAATAATTGCTTTATTATTAAAACATGTCTTCCATTCTGACAGCACTTACGGCCGTTTCTGAAATCAGTGCAGCACAATAATATTGACAGTAAAGCTAAAGGTTATACGGATAGCAAAATGTCATGTGTTAGTGTTATACAACATAGAAAAGATTTCCAGTTATAGATTTATCAACTGGATTTTTGCTCAAAATATCTATCCTTTTTGAGAAGTCTGTGTTGACCTTCATTATCTTTAAGAAGATTTAAACTATGTACCATACTGCTGTTCAATCAACATTACCTTAGCCTTCCTGAAAACAGTCCATGAAAAAACAAATGCAAAATGATGAATTTTCTTTTTTTTTTTTTTCATTTCTAACAGAGCTTTTCTTAAAAGTCTGACAGTAATATAGCCAACATTTAAATTACCTTTGCATACAAAAAAATGGTCGATCAATGGTCTGACTATCATCTGGTAGTCAGAGGTTTTACTGTTTCTGCATGTTTCAAACACATTCATGATAAATATCCTACCACACATTTACAAGTGAAGTAGCAGTATGATCAAACTAATTGATTCTCATAATAAAATGAGCCTAAAATAAAGAATAATTTTTGAGGTCACTTTTTGTGTAATGTAATCTCAGTATATTGTTACCTGTAGTGTTTTCCTAAAGAAAGACTTTCCAGCGAGGTGACCACTGGCATTCTTGTAGTATTCTTCTTGACTGCTGAGTGGTACAAAATAAAGGGACTTGCCAGACCTGTACTTTTTTCCTTCCATAATCAATGTTTCAAGAAGGTTGAATTAGAGCTTATTTTCAAGTAAAGATAAAAATAGAATATTTTTAGCATTCTTTTGAGAAATGGTATCACATAAGTATTTCAAATATAAATAACCTTAGCAAATAATATTTGCAAATGGAAAAGTAAAAGGATTAGGGTAGAATCAAGAAGGTTTGCTCGCTAGCCTTGCCCAGACACCCCCCCACGCCAGTCAGCAAAGTGCCACAGACTCCAGTGGAGGGATGGCAGTTATACAGCCATGAACTTGAGCTGCAAAATTTATGCTTTGCAGTTTAATTTAGCTGAAATTAACTCTGTCATACGTCGGAAATATAAAATCACTAACGTGTTATAACAAAGTCTGAATAGCACAAACACATGCTACAGAACAGCTTACATATACTATGGCAAGCTATGTTCAAAATAAGTATAGAGAAAGGGGATTAACAGGTAAAATTATCAAGTGTCTCAGTGGCCCAGGAAACTAAACCCACTTTAAAAATTGCAAGGATGGTTAATTTAAATCCAACTGATTGCCAATGCGACTTAGGCTCCTATGTATCTTTGACATTTTCCAAAATGTCTTTTTGTACTTAAAGAGTATATTCAAAATAAAATAAAAGTACTAGAATACTAAGCTCTGAAGAGCAGATATATCCTTGCTATCTACTGCAGTATGTTATCTCATGTAAAAAGATCTATGCATTGAGGATAATATCCACTTGGATATACTGTTCATATAGCAAGTATATACACTGATCATATAGCAAAGTTCTTGCTCCTCTGAAGATTAAGGATCAAGATTCATACACAAATGGGGTAGCTCTGGAGCAAACAGGAATTCGTGTGCAAATTATGTAGTTACATAGTATGTGCAAAGTTAGCCCGATAGCTATAGTCTACTGTACATGTAGAGTAGGTCTCAAGCACTACATGTCTACCCAGAATCACTGTGAGGGAAAACACAAGCTCAATGGCTTGACGGCCAGAAACTTGAGCACCAGGGTGGTAGCTTATAAAGCCTTTCACTGCAACCTTACATCACAACCCACTCCAAAATGATGAAAAGGTTCCCTGGGCATTGCACAATTACGCTGCAATGTCCATCTGCAGTGAAACGCTGCTCTGCCGGGGATTGTTTCAAAGAGACACTGGACACTTCCAGGCTGGGCACATGAAGCATGCTCGGTGGAATACCTGAGGAGTCCTGAATGCAGGCTACTTCAAGCCTTTAACCACTGCCCTGTATTTCACTGTGCTCTTTTGAAAAGCCTCACACAGGGTCCAGCTGCTCAGAGACCCAGCAGAGATGCAGATGCTGACTAACAGAGGTGCTAGAGCAACTGCTGGAACTCATCCCCAAAGGTTCTCTTTCTCAAGGGCTACAGCTGCATGCTGAATTAATCGCCCTAGAAACTAAAACATAAAATAACCACTATCTTTGTTAGAGGTAGTTCTCCCCATTCCAGTTTGTGACCACTTTATTGTCATGATTTGACTTAACGAAAAGTGACTGTAGCCAGGTGTTATCTAGACTGCATCTGAAAACTGGGCAGAAGTTAACTCCAGCTTAATGGCTAAAGGTATTTTCCTCTTCAGTTAACAACTCTCAGTTCCAACTAATATTATGAATACATGATATCTATAACTGCCAGATCAGGCCACAGATGTGATTTCAACATACTGGTAATAATGCTTTGTTCTTAATATATTATTAGGACAAATATTTCTCTTTTGTTTTGATGGGTTTGATACCTTTCAGCTATAGAACAATTTGTCTTCCTTCTCTGCTGACTTAAACAGTCTGTTTAGAAATGCAGTTACCAGCTGGCATTCACATTCCAAGAGGAAATATAAAAAAATTTCAAGCAAGCATCTTACCACTTCAGCTTCTCTCCATTTTACTCAGATCACAAAAAGGAATGTATTTCCAATGCCAAGAAAAAGACCATGTAAGGCATTATTTATGCAATTTCTACTCAAAGTAGATTGACCAAAATACATGGAAATGTGTCCATGTTCTAAGTCTATCTAACAGAAATTCTTCACAAGTTGCAACAGAGAGAGATGAAAATAACATGCTGGAAATCTAATAATACACATATTGCATCTACTCCTTACAGAAATGCAACTCAGGAATTATTAATGTATAATGTATTGAAGTTGATGTAAATTTGGGTCTTTAAAAGATACATCTGGCTCTAAGAAAACCTTAGAAGGCTTTTTTCTCTGTGCTAACAAGGACAGAAATTTGAATGACTCTGTACTTGTGTCCATCCTGTATCTCTTCAGTTGTACCTAACTTCAACTGTAAAGCATGGCTAGCATTTAAGACTCTCATGGAATAAAAACTAAAGCAAACTACTGGCAACTATGGAAAGAGGAGTGAGAACTGAGCAACTTGGGTTCTAATATAGTCTTGAACAAGCACCTGGAACACTGCCCGAGTTTTCTGCTCTCCAAATAATTTAGAAGACAAGCAGTGGAAATATCAGAATAACAAGAAGCAACAAAAGAGCTATACACACCCAGGAGTTTTAGGCTGAAATTTCCTACACATTCCAGCTTCTGTGAAGCTGGTGGCAGAACTGGGTGCTCGGTACACCGTTTCGCAGGGTTTTCTTTTTTTCCTGCCAATGTTGGGTTTCCCAAGAGCCTCTCAGGAGATATGGGCTGAACGTGGAACTGATACATTTTACTCACTAGAGGACAGTGTTGCACTGGCACAGGCACTGTCACTGTACAGTAATTATGCACATTAATTAATCCCCCTACCACACCGAGATGGAGGCAGGAGGCTGATACTAATTTTGCAAAAGATCAGGAAACACTGATGGCACAGCAGCTTTCAGAACTACTAATACAGACACTGGAGAGGGAAAAAACCCAACCCTTGCAGGTATGGAGAAGCTTTGCAAAGAGTCATGTTATTTCAAAAGTCACAAGATGCAGCTCCACTGCAGAACCTGGATGAGTTCGCAGGTAGAGGAAGAAGGTGCAAGTTGAAAAACAGCTTTGAAGGCAACTAGAAATCATGGGGTCTGTGTGACACTTTTGTCAACCAGGGAAAATTGTAAATAAGGAAGAACTTTACTTGCTGACTATAGCACATCTGGGATGTTTGTTTCTGATAAACCTTCCTTGGTTTCTGCTGGAGAGCAAAACACACAGCTACATCAGTCATTGGTCCGAATCTACGTTCAGTTCTAGATTGTGACATTGACTTCACACATATCCTTGAATAAACTGCTTAAACCACTTGCTCTAGCAAGAAATACATATAGGCAGATTTCCACTATACATTAGTCCCTTTAAAAACATCATACTGAAATCCTATTTTAACGGAAACATTAATTTATCCTTCTGAACGTGTCTGCTGTCATAATATCAGGGTTATATTTTGTTTCCACACAAACACCTCAAACACAACTTTTAAATCATTCTGTGTTCACAAAGACACTATTATGAGAAACAAAAGACATGACTGAAAAAGATAATATTGCATAAGGAAAGTATGCCTGCTTGTTCTTTTCTGCTGACAGAAATACAGATCTTGAAGTCAATTAAAGTTTGTGCATTCATCTAAGAAGGATATTTTGCTGAATACTTTGTATTCGCAATAAATACATTTACAGTAATTGACTGGATTTTTGTGAAAAAGGAAAAATGTGTTTGAAAACATGCTGAAGAGCATTAATGACTACATCAATGTAATGAGCCACAGCTGCTTGTTGACAGCAGTGCACAATATACTATGAAGAGATTTGTTATGTCTATGAGTAGCAAAGTCCTTTTTCAAATCTTTGATTATTATGGAAGCTTATATATTTGCTAGTGATTTTTTTTTTTTTTTTTTTTTAGTTTATTATCTAAGAATGTCATCAACAGTGACAAAGGAAGTGTCTGATTACCAGCTCAATTCAAGACAAGCAACTTTCATTGCTTCAAAGCCAATTTCCATTCTCGTAGGGCTAATTTTAGAGTTCATCCAAAATAAAGATGGCTCTGAAGGATTTATGGTCCCAATACAAAAGATGATTGAGATAATACTCCTTCTGCAAAAAAGACTATGAAAGAGGGTTTTAAAGAGCAGTCATTTGACAACTTGCTATTGATCAGGAGTGCAGGACCATCAGTTTCAGGCTTTGACCCAAAGTCAGCAGTAATCTTTAAAATATTCTTGGCATCAGTCATTACTCTGAAAACAAGTGCTCTTCTAAAAATAAATACATGAAAATAACTATCTTGGCAGGACATTTTTTCTTCTTTCTTTAAACCGACAGCTCTGTTCTGTTGGTTCCTTTCACATCAGCCTCAGGAATGACCCAAACTCCACTCCTGGCCTGTCTTGGGTGGAAATTCTTCCCCAAGAGAATCTCCCACCTTCTGATTCATCATTGCTGCTGACACATGTTCACACTCACCCTACACAAGGAAACAGTATGTGACTGCTCACAGGAATGCAGGACTTTTTTCCAGCATTTTTCCTGCATTCCTAGTTAATAACATCTAATGCGCTAGATTTTCAAAGATGTTTGGGTACCCAAGACCAACGTTTAACTACTGTCATTCTCAACAGTACCTAGGTTGAAAACCTAGGTTGAAAAGGTACCTACATTGAAAAGTGTAATGAGCTACACAGTAAAAATGTTCTTTGGCATAACGTATACCTATCTGTCATATGTTATTTTCAAATTACAGCTGTAAAATATATTGTATTTGTCCAACAGTTATTGCTCTGAATTATTTAAAATCTCTTGACCCAAGGCCTTAGCTTGACTAAGGTCAACGCTTAACAACTTGCAGGTCTCCAATTGACTTAGTCTTTCTACAGATATTTCTCCTGTATTGTCATATGACTTTTAATGAATACTTTTACAAGCCAGTAATATATATTTTTTTCCAGAGCTGATAGGTCATGAAAACCCTGAAGCTGTCATTAAAATTCACACACATATTTTCTCATGAACTATTTTACCCTATATATATTTTGCTGCAGGGTGGCTCAAAAAATGACAGGTGCAAAACCAACAATATACCTGAACTGCATTTTAATCTTGTCTTTCTCATTCACATTTCAAAAGATTTTTTTTACTACAAAGCCATTTCAAACAAGAACATGACAAAAACAGCATTCTCAAAACTGTCTCAAAAACTCTGAGATCTATAAATAGTTAGTAATCCTTATCAAGGTCATAATGGACTTATTTTCCTTGGAGGTGTACCGGTCTGAAAAGGGTTTTTCCTTTTCCAAAATTTATTTTCATCTCAATACATTGTGCCTAATGCCTTTCTGAGAAAGGGGGCTTAGGATTTTATTCAAAGAGTATTCCTGAAATCCTTGTCTACATAAAACGTGTTCTCTATATTTCAAAGAATATGGCTGAGGTTGGCTCCAAAGCCCATAGGGGTTGAACAGAACGTGCCTGTTGATTATTTATAATCTTTGTTTCTCAGGTAAATGCCTCCTTCTCTTGCAATATTAATGAAGTCCTACTTTGGGTTATTTTCTGCATTGCTTTTTAACTTTCCTTCACCCAAGTTTAAAGCCTGGAGACTAGATTCTCCACTTCAGGACTGTGCTCTACTCCAGTATTAGCAATGAAACCCTAACACAAAAGTGCTCACACACTCAATAGCAAAATTGGTTTTAATGAGGTCAAAGCTTGACCCTTCATATGTTCCTGTTCTTTTCATTAAATTAATGAGACTTTGGATTTGAACAGTTTTACATACATACCTATTAAGGCTATCGGTTTAAATATTATACCATGCTTGTAACAGTCAAAATCTGCTCTAAGAGCCCTCAGTTCCCTGACCTGGATCAGTAATCCAAATCCGAACTTTTCAAAATGGAGATAACCCACCTTCCTAATAGCAATAATTTTCTGCTAGAGCTATTAGAGGTAACATCATACTGAAGCTCAAGGTCTCAAAAAGCTCTCTTTAAATTCAAAATTAATCCTTGCTCCAAGCCACACATCGCTTCTTTATTAATTACATGGAGCTTTATACTCCACTGGCGCCTGATTTGCCAAATCTGTGAAGACCTGGGAGCGCGGGGGGCAGCGTGGGGCAGGAAGCGGGTCAGGGTGGCTCGCGCCTGTGACACAAGGGCCGCAGGAGCCCAGGCCACTGCCCAGGGAGGTGCCTAGAGGGAACGTTTCCATAGGCTTCAGCAGACACGGAATCAAGGCCGGGAAGAGAGAGTTCATCTTCCTCTTACACTACCCCACCAGAGAATTGCACCTTACTATTAACTGTCTTCAGATATCTGTTTCAACCCTGTATTCATAGACAAATACTATCATTAACAACATCAACAAACAAAAGCACACAACTTATCATCTGTAAGGGTTTAGAAAGCAGGTTTTCCATTGCTGATAATTAAAAGCATACACTTCAGCAGCAGCAACGCTGATTCCCACAACATCAACTGCAGATCACCACTGCAGAGAAATACCAGCTAGTTAGCTTTGTTAAGGGTAGAAAATGCTAAACTAGATACAAAGGCCTATTAAATTCAAACAAGATATTCAAAATTAAGAAAGCTGAATTGTCTCAAAGAACAGCAATCTGGATACTTGTTTCCTCAAGTGGTCTGTTTTATTAATAAAGTTATTAATGTTTCCAAATGAAAGACAGAAACCAAATCAGTGACGTGCTTCGACTATTTTAGTATTGAAAGTTGTGGCAAAAACAGAGCTCCCGAACTAACACTGGCTGCCCCGGTGCAGCAGATCCAAAAGAGAAAATGATTTTCCATCCCTACGACATGTCCCTGCTATCTGAAACACTTTGACTTGCTTATAGACAGACAGATTTTTCATTGCATTTTCTAAAGTTCGCATGGCATTTTTTCTGTCACCCACAGTGATTACAGTCCAAAACTGAAATTCTATCTTCTGGGGATTAGCAAGGAGAAGGTTCATTACAGAAACACACACACACATCTCACTTTGAACACTGCATAGTACTGACATAGGGACAGCCCAAGTTGGAAAAGGCTTTGGAAGAAAAACATGTTAAAAGGAAAAATCACGCTTAATTTACCCATTATGAGGTTGATCAGTGATTTTAGCACATTAAGACACAGGTATATTTGTCAGCTTGTGTAGTCTACGGAAATCATTTATCAAACTACCACACATTTGTCTTACATAGATCATATATTCACAAAGCTTTTACTGCCTACACATTTGGAAAAATATCTAATGCATCAACCGAATCACTCACTTTTCTCTTTTAAAACATATCCCATTTGAGAAGTGGGTCATCAAATGAGTCTTGTGTGGAACCTACCAGGGAGATACGAGTGAGGTCAGCAGCTGCCGAATTCCCCATGTCAGTAGACACGTTCTGCACCATGGAGGGACAGAACTAAAAAAATTCTCAAAGAAATTCTGAAATGAAATACCTTAATGAGAGTTTTAAATGCCACTAATTAAAAATCCTTATGTTAAGTCACTATTTGAAATAATGTTTAATTAAATTGGAGAAACATAATTGTTTTGCCTCACCAGTCAATTTAATCAAGTTTTATTTCCATTGCAAATAGCACAACAGACATAAATAATTTTTTTTTGGTGCACTTGGTTGCTTTTTTTGAAGAAACAGATACAGCACAGGATAGACATGCCATAACTCAAGAGGAGCTGTTCCTGATTCCTCTTGTGCAGAGGATTCTGTACCCTCAAATCTATTATAAATTCTAAAAAATAAAATCCAGGTTAATACTGCCCCAGAATCTTAGGTCCTTGGTCCTTATTCATAACTCCTCGCACACTCTGTTGAATGCACATGTATCACGCAGCTGTCAATGCATCTATCATACCTCTACTCTCCATTCCCTGGGCATGTGATATGGGATTGCTCCACATATACAGTGCGGAGGGCCCTCAGGAATGTCATATTTGGCCCCTAGAGCTATTAGACATCTGGAAGTCCAACCAATTAAAGCTAAAAGTTAAATCTTCCTCTGGAAGATTAAAAAAAATATTTTGAGTTTTTTGTTTATTAACAAAATGGAAGTGAAGAGTGGTACATTGTTTAAATAAAAAAAGAATTATACATATATATGTACAAATATATGTACATATAACTTTTTCATATATATATATATACAATATAATATGTATGAAATAGATATATATAGTTTTAAAACTATATAAAACAGTGGCAGGAGAACTTGCTTTTCCAAACCGCAGAGCTCAGCGCAGGAATCAGTGTGACAGATGGGTGCTGGAAGCCTGAAGGGCTTTTTCCGCTTTGGAAGGGGTTGCCTCCACTCTGGGCAGAAAGCACCACTTAGCAAGAGCCTGAGCGTAAAGAACATGGGGAGCACTGCTCAAGCCAAGTACCCTCGCACCTCAGTGACGGCCAAACACAACCAGTTCACTCTGTACCTAGCGAAAAATCTGTCACCCCACAAACCATAAGACAGTACAAGATGTCTAGTTGGGACTTCTTGACTTTTTTTTTTCCCCCAACTTTTATTTTTGCAGGTTGGCTTATTTCTGAAGAAAGTAGGTGGAAATTAAAGATGAAATATAAACCCATTTCAAAGTGCCATGGAAACTGAACGTAACTAAGAACAAAGCACTCACACACACAAAGCAAAAAACTCCTCCTTTTTTCCTCTCTCCTTGAAATGTATGTTTTGGAAAAATGAAGAACACCAGTAGCCAAGTACAGACAGTCATGCAGGGAAAACGCAGCAGTAACTTCAAGCAGAGGTAGCAGCACTGCCCAGGCCCAGCCCCACTCGCTCCAGCAGCCTTGGGACTCTTTTGCTTCCATCACGCCCGTCCTTCCCCAGGGATTACACTGGTCTGTGGTTAGGCTTGCCCAGTTATCAGCAGGGCAAACAGAACAAACAATAAACTGGACACATAATTCAAGAGACATTATAGATTCAAAATGCAAGCAAGCATCCAAGATGCTACTGATAATCAAGCAACGGGTACGCTATGATAGTAACTAGTATTACATAGACACTACTAATTCTTTGGCAATACTTTCTCCCATCCCACATCAACTTGGCAGATCTCCGTAAAATCAGAAACGCAGAATGAAGTACTTGAATAAAGATTTAAAAGGACATTTCAATGATGGCCAAACCAAACAGGGTAAGAGAGGTAATTGCCCACCTTACTGTCAGAACCCGGATTTGTATCATATTGCCAAAGAGAACTTTCCTGCAATGAATTTGCTAAACCACAAGGCAGTCAAGAAGACGACTTGCTACCAGGCTGGGCCAAGCCCAGAATACATCCTTGGCTTTTGTGGACACTCGCTGGGCCTGTTTATGAGGTTCACCTCTGTTTGTAAGTAGGCTTGGTCTTGGCTTGGTTACTGTAAAAACCAATCTGATACTGTGCCTCATAAAACATAACCTACCTTTTCCCAAGCATACTGGAATATCTGGCAGTAACCCAAGTTTTCACCAAGTTTGAATAGACTTTTTAGGAGTAGCTTTTAATAAGTAACAGAAGATAAACTATATTTCATTTGGTCCTCATAGAGTCCTGAGCGTCCTTTAGTCCAGATGCAACAGTCTTCAGAAGCAGCTCTCCTCTTAAAAGCTCAGCTTTTTTGGCTTTTGCGGGGTGTGTGTTTATGTATGTGTAATCTTGCCTGAGATTGACTCTTCCCGAGACAACACTGCCACTCCTTTCATATCTCAGAGAATGAAATATGAATTGGCTTTAGCTTAATCCCTTAATCAATATATAATTTTTCAAGTATAGCAGACAGACGTGCTTTGGAAATCGAGGTGTCAACGTGCAATATACTGGACACCTGAATTCAGGCAACACAAATTCTCATCTTTTACTGTCAAGTGTTCTTCAAAGAAATGCTTTATGCTTAGAGCTTTGTATCTTAGAGGTTATGACTGCAAAACCAAATCTTTAGAGTAGCATTATGGACCCAGGCAGAATAAACTTTTTATGGAAATTCTTAGAACGTGAATGACATTCTCCAAAGACCTCTTTATTAAATAAGGTGAGCAAGGTATATGTATTAAATATAATTACAAGGTAATAAAAATTGGTTCTGCTGCAAAACTACATTAATCTGAACACTGCATAGGTCATAAAACTACTTTATAAGCACTAAAAAAAATCCCATGTTGTCTATTAAAAATTTATCTTCATCTCTATAAATCCATTTCTTCTACAGCATAAAGCATAATTGAAAGGAATAAACACAGAGGAGCTGAGTTAACAGTGCACAGTTATAGAACAAACTTTACTTTAAGGACTGTGAAAAAGAGGATAATGAAAATGTTTTAAATCATACTGCACAATAGGAATTTACTCAAAAAGACACGCTGGGAAATGTTGCAAGAAAAGATAATATTTAATAAACCTATATTTAATCTTAGAGGTGCTTTATATAGATTGTATGGTTTTTGCACTGATTCCACAGTTAGGATAATAAGAGATAAAGAGTTCAACTCTCACCTAACTTTTTTTGCTTAGGGAGTGGAGAAAAACTTTTATTCTTTTTCTTTCTTTTTTCTTTCCTCTTCCTTTTTTTTTTCTCCCTCTCTGAAAACTCTTTACATCCGGGAAGCTTCTCCTCTAAATCTTAGCATTTTAGGAAAAAGTTGTATATGAATCATTTCAGAGTTGGCTAATGAGGATTATTTCATACCAAGCAGGAACTGAGATGCCGTCCAAGCAGAGCGTGCGAGCAGAAACTCCACTCAACTCAACATGCAGCAGTTGGGCCTGTGTAAAAAATGCTAAAGTCACAGGGGTTGAGAAGATATTTACAGAGCTGGGGTGATCTAGGAAGCACGTTGTCTTGTTGTCTCAGATCATAATCATGTAAGATAGATACTTTAAATCTCTTTTATGGGCCTTTTTAATTGCAATGTTTCTTCCCCCACTGATCTTTGAAGCTCAACTGACAGTAACAGAAATATCTTACTTTGTACAAGCTAAAGGTCTCTGACAAGTCACACCAGTAAAAATATTTCACTAAAACATTTCTGAAATCATTTGATTAAAAATATATTTAAAGAATATCCTGTTATGGTGTGCAGATTAGAAGCTTTTTGGGATCTTATTGAAGATAATTATCAGTTTCACCACTAGTGACCATGCAGTCATTCAAACACATGTCAAGATCCTGCTCCGCCGTGCCTGGGTGACTCCACAACCCATGCCAGCACTGATGAACAACACTAGAAAAAGCCAAAGTATTTTTCTTTCAAAAACAAACCATGACTGTTAAGAAGAGGTAAAAAATTCTCGCGTACATAAAGTGAATTTACACGAAGGTCAGAGTAAATTAACTTCACTAGAATAAAAAAAAGGGTTCTAGAGATGAGACATACTAACCAAGGAGCAAAGAGTTTTTAGGAGATGACAGAAGATCCTCACAGAACCGTAGTTACAAATAAAGAATAAGGCTCAGAGAAACACAAAGCTATTTCAAGCAAGAGGAAATAGAATTTTGTAATTTATAGCAGTCCTGATTAGCATTTTAGTATGACTTTTATCCTGAGCCAGAAGGGGAAGGAATGTGAAGTATCAATTATCCATGTGATCTGAATCAAACTTTCATGCTGAATTCCCTAGTGCATACTGGCTTGTCCTACTTATTTCAAAGTAATTTAAAATGTGTTCTGTTAAAATCATTTTATTTAAAAAATCTAAGCTGCTTCTTTAGATTTTGTATTTGCAGTATCGCCCAAGCCACATCTCACTCGCTGTCTCATCTCTCACTGTGAAGTGCAACACTTCCTTTGTGTACAAAAAGATCAAAGCTAAATATACAGAAGCTTAAATGTCTGTTACCCAAAATTGCCTGTATTTCAAATGGATCCCATTTCAAGGTAAATAAAGACCGATTTAGCAAGTCTGCCATTGTTTAGCTTTACTATTTACTTCTCTGCAGGTTATAGCTTTTAAGTTATAGCAGATGGCTTGCGTGGCCATTTTCTTCTTAATACAGCGTATTATGTTGAGCAAAGACAAAGCTGCCTCATCCTCGGGATGTCGAGCAGCTGCAGAGGGTACGAGGACACCAGTAACGCCTGACACAATGAGGCTTTCAAGGCAGGGCAGCCCCACCGCCATGTACCAGTGCCGCTGCTACAGAGGCTAGAAGGCAAATCTGGCTGTCAAAAACTCCTTGGGCACCCAATTCATACAGAAATAGGCCAAATACAGTACTGTAGGGAAAGGCTGGATGTATCCCTTGGTGGTTAAGTCAAAAACAGTAGATTGCAGGTCTACCAGTGTATCAAGAATAAATAAGCAGGTTGCGCCTATCTGAGGAATGAGGTTTGGGGAGCACTGTATGTTCACATACCACATGCTGGATCCGCTCTTGCAGCAGTTTTGGTGCACGGAACATGATCTCTTTTGGAAGAAGCCAAATCTTTCCCTTTGGGAGAAACTAAACCAGGTGCTTTCCTTCAGAAGTGCTCCAGCATGCATCCCACACTGCCACCAAGTCATGCAGGGTGCATCTCACACCTCTTCCCTTCAGAAAGCTGCACACCGCATGTGTAACAGTGGCAGACCGAGGGACCACGAAGAAGCCCTTGAACCACATCACAGAGACATGAGCAGCCTCAGCAATCGTCACAGCAACCTACTGCGCTGATCGCACTGAACTTGCCACTGCAAACATAGCCGTAACTTAATATTAAAGCTTGCTAGAATGCAAAATTTCAACTACATCAGAATATTAAAAAGGATGAGAATTATTGAGTTATTTTTATTTGAGTGAGATTGAGATTGGCATTGAGGCAGGGGGGTTACACATTGTCTGAACACATTTCATTTAAGACAGTGGCATTTTCTCCTTTCTCTCCTGAATCTTTTTTCAAGGTTTAATCTTGATATTCCACAAAGATAATTCAATGCTTTTAAGCTAGCTTCTGTTTTGCACTGTTCTTTGTATAATGCTTCTTGTAGCCTAGAGACGTAGTTTGTTTTATAATTCTCAAATGCCTCTAATTCGCCTTACTGGAGCTTCTACACTGCTGTAACTACCCCTTGTTGAAGTTCTCATTTTTCCTAGAGTGATACAAAAGGGATCTTGCACAACTGAACTGTCTGTTTCAGATGCCATTAAATCGTTCTTTGTAATTATTTCTCATTTGTTGATTCACTTATTGGGACTAGTTAGCTGAGCACCTTGCTGTGATAACTAAGCTGGAAGCTGCCTCCCAGCTGATGGACAACTGGACACCTTGGACAACTGCTGAAAGGCTGACAAACTAAACGCGTACAAAAGAAAAGAAAGAATTACAAAAACTTGGTGCAGATTAAAGGGAGACACCTGTGATTGAATTTTGTGAAAGACAAGGAGGATTCCTAAAGCGATAAGCAGAAATTAATGGCAAATGTCTCTTCGAAAGAACTGCCCCTCCACTTCTCACAACTTTATGATAATTAAGACCTTGCATTCATACATGTCAGCTGGTCATATATGTAAACAGGGACACTAATTTTTATTTTATATAGATTAAGGACCTTTTAGAAATAAGCATAGAACTTAGAAAACGATTTTCAAGGGAATTTATCCATAAACCACCTCCTTCCTTTGACAAGCAGTGAACAATCTGGAGGCAAAAAAAAATGTTTGCATCAAGCATTCATTGAATAACAAATATCCTCCAAAATAGCAGCATGTTCACAGGCTATTCACAGCAAGACAAAAGGCTGATTCACAAGCAGCACAAGGACAACTGAGCACCCACAGTTTGTTCAAGCAGCCATAGAACAGAGGGCCAAGGTGGAAACGGGGTTTTAACTGCAGCAGTGTTTGACCAAGTAAGCAAAAATACCTTCTGTACTGATACAAAAGTCTCTGTCTGAACATCCCAGATCTGCCCCTCTGCAGTGACCTGTACTTGCAGCGTAGGAAAAGAAAAAAATAAAATGAAAACTATTTCTTAAAAGCGCAGAACCGAGATTCATTTGAAAATGTGGATCTCCCTATTGCACCGTTATGAACACTGTGTCGGCACTGAACATTATTTCCAGTTTGCTCGTGCACTCAAGGTCAGTGATAGTAACTCCATTACTTGAAGATGGGCAACTGACATAGACTTCCAAGAACATTTTCTTAAATTAAACTTATGTATATTTATAAGTACTTTATTCATTTTATAATTATAGTTCATAATACAACAAAATTTATGCAAACAAAAAAAAATTTAGGGTTGTCAGACTCGGTGATTTCTTAAGATATCTCTTACCTGATTGCAGTCCCCTCTGCCTGCCCATTCCTTTATATGAATGCAAAGCAAGTGCACTAGCAGCTGCTTTTTTATGGGACAAGACCAAAAATTTCCTTTGGCTGTAAAAAGCTTGCCCTGGAACCATCACACATAAAATCGAAACATTTCCTATCTGTTTGCTTTTATATATTTTAGGACTACTATATCTTGAAGGAAGTAGTAAATGATTCATTCAATGTCATTCTGAACAAAAAAATAGGAGTGACCTAGCACAGAGTGAGATGTGCCCCATCACCCAGGGTAGTTCTGCAGAACAGAGATCCAGCAGTGGGGAGGACGCTGCACTAGCTGCACTCGTCTAGCCTGATCCTGATGCATGGCAATAGAGAACTCCATCGTGGACGCTCTCCAGGAACACGGGATATGACAGAAAGGCAGTTCTATCAGCCTGCCAATGCGAAAAAGTGTTCTCCCCAATTCCCAAATACACACATCAACTAAAATGTGGAAAAATAAAATCCAAGCAATTCCCAAAGTTAATGTATTAGCATTGAAATGCTAATCTGGACATTAATTAATGTTAAATTAGTTACAGCGGAATAAAATTACATCAACATAAAAATCAAGAGAGTTAAGCATAATTTGCCACTTAAGATAAATATTTCTGCTTACATGGGATTTGTAACAAATGATTTTTGTGTCAAGTTAATTGATACCAAACAGTGAAATTCCCTTGGAAGTGAATATCACATTCACAATATTTCCAAGGAAAAAAAAAGTTAATTGCATTGTATTCTTCTAACATAAGAACAAGATGCCTTTAGTCTGCACTTGGAAACTGATATTGTACTGTACCATACACTTAGGATACACGGGCACAGCACATATAGTACCCATGCCGTAAAGGAAGGATTTCATTACACTGATCACTAGATATGTCGTGAAATATTTCAAAATTTTCTGGGAAGCGAATGCTTGTTTTGATTTACTAAATCCACCCAAATGGGCAGGGCACCAAAGTTAGCTCCCACAGATTTGGCATTTTGCCTTCTTCAAGTAATGATTATCACAAACAATTTCTAAGTAATCTCATTTCTTCCTTGAAGAAAAAAAAAAAAAAGAAAAAGTTTACTTTTCTATCTAATAACTTTTATGAGTACCAGATAATTTTAAACCATCCCTGAGGATAAGAAAGATTGCAATAAAGTTATAAAAGCATTTTGTAATAGCATAGAACCTGAAAGGTAGAAATATAACCTATCTTGCAAACAATATGGTTGCCTTATATGTGGCCTTTCTATCGTTATATAAAGAAACCACAACCAGAAATTCTTCAGTTTCTTGCTGTTCTTGCTGTAAAATGCAGTATTTTGAATACAAACTATGAGTCTCAAAGAATTTTTTATTTTTATGTGCACAGTAGTCATGAAGGACAGAATTACTCTATTTTAACTTTAGCCTATCCTGAAACAGATTTCTGTGATACACAGCATGAAACATCACCATTCAATCAACTCTAGAGAAAGCCTAAACAATCATCATGGTCTAAATTTATTATAGTTACAATCAGATGATAAGATCACCCTTCATTTTAGAGTTATCCAAGAAATATTACAGCAAGGCATCCAAGACTCTTCCAAAGTTAGTAGCATTAGAATACATAATTCCTTAAAATCCCTTGGAAAATTCTGGCTCACATCCCTATTGACTTCAGGGAACACGAGGAACAGTCTTAATGTTCAAGTGGAAAAACAGAATTACCCAGTAATGGGTCAATCTGTCAATCATAAAAATGTATTTTCATTGCTTGAATGAGTTTAAGGTTGTTTGAGGGGATCAGCAGTCACCTACAAATATAATGCACTGTGGGCAAAAGCACCTCTTTCCTGCTCCAAATGTCACGTTTATTTTGCCATTCTGTCTGCACCAATGAAGAACTAATCCTCCAGCACCCCTCAAGAACATGCTATAATTTAGTGAGCAGGCTCCCTAATATTTTTCTTGGAAATAGAACATACCCAATATATGATACAAAAAGCAACAGAAGATTAAACTATACTTATCACATTATATACTAAATAAGACACTGGCAGTCACTGCCAACTCATTTTCCTGTTATTTTTATTCTGTTTACTAGATTATTCCTTTCTAATATCTCCTCTTACTCAGCAGTATGAAAAATAAGAGCTAAAAATAGACTTAATTAGAGACATTTCAAAAGCTGCATTCTACGGAAAACTCTCTTCCCATGAATAGAAACACATTCTTTTCTGTTCAGGTAAAGATGTTTATCACCTCTGCATGTGCCTACAACCAGGCTGAGACCTCCTCACTTTTTAAGAGCCAACCCGACTGGTGCGTGCCTTCACCTCAGCATAGGCGTCCTCCTTTTTATACTGTCATATAATTCAATTATCTTAAAAAAAAGGAAACCAATATTTTAACTATGGATATACATCCCGTTGCTTTTATCGTCATACCTCCTTTCATCACTCCACATTACTGATATTTATCATTTAAACGATGACAGATTAAGAGATTATGAGGTACATTTTTCAAGGGTTTAAGACTCTGAAATGGGTCTGAGCATCTGCATATAAATTATGAGAGGATTGTGCACCTGCTGAATATTTTTTCAAAGAAAAACACAAGCAGCGTCTTGTGTATAAGCTGACCATACAACATGCAAATTCCCACATAATTGCAGATTATTTTACGATTTCCACATAGCAGTGTTTGGAGATCTAAACTTGCATTTACAAACAAGGATGGGGGCTGTAGGTTTATTAGCCTGCTCCTGCTTCTTCATGTTGCTCTTGAGATGCCAAACCACCATAAATTGGGATTAACAGGTTGGCTAGACAGGTTTATAGCTACTTCGTATGCCTGTGATGATGGGTATCATGCAAAATATAGGCAAATTTGAGCCTAGGGCTCTCAGTGTTACATTGGGTACAGAGCTAACCTTTTAAATGTGGCATGTATAGGATGTCTGCCTAAGGCTGCAGACAGCTTGAAACACTCGCAAGGCAGATACTATCCCCTTCATTTCAACGAAGTGTTAACATCTAAATCCAGGCTGGCTGGATATGAATGCTGTTAACTGCCTCAGTGCTGCCAGGCTTATTATTTTGGGGTTTATTTATCTATCAAAAAATGAAAAGGAATATCTTTGTGACTAGCTTCAGAAGATTAGGCATATAGTCCCATTCTTAAACCAAAATAATTAAATGAACCAAAATAATTATATAAACTAAGTGCTATACAGTGCGGTTTTGTGATATAAATACAAGTGCTTTATTTTGGGAAGTGAAAATATAGTTGAGGAAGCACCACAAAACAAGGCTATTTCCCAGACATTTCAGATTCAGAATAATTTATAAGCCCAGTGGCTTGCAATGTATTTGGAATATGGGAAATGCCACAATTATACATTTTACAACCACTGAGGAGTATAAATTAGTATCTAATGTGTACAGACAACAGAAAAAAAGCCATTTACATAAACTCCGTTTGAATTAGTGCCTTATTGACACATGTGAGCACTGAGAAAGGGTACACGAGGCTGCAAGGTTCTTCGGGCTGAGTGAAGTGCTAATAAGGCTTCACAGGAGAAAATCCAGTCTGTACAGCAGACCTTACAGACCGAATTACTAATTATCGGGTTGTATAAAACAAGATGATACCGACTGATATCAAAGTATTTGTTCTAAGTAAACATAATCCAGGGAAGATGAGGAAAAAATAAAATAAAATAAAAATAAATTTTAAAAAATCAGGCATTAGCATGGGGAATGCTCCTGTTTGGGATTCACACATGACTCACTGCCTCTCTCCATCTTCACCATCACATAGTCATTGACCAAACAGCACCGCAGACCTTGTGGATATCAGCAGGAACACAACTTGCCGGATTCTGCCTTTCCAAATCTATAAATACTGATGGAAACCCCCGTATGTGGCTGGTACGTTTGCTCATTGGCAAGAGTTTGCATATAAAACAAAAAAAAAAGGAGAGACAGAGTAGTAACATCTGAAGGCACAGAGTGCTCCCTCAGCAAGTTTGCAGATGATACGAAGCTGGGGGGAGTAGCTGACACCCCAGAGGGCT
>JAWLRI010000779.1:1785310-1825789 GCA_034781795.1 Crypturellus tataupa
TTGGACTAGATGACCTCTAGAGGTCCCTTCCAACCTTAGGCATTCTATGATTCTATGATTCTATGATTCTATGAAGGCTCTGGAAGCAAATTGCTCCTTTCAGTTGTCCATCCAAACAGCATTCACTTATGCTTTCCTCGTTTCCTTCCCTGGCTTGGAATTGAACTGGATTAAAAATAGTATCCAGATTGTTAATAAATAAATGTTCTCTTTAAATTTCTTGTAGACTGCTCATTTAGAATTGTTTACGAACAAGCTAAGAGCTGTTCACGTGAAAATATTCAAATAAAGAGGAAACCCCAGAGGGAGCTCAGACAGCCTGAGCTGAGAGAAACCTTGTTTATTAACAATCATTGGGAATGTTAAATGGATCTCTGATATCAGCTTTGCATATGGCATATTAAATATTTGTTGTATTTTTATTTATCTTCCTTTTTCTAGTTGAATGTTAAGCACTTCATTAGGGAATACAGGCCCTTTAGTATGAGACTTTAGTATGAGACTGAGCTAAGAACCACTACTGAGCTAGAAGCAAAAATACTTGCTGATGAGTTATGCTAATGCAGTTTCCTAAAATGTGGAACTAAATGCAGCTCAGTAGACAGTTATCTTTAATACGATCAAAGATTATTTTTGAATCAAAATTTGATAAAAAAAGACTTTAAATAAGATCACAAATTATATAACTAGAAATTTTTAGATATGATTTCTAGTATTTTATTTTGTCACAAAGAGGGACTGAAAAACGTACTTGCCTCTACAAGTGCATACAATGGAGATGGGAAGACAAATTTTATTTTCTCTCAGTGTTCCTGACAGACTAACATCTGTCTGTGTCTAGAAGGTAGATGACTTCTATACGCACAAGAACATATCTGCAGGCAAAGAGAACTTGGGAGGGTAGAACAGTTTAGTTTTTTGTCTATTATGAACGAAACCCTGAATTCACCTTGCATCTACTATTCCATTTCTGTCACTCAAACTAGAAAGTTGTGAAACACACAGTCCCACATACTCTGGGAGATTAGCATGTGCACTCCTGGTTTATGCTTGAAAACACTCACGCTGATCTATATTCAGGGCATCATGCTCCAATTCCAAGCACTTCATTTTAACTAAATGTGTGGATTACATTAATTTCTCCTATTGTCAAATCAAAACCTTTAATCTCCAAAATACATGCTTGACTTGCTATAAGTACCATAAAGAACATCACTGTCTTCAGCTTTATTTCTGAACTTACCAGAAAAAAACCTTGAGAGGATCATTTTGCCATCACAGCTGACCCAAGACTAACAATACACAATGTAATATTGTTTTATCTGTCTTGTTCAAAAGCAAGTAAATCATTGTCAGTCATTGATCCTACATGTCAAAGTACTTCATAATGGTTTTGGAAAACCTGTGGACTACCCCTTTAAATGACAACAAACTCGAGAAAACTTTTGCCTGGAGCTCAGTCATTTGGATGAGTGCATTCTGTTCACTTTCTTCCATTTTTTTTTTTTTTTTTAGCAAAAAAATTGAAATTTTTAAACAGCTTTTATGTTTCAAATAAATCTGAAATGCATCAAGGCAAATAAAATTACAGAAAATGCAAAGAAAACTATAAATTTGAACTCAGTGACTGTGCATTTAGCACACTACACTGACCACTTAAAAAATAACAGATAAAAAGTTATAAGGAAGGTAGGCATGAAGGTCATGCTCTGAAAGTCAGTTCTAAATGAAACCACTAACTTTTGAGGAAACTCAGGTCCACTGATTTTCTATCAGGTCAACATTAATAAGTGTTCAATACTTGTGTCTCTTATCTTACATCAGAAGACTCATGTTTTTCAGAGATTAAATACGTATTTTGCAGAACCAGGCTGTAAACGGTATTGAGGTAATGATCACCCTGTACTGAGAAAGTATTTTGTGCGTTGCAGAAAGCCAGCCATGATTAAATCTGGGCTTTGCATCACTGATTAAATTTAAGTAAGTCTTTTATGCACATTTACACAATGCTTTTGATACATTTCCAAAATAAAAGCTGCTAAAACTTTGCAGCTGTAGAATTTATTTAATAAACTATCGCTCCGAGAATTGTTGCCAGATTTCCAACTACACTTTCTGGGTAGAATTCGGTTGGATAAGTGAAAAATAAAAGTGGTCATGTAGCATTTGAGAGAAAGTGTTAGAGCCTCTGATAATAATTACAGGCTAGTTTTAGCAAAGTATTAAGGTGGGATCTAAAAAACAGAGTTTCGGTGTCTTCAAACACATTTTTAGGTGCCCTCAATCTAAAAGCCAAAGGATTCACCACTACTAGGTGAACACTGTCGGAAAGCTGAGCCCGGAGCCCAAAGCTCAGTCCCTGCTTGTGTTCCGAGATACCGCTGTTGTGCCAGCCCCCAGAGCCAGTTCGCAGCCGCCGTCTCGCACAGGAGCCTTGCAGGAGAGCTGCCGCACAGCGCGGCTGCGGGCACTGCCTCCGTGCCCAGGGCTTGCCGAGGACCGACCTGGCTGTCACCTAAGCCTTACCAGCAAGCCCGTTCCCATGACCCACGCTTAACACATGTACATGCCAGGCCACTTTACAACCACAAACAGTACAAGGAATTGAGATACGGGCCCTGACAGACCTCCTCGGGTTTGCTTCCAGCTTCACTCTACTGTAATGAAGTGTAGAGGATGCAGAACGCACACAGCAAACACACAGGAGCACTTTCCTCACTGAACTACCAGAACATTGTAATATATATTGAGTTCCAGCTCCTACATTCCACTAGTTCACACTTAGGCACTTCAAAATTAAGTTCTTCAGGGCTTTAAATAAACTTTTAGACATATCTTTAAAAGATTGTGCCCCTGCTGGTTTATCCCCACAAAACTACTGGTTTTGTAGACCAGTTTTGTAGATATCTCACTGGTGTCTACAACATCCATTCACTGAATTCTTAAAAATCTTAAAAATCTTAATACCCTCTCATGTCCAGGAATTTTGACTCTATGAATGCACATGGAAATCTCTGTTTTGGCAAGTTCCATTCAGCATTAAAGTCTACAGCAAATAAAAGTTCATACACTAACTCTTCTCAGAGTGTAACCAAATCACAGGATCAGACATAAACGCAGGTTGTCTAACCGAACCTTTAACAAATGCAAAAACCACCCCCAAACTTTTCATGCAGTCATGTTTTTCTTTTTTTTTTTTCTCCCCAGCAGTGAAAAGGAAACCAAAGTGCTCTTTACTACCTGA
Source organism: Crypturellus tataupa (assembly GCA_034781795.1). NCBI lineage: Eukaryota > Metazoa > Chordata > Aves > Tinamiformes > Tinamidae > Crypturellus > Crypturellus tataupa. The sequence goes on from JAWLRI010000779.1 coordinate 1,788,555, forward strand.
CGCCGCTCAAATTCTTGCTTCCCAAGGGAGGACTCTGACCAAATGTTGCAGGGCTCATTTAAATGGAGAGAAGGACAAAGGTTCTCTCCAGTCCTCATTTGCTACTAAAATGAGAGAGAAGAGATAGGGCAGTTACTTAAGGTTTACAGAATTGCACATCTTGTATTTAGATCTGTGTTACTTGGAGATATGGCCATAATATTCTCAAACTTTTCACAAGAGTGCGACTTGAAACTGATGAGCTAATTTTGAATTTCAGGGGAATAAAAAAGACCGCAGTAGAGACTCTGAGGTGCTTCTGGGCCCCACTACAAATGCATGGTCATGTCTTACGCTGTGATTGCTACTTAATGTGTGCTAGTAAAGTGCTCAATGCTTGGACAGTACTCAAAATTAGTAATGATATTTAGTAGAAAAAGGTTTGCAGTCCAAAATTAGGACTGAACATAATGATAAGTACGGCACAAATCACAAAAGCACTAAGAGCTCACGCACAGGATGATCACTGGCTAGAATTCCCAGGGAAATGCTTCCCGGGGTCGTAATTAGATGCTCTATGAAGAGAGCTTGAAATGTCCAGCCCTGCTTATGCGTGCGGATGGGATGTCCGAGAAAGCCAACATTTATTCTGCAGCACGATTCTTCAGGACTGGATCTGGAATCCTCCCGAGATGATGTGGGAGGTACTCGCTAATATGTAGGCACCAGATATCCTATCATACAATTGAGTAAATATCATTTGCAATACATTTCATATCATGTAAACAAAACTAAATTAAAATACAATATAACAAGCAGAGAAAGCTCATTTGGTAAACAAGATCCTTCAACAGACAGCATTTGCAGCGCTCGGAAAGAGCAGACCAATTTGAAGCAGATAAGTGAGGACTATTATCAAAGGGATAATAACCATCTCATATTTATGCATGGAGCATAATGAACAGAAAAGCACAATAAGGCAGATACGTTAGATTAGCATAATTTTATTCCACTATTCAAATGTATAAGTTGGAAATGGATTTTGTTTCAATTACTGCTTTCTCCATGGGTTTTAAACATTTTATTCAAAATCCAGGCTCTGTTTTATTTTGGTTTTAGAACATTATCTGCAATTACCATTTACCTTGTCTTTGTTTTACCAATGGATACAGTTTTTCAATCTATGCCACCTTAATGTTGGGATAGCTAGATTGATAGGCATTAAGTTGCACTGTCAGTATCTAGCAGCATTTTCCTGGTATTTCAGATAGATTTTATAAATGCTTCACTCATTTCTTTATCGAGTTATATAATTTTCTTCCTTCAGCTAAACATTCCCTCTATCAGAAATACAATACCGGGAGCATTATCATTCTTATCTATACAGCTTACATTTTATTCTTCTACCTGTATTCACCACAGTAAGCTGTTCCTAAAGGAATGTAACACTCCATGTATCTGTAGCTTAAGTTTTCATCAAAAGTCATAGGCAGCAGTTTCTTTAGGGAATTGTTAATGGCTCACCACCAGTATTAAAAATAAATACATAGAAACTTTTTTACTTCAACTACCAACAACCATGCTATTTTCTTTTAAATGAACTTAGCCGAAATTTTTTCTATCTCCATTTTGAACTAACTGAAAAGATAGAGCACATCCAAACGCTAAGTCTCACCTAAGGCACTTTACCTATCTCTAAAATAACTCCTAAAAGCCCTTTTCCAGACTCCCACATTTCTTTTCTGTCGCTTGCCTAAAGCACACCATAAATAGACAGACCGCTCCATTACAAGCCTAACCATGGTCAGCTGTAGAAATAAAATTACCTTTGTGGTTTCTGCACTCATGATGTTCTTACGGCTATCCCTTTTTGCCATGATACTAAAACTAAAAACACCAGCATTTCTTCCTGTGGAAGCCTCTTGCACCCACATGAGACACACACAAAGCAGATTCTCATTTTAGTTTTTGGGGTTTTCTTTTTAACTCAGACATAAGCACAACCCAGAATAACTTTAAAAGCATTTTTCTAGTTAGTAGCCTCGCAGAAAGACCAACAGGCCAAAGGCTTTACACTCACTCTGCCTCTTGCTGAATTGTACAAGGCCTGACAGGGTTTGTTACCAACTTGCTAAAAGCATTTGCTGTGTTGGAGCTTGATACCTGGCATCTCTTAGTATGACATACTGTTTGAGTGGGAGAAAACAGCAAAGGTCTTTAAAATCTTGGCACATGCTGAAAGGAGAGGTCCTACAATTACAGCCAATTGCCTGATGGTCACCCTCCCAGCCTTTCAAGAAATGTAATCTCAAAAATCTCTAGGAAAAAGGCTGCTTTTGCCTTAAGAGACAAAGAAATCCTGGCTGTTTGGAAGCTCTATAAAATAGAGGCCTTTGCATATCAGGACAGGAAATTTGCATTGACAGTATTTAACCAGGAACAAGTTATTTGTGTTAAGTCTCCACATGAGCTGCTATATTTTATCAGAGTGCAAATAAAAATTGTTAAAAACAGAGTGAAAATAAGGAGACCAGAATTATTACAAGCACCTGTTTCTGCTGCAATAGGATGCAATGCTCTGAGAAACTGTAAATAGAGCTGTAATAAGAGACACTAATTCTCATCTGTATACTTGGGACAGGAAAAAGTGTGACTACTTTGTACCTATCTTTTCAGAATGGAAGCTAATTTACCAGGGTATATGGGTAATAAACAAAGGTAATAGAAGAGAATAAATTAATGTAAAACATTAAATAATTCCCTGTTACCTTTCAGCTGGAAGGCTGCCTATGAATAAAATGTTCAACCCTGCTAATCTAATTACTTATTGAAATCACTTCCAATAATGTAAAATAACTAGACAGCCAGAGAGTATTAAAACTATTAAACCAATAAGGTGAAAAGCAAATAAAACTACAATTATTCTGATCACACACTGGCATATTTCCCTAGATTATAATGTTATACTTGCATCTGAAGTAATTCCCTCAGACTGGCTTCCTTGTAGGTAGTAAGAGATAATTTTGTCAGCATTATTTCTCAAGGCATTCCAGAAGATATGGAAATAAGAGCAGTAGTTGTCATTTATTTACCATGCTAACTAACTAAGCTCTCCCGTGCCCGAGTTCCGCTTCCCAACACGCAGCTGCACGGCTTCTCCGCAGGTTCCTGTTAGGGACTGAGGAGGTTCGGTTTGGCACTGCTTGTACTCACCGCAACTTCCTCCTACCAAACCAATCCATTCTGCAGTGTACGTGTTTGCTTCTGCTCCACGTCACACCCTGAGATGCTGTCAGATGGTATTTGCTCCGTATTGTAAATCTAATTACTTTCTTTAACACAAAGACAGTCCTTTCCTACCAGAAGGTCTGTCCAGAAACGTAAGTAATGAAATAAGGAGGCCACGTATTACTGTACAACACAGAATCTACTAATATATTGCGCCTTGCTTAAAGATGCCTCTGTGTTGGTTAACTCAAAAACAAGCGAACAACCCTCCCTCAAATGATATAGACCACCTCCTCCATACCTGTGTGTCTAAATGTATCAATTCAATACTCTGATTTCTTGAATTTATGTAAAATACTTTGGTACTACCTAATCAAAAAACTTAAGATAATGATTTTCTCAAGGTTAAAGTGATTCAAGAAATCAAGTCTCTCTCTCTCTTCTGGCTGCCACTAGGTTAAAACAGGGCTGGATTCTGCTCAAAACTGAAATCTCAAAAGACTCACTAGGAACGGAGAAATATATTGAGTCTTAATACCACTGGAAAATCCAGCTGATGGAGAAGGACTTCCCCATTGATTTCCCAAATATGTCTGCAGAATAAAACATAATGGAGAACAGTATCTCTCTGTTCTTAAACCTATACTTTCAATTTGGTATTTTTATGAAGCTTAGCACTTGACTTTGGAGGCCTTGACTAGGTCTTTGTATTCAGCAGATCCCTGCTGTAGCCACAAGCGCACACTTTAAAAAATAATCTAATTATTTTGATCAAATTATTCATAGAGCAAAAAATTCCTATTTCATGCGAGAACCAAGTCCTGAAAAACATCCATTTACCATATATCACAAAACGTATAAAGTATACAAGAAATATTATGTAGACAGCTCTAGAAACAGAGGCAGTAGCACTAAACTGTAAAAATAGATCTTGTCAAAGAAGAAGTTACTAGGGATTTTAAGGAGATGGATCTAATAAAAATCCCTGAATACAGGCAGTAGAAATTCTTCTTCTTTAATATAAATATTCAAATGTTACAACTCTTTCCTAAATAAGAATTATCCCATTTCTGTAAAACAGTGCTTCCCTTCTGAAATACAAAATGTTCAGCCTTCAAATGTTCCCTTCCTTATCTAATTCTGCCTAATTAACATGGAGAGCTTTGGCTTTGTGGTCTATTTGCCCAGCATGTTGTTAAATTGGTCAAGGAATAAGATATGACAATATGCATCAGGTGGTTATGAGATAATCATTTCGCTGCTCTTCAAAAGAGGGATGAGAACGAGATAGAGCCAAGTGTCCTTCATGCTAATGGATGTAATTACTTATCAGTAACTGCTCTCTGGGGATGTGAACGTTCCCCAAGCAAAGGCCTCGCCGTGAGGCAGGTACATTGCTGTGCCACGGAGCACACACACAGAGCCGTACATATATCCACAGAACGTAGGTGACAGCTGACTGCTGTTGTAAATAATAAATGTAAACATATGACTTAAAATATTATGAAACTGATAGCAGGGCATATACTAGAGAGTGAATGGTTGACATATAAGGTTTCCTGCTTTAATCAATGGAAAAACAAATGTGACAAAGAAAGCAAATGGTATTTCTAATGATATGCTTACAGATGGACCTCAAACCACAGGATCTACAATTATATGAAAATATTTATATCTCTGTTCAGCATCTACTCCGAAACCTCCTGCATACTGTTTTGCAAAAAGTTTTCACAAATTTGGTGTAAATGTAGAAAGAAAGAGGTTTAGGGCTAAACACACAAACCTCTTATCTGCAAATGTGCTCTACATTACAGTATGTCTACAGCTGTCAGGTTTAAAACCTTCTGGAGGTTTGTGCTGTCTCTCGGTCTGTCAAATATAAAATTGTGTATACAGAAGAGAGTTAGGGTTTCAGTGTTTCCATTTTCTCCCAATTCTGTGTAGTTTCTGCTTCTATTAGTCTGTTTTTTTCCCATCAAATACTGAATATCTAGACACGGATAATGAGAGAGAGAGAGAGAGAGAGAATACAAATGAGGAAGACAAGGCAGGCATACAGCATAGGTGGTTTTAAATTATGCAAGATGAGATTTATGATTCTAATACTTGAAGATCATCTGTCACACTTATTTCTATTGCATATTTTCTGATAACCTAGATCTACTTTCAAGTAATGTTTAAAAAGTCGGTCCTTTATGTTAAGTAACGGTGGTTTGCAAGCACACAGTTTGCTGCTATGTTAGAATATTTTCATTGGGCAAGTAATATTCTATATTCTATAAGTTGGTATACCATGCATATAAAATTTACTGCCATAAAACATCACTCACCAGTTATCATATTTATTCGCTATGTATTTCTTTCTTGCAGGATTACTCAGTTTAAGTGAAACAACGTCAGTATAAAATCACATGAAGGCCCCCACAGTCCAACCTTTCAATCACACAAAAAGCAGTACCAGCCTTCAGAAACCGTCTTCCAACTCCACACAATTCCACACTTCATCTCCCTCAGTTCTTTTCCCTAAACATGGCCTATTTTGGAGCAGTGGAACCGTCTCCTGCAGTCCAATACAGAGATGCAGCAACTTAACTTTAGTTGTTTAGTTTTTTATTAACTTTAGTTGTTTCTTAGTGCTGCAGTATCCTACAATACTACAGACATGTTAATGTATTAAAATACCAACTTGAGGTTGGTACTTAACATGTACAATCACAGTACAGGGATTCCTCCATCTCTGTGCTCTAGGAATCCCGTTTTTATGAACTGTAAATCTACTGCAGACATGTAAGGCACTCTTCCTCCCATCACATTCACAGTTTTCAGCATGTCAACTCATTTACTCCTTCTTTTAATTGAACTAAAAAGCTTTTGTTTTTAATAAGAAAACAAGGATACTACACCCTGAACTCTGCAATCACCAGTATTAATACTGTAAGATATTACATATTATCAGACACTTTTCTCTATAAAAGTGCATTTTCCCTATAAATACACACTTCTGTTTTCCATTAAAATATTAAAATATGTCCTGGACGTCAGGTACCTTAAGTACTTTTTCCTTGAACCATCCCTCTATGGGTGCAGAAAAGCTGTACGGATGCTCTTGCGCGTCTAAAAGTTTCTCTCTGCAGGGTTGGTCCCTGCATTTTGGCAGGAGTTTGGCATCGATCCGTGTAATCACACGATAGCAGCAGGTCGAGAGAGCAGCCTACACATTCAGCTGCAGCTCTACCTAGTCAAATATACAGTGAGACATGGTGACTGAGTCATCCCTCCTTTCTTGCCTCCTGGAGGATTCTGCATTTTAGCTTATTATATAAAGCCCATCTGAGTGAGCCAAGTCTCTCACTTCTTTCTAGATGCGAGTCTGCCACTTCTGCTGCCCTTGAGGTCTAAGGGAGCTACAGTGTTACGGTGGTGTACAATTAACTGCAAATAACAGACTCTCTGCCGTGCATAACAAGAGCTATACGAGGAAGATACAGGTTCAGTAAGTCAGCCAGAGCCTCAATTTGCTTTTGATTTATTTTTAGTGTTTACTCTATGCTTAATAGATTGTTGTTGGAGAGAGGGAGAGTAAAAATTCCTTCTGGTAAACAATTTAGCTTAAGAATTAACATTAGAGATAAATAATGATCCAATTTTATTAAGACTGCAAAAGAAGAAAGCAAATGGAAGCATCTTGCATGACAAATTAAGTTGTTTCATTATCTTTCATAAATTGCTTTGGGAGGATTCACACTTGGCTAATGAGAATAAAACTGAAGCCCGGGCAGCACATTTCTGCTCAGGAGCATCCAGAGCCCTTGCGGTCAAAGGGAAACTCTCCAGCGACTGCAGCAGAACTTGGACCGGCCTTTGGAGAGTTACCAGAGGCAACCACAGTCCTCTCACTGCCTTCATTAAAAAACCTGTAGGAAGTATAACAAAATTTGATCCACTTCTAAATCTGTTTCACAGACATTTCAGTTTATGTCCTTCTCTTTACTGTGCTGAAGGCCATCAGGGATTGCATATTGCTTCAGCGAGGCTTTTATCAAATAGGCAATCTATACTTTTAAATATGAGACAGAAAGAGCATACCATTAGACTTATTTGTTTAAAATACAATACAAAATACTAATATATTAGAACCAGGTTGCTTTTGGATTCCTTTTTTTTTTTTTTTCCCCCTTTTGATTTCTCACGCTCCCAAGCCCCCCACGGTAGAGACAGGATGAATGATCCTGGCTGGAGCCTTAGTTGGGGAAGAGTTCCAAAAATCCACACGCTGAACCCCCCGGCACTATTTACATATCAATTAACCGGTCCAGCTATGGCATAGGTGATCCCCAAAAAGCCCTTTGGGCATCACATTCAATGCAGGAGTCTGGCTACAAAGATCGGTTCACAGAACAAGGAAAGAAGATTAATAAAAGAGCACTTTAAGTTCACTAATTGGACTTAATTGTCCACTATGTTTTGTCTGTCACCATCCTCAAGTGCAGCCAACATTTTAACGTAGATATATTTATATCTGTTTATCAGTAGCTTGTATACATGACCAAACCCAACCTGCAAATGAAAGGAAATATTCCTTCTGTAATTCCTGCCGTGCCCACTCTGAAACTTGGATAACCACATTGACCCAAGCCCATGCATCAGAGCAATTACTTGAAGACTGTTTTTAAAAGCACCCTTGACACTGGTATCTCTTACTGCAGCAGTTTCCACCAGCAGCTCCATGCTGTGCAAGGCATACCGTTATTTTTTATGATTATTTGTACTAAAGCAGCTTAAATAATGCCCCAAACCCTGACCCTAACCTGCGTATTTCCATGACTAATCCTACTTTGGAGTGTGCTATAATATGTTATTGATTCCAGCTTGCATCCAAAAGATATTATAGCCTCAAGTTTATGGGTTAAATCTTGGGCAGAAGCAGAAAATTTGTTAATGTCAGTAGAGCTATACTGAATTACTGCAGCTGAAAATCCTTGCTTTAGGATTCGGTACCAGTCTTTAAGCAAATTCTGTTCCTATTCCACTGTTGATTCTATGCAGACTAAATCCTGAACACTCACAATATCTAATAATATAAAAACTCACTGTATTAAAACAGTCATAAGAAATATGAGTTAGAGGAACAAATTAACTAGCACATGTCAACTGTTCTGTATGGAATATTTTTTGATGTTTGCATTAAACATTACTTAATTTAATTCAATTCTATTCCACTGGCACATCTCCAATATAAAAGCAAACTACAGGGGAGCAGGGGGTCTATTTATACACTGCCAATACACACTATAAATAAATGGCAATTAATCAAATGTTCTTCTGAAATTATTTTCTGTAAGTCTTTAAATAAAGAATAGAAATCAATAACAGGAAATACTTACATTATACTATTTCAGAAATCAAGATGACAATCATGGATGGTTTGGACATCATCAGAAAATAAAGAATCAGGAGCTGAACATTTTTAACCATTCCATGAAAGTCAAGGTTTTATGTTAATAGGTGCCACAGAACCCTGTAACACAAAGTTTTTTTTTTATATGGTTCATACTTTTTGAGCTGTGCCGAGTTTAGATCGAATGGAAAATAGGAACTCCGCTAATTTATTGGAGCTTAAAATCCATTCCATTCTTAGAAGAACAAGGTTGTTTGCTCTGTCTTTCCAGGTTACCTGCCTAATTCGGCTAATGTACCCAAACAGAAACAGGAAATCGGACACCCCCGATGTCAGTGCCCAAGGGGCAAAAAGGAAAGTGGCACCTGACGTGCTGGAGAGCACAACAAGTCACAGGTTACGGTAGGCGTGGGGATACATGAAATCTGTATTTATTCCGGAGTCAGTTATACACACAGGCTAAGGACTGGGGTTTATGGATACTTTACAGCAAGTTGCCAGGATGAATCAGTAAAGAGAAGGCAGGATACACAGTGTTGCTTTTGAAAACAAAGAATTAAGGGGTTTTTATGTATCTGCTTCTTCTGGAACAAGCAAATGATACAGTCTTGGGATAAGCACCAAAACAGACTGTTAGAAAGCTCTTTAGAAGCTCATTTTAACCTGTTTTTGTCACAGGAAATGAATCATTATAATCACCTCAGGATAAAAGATGACGTGAGGTGCTCTGACAGTTCTGTTCTTTAGTCATTTTAATCAGGAAGTAAAGTTAACAGAAAATATTTGACAAGGCTTCATCAAAAGAATTAAGCGTTATATTAAAGCAGCAAATAATTTCCGGTTTACTCTAGAGTAGACTAGGAGCGATAAACCATACGGCCACACTGCAAAAGTACCACGAGCATTAATCAAAACAACAACAAAACCCAACAAAACTCATGGTATACAACCCGCTACTCAGTATTGATTAACCTTATCAATCGTTATTATATCAAGGTAAAAATTGAAGATGATATTTGAAACCAAGTAAGGTGGCAATTAAAAGCATTGTGATAATGAACTCTGGAGTCTGCAGCATTCTTAAAATGGAGAATGAAACAAAGGTCTTAACTATGAAGGAAGGTTTTTCTGATACAAACATAATATTGTCACTGATAAAAATCAAAGACAGGCAATGGAGGCATGAAGGAGGATTGAAAAAGGAATTAAGCAGTAGCTGAAGCATGAGTATTTAGGTATCTAGTAGTACTTGAATTTAGGAATTAATATTTTGTAGTAAAATAATGAAACAAAAGATAATGTCAAATGCTCAAAACTCAGGTAAATTTGAAAGGTAGGTATTTACATAACACTAAAAATATTAGCTCTCAAGCTATAAGGGCGATGGATACCTATGACAAGGTTGATATATTTGTAAAATATAAAATATTTTGCCTCACATGTTCCCAGATCCAACAGTGATAACTCAGATGTGCTCGACAAATGCTCCTTGTCCTGGTTGGAACTGCCCCTTCTGCAATGGGACTCAATCACTTGAGAGGACCACTTCTGTTCAGCTGGGTTCTGGTACCATTTGCTGGAAATCAGCACTCAGTAGGATCATCCTACTTTACTATTTTGTCCCCTGGGAATGCAGTTTTTCAGTGGTCTAATTCCCACTGACTTCAGAGGCCACAGTTCAATAGTTCGAGGTGTGCCCATGTCTTGTCTTGGCTGTGTGTGGGCAGGAGAACCTAATACTAAAAGGCTAATTTAATTTTTGCAGAGAAGAATGTATAAAACCTGTGTTAGGTTGCTCCTTCAAAAAGCGTCGGGGAGAGCTGGAACCAGAGAACCGCAAACTATCACCCTAACCACAGCGCCTGCAGATACAATTGCTGCTTTACAGATAACGAGGAAAAAAAAATGTTAGACCTTTCCTTCAAGACCTTTTCTCCAAGTTTTACTGTGTGGACTCGTACCCCTGGGCTTTTATTGTAGAATTTTACATATATGAATAGAAAGTAACTTCATAAGCACGAAGTTTCCTTCTGCATCACTGCGACGCTGCTGCTTGCAAAGACAGCACAGAGCTCTCTCAAGCAAGAATGAAGTCAAGCCAGAAAAACGTCAACTAGACATGAAAAAGGAAACATATTGGGCAGCTTGGAAAGCTCTCATTATGGATTTCTGAACTATGCTTGGCTCTTCGACAAACATATTTGGCACGAGTGTCAGCTCTCTGTTTGTCTGTATGCATGTGAAATATTCACAACTTCTACCAGGAAAAAAGCATGGAAGTTTGTTTCTAATTTACCAGGTTTATTAAGCTAATTAAATACCTTTGGGTTAAAGGGAAAAAAAAAAAAGGAAAAAAAAAAGGAGGGAGGAGGGGGGAGAGTCTCCTGAAATTCACTTCTTAATTTTTGAGAGTAAAATGAATAGGATTCATGCAATAATCCAGATTGCACTATCCACCCAGGCATAATGAAAGAATACATTTTTTCATCCAAATCTTCAAAAGAGTCTGACCTGGTTATGAAATCTGTACACTGAGATATCACAAGCTGATATGCGAGATCACTAATATACAGTAGCCTCACAAGAATTTATAAAATCAAGTTCAATCTTTACTTCCAGCACCTCAAAGACCCCTCACCGCGAGCAGAACGCAGCCTTGTCACCGTGTTGGGAACCAAGAGCAACGCAAACAAGGGGATGACTGGCAGGTTATGGTTAAAACTATATAGTGCAAACAGGGGAATGACTTGTAACCAGTCTGCAACTCAAGCACTGGAAGTGGCTTCAGTGAGCCCACAATTTAGTCCAGCCTTTGAATTTGCACTAGGAAGCCAGTTTGAAAGTTTGAGTTCTTCATCTCGATTATAACAAATAGTATCTTGAGTAGAACCAGTAAACTGTGAGCTTTGAAAAAGGAAATTATTTAAAAAATCCTCAACAAATCCTCAGATCCCAGCTGCACACAGCAGTAAATATCTACTTTCGTAATTTACTTCGCATTGATTACATTAATACCAGGAACAAATCATGCTCATGTGATAAGTGCCGAAAGCTAAATGCAGCATTCACATTGGTCATTTTGCCTGGTTGTAACAGGGCAGATTCAGCCTTTACAACCTAAAGACTCATTATAGCTTTTGCAATGCCTTTTATTTTTCTCCTAAAATTGGATCATGATACTTCTAAGGCAGAACTTATACTGATTTTTCAAATGTGTAGTCTAAAGGGTTAATGCCAAAGCTATGAACTCCGCTTTTTATTACAAACTTGGGCTTTCTTAGCGAACAAACAACTGATGAGCTTTTACCTGACTTACAACTAATGCATTTGTTATTAAACAGTACGCACAGTAGTAGATCTTAACACTTAGTGACAAAGACAAAAGGCCTGTAAATTAAGCCAAAACTGAATACAAGTAGACAAGAATGTTTATCAGTTTTGACTTGCTCTTCATATTTCTCATAGCTGCCTGCAATCCCTAAAAAGCTTTAGCAACAATTTTTCAAGTTTCAACAAAATAGAGATGTCTACCAAACATTAAATAAACATGGAAGCAGATTGCCAAAGGAGCTGACTGAAGCCAAGCACTTCACAGCCAGGGGAGTTGGATACCTCCGTCAGCCTCTACAATGGTCAGTTAGCACAGTGCCAAGAGAGAAAATTTCCTGCTTCAGGTGGCTGGCACATCAGACAAGGCAGAGAGGTAAGTGGAAGGTATATGCTCAGAGAAGCAGGATACTGCAGGATTACATGGACTCTGCATGGGAGCCAATTTGGCAGTCCAATATTCCAATGACAATGTCCACAAAGAGGAGAGAGTCAGACCCATAACAGAGTTTTGTCAAAGAATGAAAATGAGTAACCTTAACCATGGTGATTATGATGGTTATATGAGTGATAAAATTATTATCAGGATTTATAAACCCTATTAAAAAACTTTACTTTTTTTCACTCTAAACTTCTCAAGTCTGTAGCTCATAAATTAGCTGCCACTCATATAAATCAACAGCAGATAAATTAGATGCCAGATTGTGAGATTTCCACCTTTGTAGCCTGTCTGCAGCACTGGGATTCATGATTAGCTTTTTTTCCCGTATGAATGAAGGAAAATTAAAACCAAGTCATCACTGTTTCCTCAAGCAATGTCACTGAGGCGCATAGAGCCTTAACTTTCCATGTACGTATATTCACTACCAAGAACACACTTGTTTGCCGTGCATGCCTTTCCTGGACAGCACGGGCTTGATAAGGGCTTCCTTTCCTTCATTTCAATGCAAACACAATATATTCTTTACTTGCACATTCACAACATCTCAGTGCTCTCTCAACTCAGAAGTGCTTTTACAAGATACTGTGCTTCATACAGGGCATCGAGATCCTTACGAGATTGCTAAAGGAAAGGTTATCTGCAACGAGTCAAAGCTGTCTTGCTGGATTTTTTTTCCTCCAAAATTCCTCTCCACAACAGCTATTTTTCTTCACTTTCTTTAATTCCCCGCACATTTTCAACTGTTTGTTTCCCTTTCCTACACTTAACTGCAGTCATCTGTGCTAGCCTGATGTTGCAGCAGCTCTAGGGGTCAGCAAAGCAGTACTTAGAGCAGAACAACAGAAAAATCTGAACAGGACATCCTACCCAAAACAGCAAGTACCTTATTAAAAATAACAACAATAATCCACACATAAGGTCTCAGCTCATCCCAAATTTCTAGATTCTCCTCACACCAAAAGATCTCAGCATCTGCAGACAGGGAGCTAAACTATAAGAATAAGTTTCCCAAGAGTTAAATATTGTATCAGTTATTTGGTGCAACACCTTAAAGAGACCGTGGATCATGAAAACACAAACTGCTCCACCTATTACCTTGCAGGAAACCTGATGAATTTTCCTTTTTTTCCTTCCCTTCCTCATGCATCCCATCGTAACTGGGAAGTTACTGCAAAAATAATTTTGTCCCTATTTAGATCTCGCTTATCTCCGCACCTTCCTGATCAGATAGAGATTGTAACTGATGCATTTATGGATTTGAAAATAGTCAACATGACTCACGTGCAGGCTTCAGTTCTGGAGCATCTCTGGAAGCTGCCGCTCTGCCTTTTGCATCCAGCTTTTCCATAACATCCTTTATTTTTTTTTTCTTTTCTCCTCTGAAATTTGCGTCCACTGCAAGATTCCTGTGGATAGTTGCTTTTTGGAGATAGCATCTACCAGAGCTGTATTTCTCTGTACCTACAAAAAGTTAACACAGCTATTAAAGACAGGGAAAATGAAGAATACTATCTGTTATTTTGCTCCCTTTTTTTAATTATTATTATTATTATTTTTTCCTCCCTTTTTTTTGTTTTGGTTTTTGTTTTTTAGTCAAGAATGAATTAGAATGAACAATCTAAATCCTTTAATCAAAAGCGAAGAAGTATTGCCTAAATGCCTGGTTTGACATACTTGTTTTAGCACTCATTCTTTATCTAACGCGTATTAGCTCTTTTTGGCCTTTCTGCTTTTGTCCGTGTTTTGTTTTGGCCTTAAGTCCCCTCTAAAGATGTTGGAAAGAATACACAGAAATTTAAAGGTATTGAGTAGGGAAAATGGTACATATCGTCCATATTAATAGAATCTTAATCAATTAGTGGACTTAATTAAGTCCATCTTAAATAGAATTGGGATTCATTTATGTGGAGAATTTCACTGACAATACAAATAACACTGGTACCTTTCTATTCAGTGCTATATGAATGATTTGCATCTCACATGAAATGATTCAGAGTTTTATTTATTAATTTTAACCCCAGATAAGAGTTTACAGATTGATTGATATAGAGAGAATTTACGCCAATATTCTGTTGACCCTAAATACTGAATATCACTGGAAATAAACGATTCCTCTAGATTCAGACAGACCTTGGAGAACCTTACACTATCATCTTGATCGACATACGAATTCTGTGAAGATGGATCTCTGCATAATGCAGTCAGATTCCCATTACATTGCCAGGAACTCCCTGAGCAAAATTAATTCAAGATCAGTTTCCCCAGAGTTTCGTTTAAAATATAATTGCTAGAAATGTGGACTAACAATGTTAACGTGTCACCATCGAATTCACCTGGTCAGAAACTAAATTGTTTTGCAAGGACAAAGCATAAATGCAGTTAAAACTATTCTCAGCCTTCTGGGCAAGGGACCGAGCAGAGGAGCTGCAGACTGGAGCACTCCTCGCACTCAGGAGGGCTCTCGGGGTCGGCAGTGCAGGCACAGCAGCAGCGGCTGCACTTGACCCACGCAGACAGGTTTCCAGGTCATACATTAAATGTATAAGCTGAGTAATGAAATAAAGAAAAGAGCGCTACAGTTTAACCTCATGGCTCTCCAAGTACTTTGCCTTCCAGTGCTGTCATAAGCATCCACTTTCCTGTTACAAACAGTAGAATCAGTAAAAAATAACAGTTATTAAAAGCTGCCGATGTATTAAGCTAAGTTCTTGAATAGCCCACATACAGATTAGCTGTTAGGTTTTCAGAAAGATTTTGCAGCATTTCACACATTAGAAGTATCAAAAATATTCCCAATATTTCATACTAAAAAGCTATTTTTTGAGCAGTGCCATCAGAACAAAATTTATTTCTGATGCAGCCATCTAAGTTAGCTTTATATATATATATATATATTTGCATTCACTATATTTTTAGAGTCAAGAAATCAAAAGCAGCACTCAAGCAACCAAATGAAACATGTCAAGGCAAGAATTTGAAGCATGTCAGTCACAAACTGCCTTTGGTGTTTGGATATGACACTAAAAGCACTTGTTTGGTATCAATATGACACTGCACAAAGCCTAAAAATGGTGGTTGGGAGCGTTTCAGCGTGTTGCTGCTTACAAGAACTGCCTGACTCGCTTCAGATCGCGACTTAAGGGCTTAACAGGAGAGCCACAGGACTGGCATTCTGGATCCTGGTGGAGCATTAGCTGATCACGGGCATGAAAAATGGTGGAATGATCTTGCGGCCACAGTTCTGTGTCTACAGACTCATGATAACGCACATCTGCACGTGAGCATGTCCTCTCCTCCTCACATCTGAGGGTTGAATCCAAGCTTGTATCCACAGAATCATTATGTTTGGAAAAAACCTTCAAGACCACCAAGTCCTGTTACAGCTGCATGTGTTCAAAAGATGCTACGTTCTACGTGCAAATGGGATAACAATAGTCTAATACATTTTTCTCTGCTTTGGAATTTGCTCAAAGTCTTACTGAGATGCAGTTAATTCTGAACAATCATAAGAAATGATGCCTAATCTTTTTCAAAACCACAAAGAGCTCAGTTCTGCCGCTCTTTCCCATTTGAGTATTCCTACTGCAATTATTCCCATCAATTTAGAGCAACTGTGCAGAATGCAAGTGTCACAATAGACATCTGAAAGAAATATATCACTACAGATGTTAACAGCATATAAACTGAAGTTAGAGAGACAAAGACGACAAAGAAAAAAGTAGATCACAATATCTACTGAAGAAAAAAAACACCTTGCCAAGCCTACCGCATTAACAGGAAAAATACTCTGTTGAAACTCAGAGCACTTCATGAACCCTAATATGAAGGTAAACAGTCTTTCTAAAAGAGCAAGTTTTAGAAATTAACTACAATGGGTTTCTATAGCTCTGAATTTATTTATTTTGTAAAAGCCTTGAAACTACCCTTTGAAAAGTGTGTTTCTTTATATGTCTAAATAGGCATCTGCAGACAGATGCAAACTGTGCTGCACTCAAAGCACACAAAAGCTCATATTCCCTCCAGATCTTGATAACCAGAAACCATTCGAGAGCTTTGTAATGACTAAGCTAATATAAGAAATTGCCTGTGAATATGTTGTAAAAACAGAGCATAGGCAGAGTCAACTATTTGTTCAGTTAATGGACAAAACCACCAGCGCTTGAAAACAGAGCAATGAAATGTAATTTTGTTTTAATCAGTACTATATATGAATACTCGCTTTCATAACATTAAAACATTATCTACTTGTAATATTCTCTGTCAGTACAAATACAGTACATGCCTTTTTCTAAATAGATGAAAAATGTAGTAAGTTTGAAGAGTAATTTAAGTCAGATATACTTGTAGTTCTTCATTATATACTTTATTCTGTAATTACTGCATTTGTTATATTTTTATCTAAAACTCATTTGGTATATGTTGTGTAAAAAGACTTGCCACTGGCTACTTGTTGCATATTTTAATTTAAAAAAGAAAAAAAAATGAGTACAGTTTGGATTTTCTCATGGTAATTTCTCTCTGAACTGCTACAATGGTGCAGTAAAACACCAGTGCAATATTGTAGAAAAGCAGAGTTTTGTCTCAGTATTGTAGAAAGCAGATCAAATGCAAGAGGTTGTGGAGGACAAACAAATTGCTTCACTTTAGAAGACATTTCACTTGGTAGAAAAGCGACAGATACTGATAGATAGATGAACTACAGATAAGTCATTCAGGCCTATCAGTGTGGGGCTGTACTTACTTTCCTGATTAGATTTTATGAATTTTTTATGTAAACTACAGCTGTAGGAAAGGCAGTTTCAACAATTTTAGCTTCACTGTCAAGTCAAATGAGAAAGGATTAATGACGAAAACTAAGAAACCAAATATGGCTAATCCAAACTTCTCATCTACCAATAGCTGAAAAGTTATTTGTAAATTGTTTATATGGTTGTAGATTCTGACAAATACCTTCCTGCTTTACAAGTAAACTGAGCAAAGTTGGTTGCCTGACACCTCGCACCTATTTTGAACGTGCTGATTTAGCAATAACTGAGCAAACAACTTTCTATCCCTCATTTTTTTATGTTGTTTTAAATAAGAACAAAGTAGAAACAAAGTTTATTCCTAAGCATTTATGCTCTGTTTAAAGCTATGCCAATCAACAAGGAACTGCTGAGAAAGATTTTCAACAAAGGATTCCTTACTTTACCAAATTACATTTCTCTCATTCATTGTGGAATCACCTTCTCTGTGCAAATTAATGCTTTATTAATTAAGATCCCTCAGAAGTCCAAATGTGAATAAAAGCAATTACTGGGAATTTACCCTAATATAGGAGCCCTCCTCTGATTTTAAGAGCTTTTGTCACAACAGAAAATGCTTCGCATCTAAGGTGGCAGCAGCTCTGCCATCAGCTCCAATGGATAACTCTAGATCAAAGATGTGGAAAAAAAAGTTCTGTGATCCAAAAAGCTTAGTTCAGCATCTTTGATTCAAACCAAGCCAGCCATACAAACGCTGCAGTCGGTGTTGGCGTGATAACCCAATCCTCAAGCAAAGAGTGTAAATCAGAACAAGTCCGGATGAGCGGAGCCCCGTCAAGCCGCTCATGGTCGCACCTCGCCTGCTGCTGTGCACATGCCCGAGGAGCCGCATGTAATCAGCTTGTGCCCTCTCTGTAACTGGCAAAACGCATCTTGCTTCCCCCCAAAAGGGGAAATGCATTATGAATTAGTTTCTTATTCTTGCCACGAATGCAAAATGCAGCATTTTCAGAGTCACATGCTATAATTTTACCGTCGTTGGAAGTCTTCAGCAGAAGATTGGGCCTAAATAGCACAGAGTGCTTAAAATATAGTTCTATAATACATCTGGTTTCTGAAATGAGAGCCATTCATCCTTGATTTCAAGTCCATTATTACAAGGACAGGCCACTTTTTATTTATTTTTAAATAGAAGCAGTTTTTTATATTCTCTTTTTTTCTTCCCCCCCCCCCCCCACCCCCCTCGGACTTCACATTCTGACAAGCAGACCCTGGACTATTATGATTCTGCACAAATTAATAGCTAGAGCACCACAGGCCTCAGCATGTAAGATGAGCCTCAAGTACTGTCTGTGAAAAACAAACACTGCCATATTTCATAGTCAACAACCAGCACTGAGAAGTTAAAAAGCATTATGCTCTACAAAAATCTCTTAATAAAACAGATCTGGACTCCATTCCATGAGTCACAGCACCAAACACTTGGTTAGCTGATTCCTCTATCAGCCTCCAAAATAATTTGGAGATGTAACTGCAATTAAAATATTTGAAATTCAAAAAATGTCAATTCCTCTCTTGATCAAAAGAAGGCATCTTCTTGGCAACAGTTTCCCAGGAAGCCTGATAAATGAGCATACCAAGATAAAAAATAAAATAAATAAAATATACCTATCCGTGTGCATTTATATTATACATATTTGTATATATATTTTCTGCATAGAGATAACATTCTACATATGATATATATAGAATATATATTGTAGATTAGATTTCCACTAAACTCACTTATCTCTTTAAAGAGGCAGAAAGGTCTACTAGAATTAAAATGAATTTGGAAGGAATAAGAGGGAGAGATTCTGAACCTGCAAGCAAGATGCAAATTCCAGATGATTTTCCAATAAAAAAAAAAGTTTTAACATGGTCTCTGAAAATTCACTTGTTCTCTGGCTTTGTAAAAGTCCCCAATTCATTGCTATGATTTCAACAGTCTATGAAACTGAATGAATACTTATCAAGCTAAATAAGATGGAACATACTGTTCCTTAAATTACATAACAATAATACTGATTTGATGACCTCAGCCACAATTTCTGTGGTTCTGTAGTTTTTTTGAATTTGTAATAAAAGCATCACTTATCAATACAATCAGATCACTATAAAGGTGAAAAGGTGCTTGCTTCATTTCATGGCCAAGATGCACCCATAGCCTTGCAAGAGATTCGATTACAGGCTTGGGGTTGTTGCTTAACCTTGAAATGGAACAGTACTGCTGCCAATTTTCCTGTTACTGTCTGGGTAACATCTGGGTACCAAGATAAAAAACAGAGAAATGAAAAATATATAGGCATGATCTGTCAGGGGAAGCGAAGTGGTCAGGAGTCATCCTTCACTCACGGAGCCAACAACCAATATATATGAATACTGATTCCTGGCTATACTCCACATACTGAAGGAAAATGTATATCTTATTCCTTAAGCAACTAATTATATTCTGTAAAATAATGACCATGATTGGTAAAAAAGTGATCATGACTAGGCTAAAAGTTCCCTATTCAAAGTGTTAGGCATCTCCTGCAATGTTGCTTTATATAGGGGTTTCTCACTTTAATCTTCATTAAGACTGGGGGCAAAGCAATTTGCACTTGGGTGAATATCAGCCCTAAGCCGCTCTCCCTCCAGCCCTTCCCATTCCCCCATTCTCCTGCCGTATATTAGCTCATTTTAGCAGGTTGCGTGAAACTGTTCATACAAACAGCCCTCCTGACGTTCCTCTTTGAGTTCACATTTCTTGATCTTGACCAACCAAGTCAGGCACAGTATCCCGGACAAATCCTTGCCAGTTGTTTTAAAAACTCTACTTTTTTCTTTGTGAAAGAGTCTGTGCCTCTCAATCATCCTCTGATCTGCTAAGATTCCCCTTCCATTCTCATTTCCTGTGAAAAGACTCCAGTGAGTAGTAGGAATCTGATTGTTAGTTCTCAGAGCACAAATTTATATTTGGGGGTAAAACATAACATAGTATTTCTACTGTAAGGTATCTCAAGGACATCCAATTTTTAAAAAACACTGTCTTTTTTTTTTTCCCTCCACAATGCTACTCAGTTCCCATGAATGGGGAGAGATCTATCCAAAAAAGGCATGAAGGAACCTAGGGTTTTTATGCTACAAATTTCGTTAAGAGAAAGGAGAACAAAACAAAAAACTTGTTTCTAACAGGCAGGTACATCACAACATGTTGCTCAGTATCTGTGCCTAGTATGAAAAAAAATAGCAAAATCACCAGGAAAACAGGGCTCAAGTAACGAAAGCCCTCACGAAAGCCAATGCAGGTTTCACGTACAGGCAGAAGTCACAATTGAGAGCAGTTTCCTGTTGGATTCGTCTCAACCCGTGGTGGTTGCCCGTGGTTCTAGAGGGAATACTGAGGCCATCCACCTCGGGGTCAAGCAGCACTGACACCTCTGAGGTGATCTGCCAAATGACGCTTATTGAAATACACTGCTGGCTTTTATACCTTCTGTCAAGGCGGAAGTTGTCTTATGCACCAATCAGGTTCCGGATATCACTTTTTGCCCTAATATGGTTAAACTCTTGCCCTTTCCGTGACATCGCGAGATCTTCCGTCCGCCATTCCTCATCTCTGCTTCTGTCACGTGCAATGCGTCGTGTTAACAACACGGCTACAGCCCCCACAGTTTCCTCAGACTATTCCTTGCACACGTGATTGCAGCAGTGTTGCCTCCGGATGCAGTGTGCACTGACACAGCTGTGACAAAAGGTTCCAGCATCCCACGGAAGCAAGTGACACACTCGTGAGGACCAAAACAGACCAATACTCAGCAGAGGTTCCCTCCTAATAGCAACTTTCCCTTTCCCCAGTATTTAAAGACAGCTCTTGTTCCTGAAACATTTCCTTATTCTGGTTTTCATAACAGCATTATTCAGAGAGACTACTGTAATCTATTATTGATGGTCACGCATTCAAAAAGATGGGGGAAAAAAAGCAGCACTATAATATGAACAGAGAAACCTCTCAAACACTTAACAGAAGCCACAGACAAATTTTAGAAGTGAAGTGAATGAACCGAAGGATTAGAGTAACTGAAATGAGTCCCAGTTTACCATCTCCTAAGCACAGGACTCTTCAATGACTTCATCAGGACATCAGAGCATTGCTCTGGTATTTTAATCTGAGCAGAACATATTTGTAATGAATTCAGTCAATTTGAAGTGGATCACTTTTATCCAACTTAATTTTTTAAACCTTAAGCATTTACTTTGATATAATTTCTATGTGTTATATTTTCTCTGAATATTTCATATTCTTCATATTCTTTTTCCTTCATAAATTTCCTACTACTTCTGATAAAAAAAAATGTTGCTGGCAGCATTACTGGAGATGATTTATCACAGACTGAGATGAGAAACAAAATTTGGATTAAGGGCTCCTGTGGTTTTATAATCTCTAACTCCTTCAGAGGTAAAAAGTTGATCCCAGAGGTTGCTAGGAAGAACAGGATGAAAATTAAAATCTGTGCAGCAGCATATGGTGAAGACAGTATACAGCATTCACTGGTAGCACAACTAAGAGAGGCTGCAGTATTTCCTTGCCTGGGATCCAAGCCAGGGATGCTCTAATCATCGATGCGTGTGTGGAACGTAGCCAAAGAGCAGAGAGAGTGAATATTTTCCCTGTTAAAGAGGCAAGCCCCAAAGTGAATATTAAATTGCCTCTGGGGTTACTGGGTTACTTCCAGGGGAGGCAGAGCTGCTGGAGCACTTCAATTTCAACCCCCTTTACCACAACACAAGGTAAGTGCACGCTGAGATCTCGCCTTGAGGGAGTCCGTCTTGATGGAGTATTAATGAATGAGGGTCCTTCCTGCTGCCTTTGGTGCTAGTATCAAATGAGCAACATCTCTTGCTTATCTCTAATGTCCGAGGTTTGCAGCAGCAAACCCTACTATTTCAGGAAAGTTGATAAAGCACAGAAAGGACTGCAGCAAAAATTGTCCATGTTAAGGACAGTTTTGACAATAGATTGCATCAATTTGGGATAAGGAACCCCTCACTTATTAGGAACTGCAGTACATTATGAACCTTGTATCAATGACAGAATAAACAACAGCATGTTACCAAAATGACCAAAATTACCTGGCATGCAGGATTTTTTCTAATATTTCTATTATTCTAGTTCTGTTTTCTATATTCATTTTCTATTATTATTATGAAACAACTTATACCAAGCCTTGGCATGTGCAGTGCTGTTTGTTGCAAGTTCTCAGTTACAGATTCTGTATTAGTCCCTCCAAGCAGCACAGAACAATTGATTTTCATTAAAGAATGCGGAAAAAGAATCTAATGCCTCTCCATGACCAAAACATTCTGTCTTTAACCAAAATCAGAAATATTCTTTTCCCTGATATAATCTTGAAGTGCTTAAACATCAGAAGGTAGAGAAGAAAAGTAACAAAAATAAAGTAGTTCTTACTCTTCAAAGATTCAAAATAAGAATCAAAACAACATCAACAACAACAAGAAACCCACAACAGGACTAGCTTACTTGTACAGCAATAAGGGAAGACTGTAATACTTTAACAATACAGTTCATCATTCAGTTCATTTTTGCCACTATTTTGTCCAATTTCAACAGTATTTAAACTCCTACTTTGAAAGTCTAATACCAAGAATTTCTCCCAAAATCAGACCGAAAGTTAACAAAATCCTAACCCTAGAATTTTCTTTATCAAGTGAATTTCTGTGCATGTAAATAAGTTCTGCCTCATCATGTTAGGATGAGCTCATCTTACTACACTTGCTGTATCCTTTTTATTTTTCTACTTAAAAGGAAGATGGAAAAGCGCAAAATATCCTGAAGCTTACTGCAAAGCAAAGCTCTACTGAACGTGAAGAATGTGGCCATCTATTTACTCCATCATAAGTGACCTGTCAGCAGCCCCATCTTTTGTTCAAATTCTCATTTTACTTAAACTAGACTGAGAAGTTTATGAGAAGGATAAAAAATACAACTTGAGATATGTACTTGACATATCAGAAAGTTTGACCACTTTGGTTGTCATTTCTGACAATCTTTCAAAAATGCATTCACCAATTGCTTGGTCCTCTCTGACCACCTCTGAATATAACTTTGGTAAAGACTTTTTTTATACACATCCTGCACATCTTCTATCAGGCAAGAGCACTTGCAAAGAAAACTATAATGCTGTAAGAAAAACTATAAAGCAGTCCTGAAAAGACAAAAGGTATCAAAACAGCTCTGAAGCTCACAAAAACACCCTGTTTTCCAGACCAGGAAAGTTATCTCAGGAAACAGTCCATCCACTGGTTTGCAACTGAAGACGAACTTTGGGCTCTTCAGTTAAAAGCCCTGAAACTGCTGCAAACACGTTGATGAAAATTTTGAGAATAACAAATAGAGATGAGACTGATTACTTAGGTTAATTCTCATTATAAGATCAAATACATTGGTAAAATGTGATATTACTCTGTAGTGTTGCCTCTAAAATGATAAATTATATGTTGGCACATCTTAACAGGTCTATGGCATCTTTCCAAGAACTATGTGGTAAATTTGGACTTTTGGTGCTCATTCGTGTAAAACATTTCATGAAAAAATGTCATTTGCAGATGGAACGCATGACAAAAATCACTGACAGGGAAGCTAGGTTAACCTGACTGTGCAACTCAGATTCCAGAACAAGCAGCATCCACTGCAGGCAGTTTCCCAGCAGTAGACACACTGACTCAGAAGAGAACTCTACACCACTCTACAACTCCTGCTAACTACTGACTATTTGCATTACATTTTATAGCTGTTTAAATCAAATGCTGACTATCAATAGCAGGATATGCCCATAATTAAGTAAAACTGGTTCACACAGAAATAACCTTATGGTGAGTAATGGGGCCCTTGGGTATTTTTAAAATGATTACTGTGCTGCTATTTTGTGTTAGGAATAGAGTCCAAATCTTACTATCTGTAAATATCAGGAAACTCTTTATTGAAATACTAAAACTTTTATTCCTATTTGTTATGCTTAACGTTGTTTATTTGACCCTAATGTTCAGCTGACCTGTGATCCAGGGCTCACTAAATACAAAATACTTAGAAGTGTGGAGTAGTAGGAGACAAAAAAAAAATATCTTGTAAGGATGAATTTAGCAGGAACTGGGCTAACGTGCGGAGACCAACGGGGGTGAGTTCTCCCTGCAGACAGTCCCAGTGCAGCCGCAAAGGAGCCGCCTCACAAGTTTCAAGGAGAGCAGCCCAGCTCAGCCCCAGAGGAAGCCCCCTTGGCTTGCTCAAAGATCGCAACCAGCCAAGCGCTGCGAGCAGCACGTAATGGAACGGAAGCTGCTTCAATTTCAGCGCATAAGGATCAGCTCTTATATAGAGCTGGGAGCCGTCTCCACGGCGCGCTCTCACATGTGTCATTAAGCTAATGATAAAGTCTCTCTATTTTGAATACATTTCCCCAGTTCTATTCAGTTAGCGTCATTCAGCTACGATTTGCAAAGATAAGAATCTGCCTCTGGTACATTAATTACATCATATTCATGTTGATTCTTCACAACTAAGAAATTAAATACTCAAATACATGGATTAATGGTAATTATATACAGCAAAATACAACTTTGGTGTAATGACACAGTAACTGAAGAGCAATTCTAATCTAAATAAAGTCTCTGACAGTAAGGAAGTAAATCGACTGTTACCTTAACATAGGGTTGGATATATTCTGGACACTGCAGTAACCAGCTTGAATAACTGATCTTGTCCAATTTCTACCAGGGTTACTTTTCTCAAGTCTTTTTTGCCTTCATCATTCATTTGAATGAAACTTTTCCCACTTATTCAATACAAGTTTCAAGCATTAAATAGGCAGTCTTGTTAAGTCATTTGTAGGTCTTTCATGACACTTTTTAAATTTGGCATTATTATTGTTTTATCATTTTCTCCACTTGGCTTGCCCTTAACCTACTTTGACTCTAAATTTACTGCTTTCAAAAGGATAACTGACACCAAGATCAGTTAAATAAACAGATAACACATGCTTTGCTCTGCAGTGCAGCTAAAATAGAAATAGAACAGAACATCTGGGGCAGGGCTGCTCGCTGAGGATAGCTGCGCTTTCATCCTCTCTACTTTATATTGCACTGCAGGGGAAGAATTTAATATAAAACAAGAACGTGTAGAAATCTTGTGATGGTTTTGTTGACTTCCCCTTGAAGTACTGTTTTACGGAGGCAACTGCCTATCTGTATTACTTTGAACTTTTTTTTTTTGCTTTTTAAACAGATCATATGCATCCAGACTACACTTTTGAATATTAAGACTCTCACATTAAATATACTGTGTCATTACAATAAAATAAAAAAGCAAAGAGGTTCAGTTTTCAATTTAACCCTTTTTCAAAGCCCAAAGCACTGTAACAAAAAGAAACAATCTTAGTTCACTCTAATTAATACGCCGTATTTCATACTGCAACATTCAAAAGGCAAATTAAAGCACTTACTAGCAAGTGAATTCAATTATGAGTTTGAACTTCGCAGCTTGTCTGCAAAAGCATCTTTAAAGCAGTAACAGCCCAATTAGCCTGAGATGCGTATCTGCGTTATTTTGAATCATGTCTTTACCAACAGCAATACAGACCAGCTACCCTAACCTCCTCCTCTGGAAGGATAGAGGAAAAGTTCAGAGAAAAAACTTATTTAAATGACACACTATTAATGACTGAGTCTGTTTTGCTGTATCCATAGCCTGTCAGTGTAATTTCCAAGGGTCTCTCAGATACGCTCATTAAAGGCATCAATAAATACATATTTTGGCAAAACAGATGCCTCCTATCCATCCAGAAAACACTAGCTTCAGCCCATCAGGACTGCACATTCATCTATATATTATTACCCTTGCATCTATATATTATTACCCTTCCCGCCAGTGCAATTTAATGAAGCAGTTTGAACTCTTATTCAGGTTGAAAATGGTGCCCCTTTCCTTTGTGGACAGTGTGTCCTTGGCACTGTCGGGGATGTTTCAGTAGGATTCAGGAGCGCTCCTCCCTTGCAAGCCTAGAGCTGCCCATCCAGGGAGCAGATGAAAGGCTCAAGCTAGCAGACGTCTCCATTAGAAAGTTCACCGTAAGACGCACCTTCAAAGAGATGATTTGTGTGGTAATAGTCAGACCCACCAGAAACAAAGCGGGAATGTGTCAGGAAGCAAACAGGGAAGGATTTAAGGGAAGAAAACAGAACCATCTTGGCAACTGTGCTCCCAGAACAACCACTTATAATAAATCCCTGCTGTGGACCATGCCCCAACTAGACGGTTGAAAACAAATATTTCTTATATCTTTATAATCCACATATGATTTTTTTAAGAGAAACCTAAACCCTAAATAAATTGGAAGGGCATGTTGCATATCCCTACAACTCCGATGCAACATTACCTATTTATGCAAATCTGTTTATTTCTGCACCCCTCAGTGTACAGGTGCCTTCTTGAATATTTTTTCCTGTAATCCCCACTAACATAAATCGATTTCTTTTTTTAAACCTTTTCTGTAAATCATATTCCCTTACAAATCAGAAGGCCAAATGTTTTTCCCCCCTCAGGATTCTATTTTCACTTATGGGTCGCAGTGATCTCCTCTCGCGCCGGGCACACAAGGAACACAACGGCTGCAGTGCATTCCCCGGCGGCCGCGCCGGCACCACCAGGGCCTTGGCCAGGGCACCTCCGGGGAGAAGTATCAGTAATTAACAGTAAAACGCAGCTGCTGTGGCCCGGAGGGCCCAACCAGAGCCCTTGGGTAGGTTTAGTAAATATTCCAGCTATCTCATATTCAAAATCACTTTGGCTTTCTCTTTCATATTAAATATAGACATTCAGAAAAATGTTTCACTTAATTTTATAGATGAAAAGAAATGGTATGAAGGGCAAACGATAAAGGCAGAATATGAACTCAGCTAGGTAATGGCTACAGGTGACATTTCCAAATCTACATTAAACTTTCTTATAGTTGGCCTCTGTTGCACACAGCACATGCCAGCACCATCTGTAAGGTCTGAGGACCCCTGAGCCTGAATCCCCTTCCCCTCGCTCCCCATGCACGTACGCACACCTGCTGGCTGCCTTTTTTCTCTAATTAGTGAAGTTCACAAAGAGCAAAGCAAAATATCTGAGCAATGTTAGATCACAAGCCTCGCTAAGAGTCCTCGCTAAGTAGTAGTTTCACTTATACTTCAATTTTATATTAGCAAATTACATCTTGAGTTGTGACTGCTTTTCTGAAAGGCAAAGAAAATCAAGGATTTAGACCACACCAAAATCTTTAGAATATACTCCCGTAACTCATTTGTCCTACTCACCATAGACACACATACATACACACATACACACCCCCAAGCAAGGTTTATAGATCCTGCAGCTCAATTTGCTGTTAAGAGCTTCCAAATCATTCAGGGACGTTTGCAAATGTAAATGGGCACAGTTTGAGAAGCTGCAATACCAGTTTCCAGAAGCTGAGGTGTCTCTGTACATTGGAGAGGTCCCTAAATGCCAAATTTTATGTATAGATTTCTTATATGAGGAAATTCTAGAAAGCATTAACCAAAGTGCCGTTTATTACCTATCAAATTAATAATCAGACAGGGACTGGAGCACAGATATCACATGAATACACCTGCCTTATTAGCAAGTGCTACTGACTAGAAAGACCAGTTTTATAGCTTAAACTTAATGGTATGCATTTTAAAAGAAGCAAATGATACAGCGCAGAAAAAATCCAAACCTGGTTACTCAGCACTGTAA
The DNA here is from genome assembly GCA_034781795.1 of Crypturellus tataupa. Taxonomy (NCBI): domain Eukaryota; kingdom Metazoa; phylum Chordata; class Aves; order Tinamiformes; family Tinamidae; genus Crypturellus; species Crypturellus tataupa. The sequence continues at coordinate 1,816,508 of JAWLRI010000779.1, forward strand.
ATATTTGTTTTTTCCACTTTTCAATTCAGAGTATTTTAAGATTTCTTTTTTCCTTTTTTTTTTAATCCCTTTCCCTCAACCATGTGATGATGCACTTGCGAATATTCTAAAAGCACCCATACAAGTGTTCAGAACCATTCACATTATTTTAATCCGTGTACTTTTTTTAAATGTCAAGATTCAAACAAAGTCTTAATTACCCAAGCTGTCAGCTTAATTGACTGAGTAGCCTTACAGTCACCCCTCTTATGAGGTCACCATGAGGCACATTGCTAAGTCTTGTGTTTAATACCTGTTTACCTTTCTTTTGCCGCCACCAGACTACATGGATCACTGGCAATTGTGAGGAAAGAAATATACGCTGAGGTTACAGCAAGATTATTATGTGGAGTTGATTTCATTCTATACAAAGGTACTCTAATTCCTAAGAAACATTAAAGACCCAAGCAACACTCTTCGTTTTAACAACACTGATTAGAATAAATTTGCAAACAAGCTTTAGCTGCACAGATTATCAACTTGAATACATTAACACCAAGAGGAACACAATTCTTGTGCACAGCAAAAACAACAGGGCATTTATTCTTCAGTACTTTAAATTCTCCTTAATTTATTTGAATATTTATTCAACCTACGTGTTTGACTTTCGCTAGGTAAGTCACTCAGCTACACAACAAGCAGCTACTGGTACTGCAACCACCTCTGCAAAATTTCTTCTGTGTCGATCAATACCATTTCCTCCAAAGCTACGTTTACATTATAGTCAAAAGCAGAGAGCAGCAGAGAGGGAAGGGCAGTTGTCCTATGTAAATCTGCTGATCATTGAATATGTCGAGCCTGAGCACTACATCTGATGGCTAGAGAATCCAAACCAAGCATTTTTATTTGGAATGTAGCATGGATATTATGGAAAATAAAAGACAAAGATTAGATAGAGGCAAGTTTTAATCTTCAGTGTAGAAGTGGAATAAATATCTAAGATATTAAAAGTGTTACTGTTTAAATTCTGTTTTGTGAAATCAGAAATGGTGGTTACAAAATTATAAACAAAATACTTAAAAGTTCATATTTGTATTTCCAAAATGTTTGAAAACAATTACACATCTCTAAAGTTTAAAACATATCAAAGAAAATATGAAAAGATTATCCCTATATTGTTAGATTTTATCACAGTGAGCTGAAAACCTTTCTGGAGGAGTCATTTGCTTCGCTATATTGCAAAATAGAAGCAAAGACCTGCACTAACCATTTCCTATGCAAGGGTAAATAGGAGTTGGAACTCTGGAGCAGATGTGTGGGTTCACACAGACCAATCCAGAACAGGGCAGGGGAGTGCTGTGAAGACAGGGTGTCTCATAGGTATTCACTGATATCTTCTGGAATACTGGGTATCGTGCTTTAAAAGAAAAGTGCAGCCAAATTTGAGAACATTATAAAACATCTAAAAAGATCTTTTCTAAGAAGAACTGAAAAGACTAAGTGATAACCCAAGAGTTGCATATAGAAAACACTGATCACTGTGTAAACCAAAAATTAAGCAACTTACTCTGGAGCAAAAGCGATCAAGAGCAAATTATATATAGCAATAGATAGCATGTTATATAGCAAAGTTTTTTAAATGAGTTTCAGGAGATCACTATGACATGACATGCACATAAGCCGGGCATACCTTCTGGTGCTGGTTTTCAAAAACAGCTAGGCAAATACTGGTGAGGGGCACTTGATGTTGTTTTGGGAGAGGAATGGATCAGATGATACCTCAAGTTTCTTTGTGGCCAGTTTTACAATACTAGGTCCTTGTGATGGAGAAGAAGATGCTACACTCGTGCAGTGGCTCCAGAAACAGCACATAAAGGAAAGAGCAGTCCCTTGACAGCCATGCTAATGCTGGATCCGGAGGAGAACAAAATAATTGCACTAAATACTTGCAATCTTTTATACCAAAATGACAGGGACACAGCTCCAGAACTGTCTCTATTTTAGACAAAAGACTGCTGGCAGCAGAGCATTGCAGAGCTTTGCACTTCCAACGAGTATTTTGTGAAAAGCTATGAAGCTATGCAAGTTTTCTTCTGAAAGACACGAGAGAGATGCAGGAAGGGCAAGAGTGGGGAACAAGGACAGCAAGGCGCTGGGGACTCTGCCACGTGAAGCTGCCGCAGCAGCACAACTGGTGGACAAGGATGGCCAGAGTTACCTCGTCTGCCCAGAGCACCATCACGTGCCCCTGTCCTCAGCAGGGGCAGGAGGGGAGCGGCAGCAGCGCTTGCAGCTCGTCCCCGTCACCGCTCCGTGGCAGGATGTGCCTGCTTTCCCGCACCGTGTCCCGCTGCTCTGCCAGGGAGGTCCCTGGGCACCTGAGCCAGCCTTCAAACTAGGGCAAAGGAAAGTCCACCTCGCCAACGCAACTCAGGAGGCTTATAAATAAACTCCACTCGCTGTGTTTCTTTAACAGAACTGGCAACATTTCACTCTATTAATTGTGGGTGAAACCACGTGGAAAATTTTAAATTAGTATGCTTGTCAAATACCCAAGCATATCCGCTCCTAGCAAAGTCTGCTCATTTATTTTGGATGCATCTAGAGGAAAACCAAAGTGTCAAACTGATCTGTTGTAAAATGAGACTGGAGGAGTCAGCTCAGAATTAGAGACTCTCCTGTTGGTCTTGCCAAATCTTCCGGCCATCAGAACTTTTTAAGAAATTCATCACTGGTTTAACCCTGGATCACCACTGCTGCCACTCACATGCAAAGGTCCTTCACCTCCAGGAATGGAGAGCTCCACTGTTAGGTTCTGTTTGCAACAAAAAAGAAAGCTTTTTAGATACACTATTTATCCCTTTCAAAAAAAGCAAGTGAAAACAGCTTAATAGTGAAATTAGTGCAGATTGAGCCTTTGTAGTTATCTTCTCTGCGCTGAAAACACTGATGGCAACACACAACATCCTCCCAGCACGTCTAGCTTTGGTGTTGCACCAGCCAACTTACCAGGCAGCACTTCTAAGAAATGCTTTTTTTTTTTTCTCTCTCACTTTCATTCCTTTTCTGGTCTGCCCTATGGTGCATCTCAGCCTTAATCTGTCTCCTCTTTAGGTCTGGGAACACTGCTTTCAAAAGTGCCTGTTTTCATAATTCTGATGAAATGAGCTAAAGTACAGAGAATAATACGGAAGTATCACAGATTTCTGCTAATCAGATTGTTTTTCTAAACACGCATCTTCTACACAACTATTACAGTGAGGCAGCCGCCTCAAGGCAATGATTTGGTGACGCTGCCCAGGACCAGCAGTGCTTCCATCCCAGAAATGCACGAGCACACTGGCTCCCTCCATCTGCCGGTCAGTCATTCAAGTATTGCAAATATTCGGGCAATCACTGCGCAAACTGTGCAATTCAGGATAACAATTCTCTAAGAGGTAGTTTATAGTATGAATACAAAAATGCTATATAACTTTAATGAACACATATAAAATTAATAGATGAAGTAAATAGAAGCTATTTCAAGCTTACAACAGTATTACCAAGATGAAAGGTTAGATGCAGCACAAAACAAAAATGGCAAAATGATGTCCCTGGCTCAGTGCACTGCTTACACAGTTTAAGAGTCAGCTAAGCAGAGCAACAGGAAGCATTCTGGGCAACGTAAGGGTCTCAGGACCTTTTTCTTCACGACTCCAACATATAAACTATGCTGCCCCATCCTCACACCTGAGGCTACTCCAGCCACAGCATCAGGAGCTCTTTTGGTCTGGGGGCTCTTACTGAACGAACTTCAGTTGCTCTTAGGCTCAGGGAGGTTCTGAATTGCCAGCAGGCAACCAGCCCTCCCCATGATGATGGTTATCATCAACTTGAGGACCAGAGCAGAGACGAGACGCCGATCACCATGTATCAGCAATCTAGCAAGCTAGAGAGGCAGCAGCAGGAAAAAAAATTCTCTGGAAAGTCGACATGTGTTTGCATGGCTGTGGGTACGTATATACATTTAAAGGCAGAAAACCCATATATACTGCAGAGAAATACATTACTGGGCTACTAATGTATTTTACTAAGTTTTGCATTAAGTTGTCACCACTACTGTCATACACATCCTCAGTTTCAGGTTGTTTTGACAGGAAAAGAACAGTGTGCAAATGCTCCATTTGGATCACGTCTAAACCAGATCTGCACAGCTTTTCTGATGTTACATATGGTAGAAACCACAAACTAATGCTACAAAAACCCAAACACCGCAGACGCCAGTCAAGCCGCGACGTCAGCGGTGGAAGTGTCTAGCAGGCCCACGTGACAGCCCAAAATACCACGTTTGAGGCCTAGCTGCTCATCAATTATGGTTTCCAGCACTTGTGACTTAGAGCTCTTCAGAGCTTTTAAAGTATATATACAGTAATTAACATCAGCTCAAGAATCCCTTCAGTTTGAGAAGTACCTTTAAATAGAGTTACTAAATCTTATTCAAGCATAAAGGAAAATACACTGGCTTATAAACTGGGCGGTTTCCAGAATGTTCTGTTCAATTGATTATTACTGATTATTGATTGCTGATAAAGCAAAGAGTTTAGTAGGTCATTAAATCCTTGGCATCTGTTAGCCAGTAAGTAATCAGACTATACTCTCAAATTGGGTATATCCTGCTCACAGTCCCTCTGTTCAAGTACATTTAGTTGTGCACTAAATGACCTGGAAAGGGAGTGCAACAAAACCAAACTTTCAAAAAGAGTTAAGATTAAACATTCAGATTTTCAGAGAGCTTTAAATCTTAATGTATTAAGTGACTGTTAGGAAATGAAGTTCTTCTGAGTATCTTACAAGTTCCTATTAAACTTTTCATGCACTTAAATAATAAAAATTTGAGTCTAAGGCTCACTGTTTTCCAGAAGTGAAGGGTAAGAAGTATAGGAAACTAGGGAGAAACTCCTGACTGGGACTACCCATTAGTAAGGCCACAAGAATCATATTACTGAATCTCATAAGTACTTTACATTTGTTTACTATCACTGGTGTTAGAGGGGGTAATTAAAACACTAAAGTTAAATCTAGAAATATTAAAAAGTCCAGGTTCTAGCATCTCTATGAATATGTATTATCAGCAACACTTTCAAGACTAAACAGGAAATGGAGGTGAGAGTAGACCCCTTTCATGTTTGGAAAGTTGTAAATTCACCTAAAACTGTTTATTAAAAACTGAAAGACATCTGCCTCTTTGTTCACCTGGCCCTATTTGCAAAGGGGAACAGTGTGCAGAAGATTGTTTCTGCCCAAGGAGAATGCAAATAATCAAAAGAAAATCCCGAAGTTCACCGTAATAAAATTACAACTAGAAGTAGGGGGTAACAACTATGGCACTAAAACTAATCATATTATTGTATAGTGTGGCAACAGTATCCCCAATATCATCAGCAGTAATTCCTTTCATTTTGTCCAAAGACAAAGCTCATTAGCAGGGATGGCAAGAACAGCAGGGCCCTGAAGTGAGCAGGGGGATGAGACCCAGGCGTGGGGAAGCGAGACACCCTCTCTGCCTCAGCTGCAATCTCACCTGCATTTTACTGGTCTATTCAAGTTGGGTAATTTCTGTTTTGCAGAGACAAAATTTAATGTACTGTCATTAGTTTGGAGCTTTTCTGAAGGATTTGGCAGCCCTAGCATGAGATAGCTGTTAATGGCTTAGCAGCACTGGTGATATTTAGTTCGGTACTAATTTTCTTAATATATTCAAAAGCAAACCATTAGACCAGCTGAATAGTAGAGGTTTTGATTTTCTGGGGGTGGGGGGAGGAAGGGCTGTAAAAATCTTTTGCTAGTTATTATTTCTGCATGACATTCCTTACTTTCCCACTTGCAAACAATCTAGAGTAATTTTTCATTATATAAATTCACTTTTGAAGAAATGCTCAGAATTGTAATCATTTCCTAACCCCTGATTTGAATAATAGCTAAAAGAATAAAAGATTTTTTAACAAGCTGGTAGGAATGAAAGGGGCACCCAAAAAATTGAAGTTTCAGATGATTTTACTTCATAGACAAGAAGCGCTCAGTCTTGCTCAGCCAGCTAAGTCCAGAGTCTTTGAACTATAGATATAGTTGGGGAGGGGCATTTATTTCCTCCACTTACAAAAATACACATTTGTAAGAGCAGAGGAAATGAAGTTAGAAACCACTAAGCAGAAGCATCCATTCCTATGTGAAGGGACATCACAGGTTATTGCAGATCAAAGGATACAGAATTGCCTCCTAAAATTGTAATTTAGAAAAGGAAAAAAGTCTCACCCATCAAACCAAATATCCCACTATGACTGCAAACACAAATCACTTATTTCCTTTCAGCAACAATCCAGTTACAGTAATACATTTTATGTGCTGACTAGGGGCATTTACCTCATTTTTTCATTTTAGATGTTACTCCAACAGAAGAGATGGTTACCCTGCTTTGCATTCTGATCCTTATTTATTTTGAATAGCCTTTCTTCTTATATTGTAATAACTCAGAGTAGAGAATGTGAACTCAGTCGGATAAGGAGAAATATTTTCTACATTTGCATCAGTAGCAAAACTGATTTTTGTTTTCATAAAAACGTAAGTACTTCATTAAGCATTTTGTAAATATTCTAGCAAATAAAATACCAAATAAATGCTGTTGTCTGCAAACTAGTACAAACTCATTTTTCTATAGTAGAATTCAGGATCATTATCAAATAAGTGTACATATCTGAACATGACAGGATTATTTCATGAGGAAAAGTTATTATCAAAAAAAAATTGGCAAAAAAAAAACAGCCCTAGCATACACCAACTTATTTTCTATTTGGTCTCATCCCTCCTACAAGAGGGTAAATGAAAAGGGTCAGTAGGAGCCTCAGGTTCAGCCTGTCACAGACTATTAGAGTACACGCTGTGGAACCTCGAGAAAACGCTGCTGCTGCTTCTTGATTTCACCTGTTGTTACCATTGATAAAAGATGACAACGTTTGTTATGGTTAACTTTCCAGTCTGAAGCAATTACACTTTTGCTTTTATCTGCAATGTGTTCTGAGAAACAGTAATCACTTCCATTCACATCAGCCTTTTTGGAAGAGGGGCAAAACATGAAAGCTTTGCGACTGAAAGCACCAACATCCAAATTATTATAATGTATTCAGGAGAAAAGGCCCAGCAAGCAGTGTCCCTGCCCTTCAAGACTCCCTTTGCTCTAAACATATATATATAAACATATAAACATATATATGTAAAAGTATGTTGAAAATTGCATATATAATTTCACTGAAGAGCCATTCTTTATGGTAATCTCCAAATCAAAAGGGGTGGCACTCAATTCCAGGCACAGCACATATGGAAAACCTATGGTTTTTGTTTAACTGATAACTACTAAGCCACGCAGGCATTAGACTGAACCAAATGCTCTTCAAAGAATATAAAAAAAATGAGTGTATCATTAGTTATCCTATATGCTAACTCTCTTTTTAAGATTGTAATTAAAAAGAAAGAAAAACACTCTATAAGAACTAATATATAGTGATCTGCGATCAGGGAGTAGATTTCTATTGCTTTAGCAAATCATATGATGCTAACTATCAGAATTATTTAGGCTACATTTTGCCCTAAAATATTAAAAATTACTTCTGCATGCAGCTGGCTCAGATATATACAATTAGCACTTGAGTTTTAACACTCTACTTTTACTTACATATTAAGTCTTTACTGTGGCATGCTCCTATGCAAATCAGAAGCATGAAGAAAGCCACACATGGAGACAGGTACAAAAAACTCCGTGAAGCTGGGAGGGACTGTGAAGACTAGAGGGAAGAGCAACATTGCTAATTACTGCTACTGCATCATGTAAGTGCAAGCACGGCATCTTGAGTCCTAAAATACAACTGAAAACAAAAACTTGGAAGCTAGGGGGATGCTAAAATTGACCTAGATCTAAGGCTGGGCACAAATATTAAGAAAATGAAAGATTAACAAATCGTAGGATGCTTAGGTGAGAGTATCTGCCACTTCATGGGGCCAAGAAGAAATAACTACATTATTCATAACACTTTTACTAGATTCCCCAACCCTAAAAACAGTTCATGCTAATGTAGGATGAAGAGAGAAAAGTAGAAGTGCTAAAAGCTCACTTTTTCTTTTTTATGAACAGGGAATTACCATCTTCATCAACAATTTAGTGCTCTTCACAGAGCTGGAAGAGTGTTAAAACTCCTTGTGTTGATCATTTACTATATTTATATTCATGAAATTTTTAGTAACCTCCAAATAACTGTTTCAACATAGTTATCAAATGTTATTATTCATTTTGGTGCATTATGTAGCTTTTCTTTCAGGCCCTCTGTCAGAGCAGGGTTTCTTTCCTGAACTTCTCTTGTCTAATTTTATCCCAGCCGAGTGGATATAGATGATGAACACAGAGGCAAAGGACATGTCTTATCCAGCGTGACGAGCTGTACCACCCCCAGGGTGTCCAGCCCCTGTACAAGTCATGTTTTATCTCATCCAATGCAATTACAACATGTGACAATAATACCCAGAAGATATCAGCGCACTTGAACAGACTCTTCAATCTCACCACAACAAAAATTAGCCAGCCAAGTCTTTGACGTGGCATCCAGGAGTCAAGACGGTGGAGCAGGTCCTGAAACACTGCTTTTACCCCCCAGGGAGAGTTTGCATGCTGTGGTCACTACATGGACATGGTAACAAACTGCCTTCTAATATTTCTACATGCATCTAAGCCGAATATAGAAGGAAGCACAAATACACGAACAGAAACATCCAACGCTACCACAGTGATTCCATCTCCTCTAATTTGACTATGAGCCTCTATATTTGCAAAGTTTCTTGTTTTCCATGAAGATCAGTAGTAGCAGCAGTAGTCTGCTAAAAAGCAACTTCCTAGTTTTAATTATTTTCAAAATGCAAGAATCATGGCATTTTGAACTGTTTAAACTTCAGACATAAAGGCCAATATAATGAACTCATTTGTACATGTATGATCTGCGTTTTGTTTTATGCTCTGTATTTGTGGACAGTGACGTGACACCAACTCTACTTTCATGAATAGGAATGAACCCAAATACTTGATTATTCTTTTGAATAATGTACATGCTGGGTAAGAGCCATCTTGCAGTGTATCTTTATACACATAACTTCACTTGTTTAAAGGATTATCTACACCTGCCCAGCTCTGACTCATGACACCACCACGTAGCCCAGACCGCAGTGGAGATGATTGCTTTGCCTTCAGAAAAATCCACACTCCTAACCTGAGCTCACATATTAACA
>JAWLRI010000779.1:1825889-1846757 GCA_034781795.1 Crypturellus tataupa
ACACACCCTGGACAGGTGTAAAATTTCTTCTCCATCGTTTGGCCTACGAACTCCATAAGGACAGGACTGACTTGTACAGGATCAGTCATTAAATACAGAGCTCCGAAGGACTTTTCAACACTGACACAGCACAACTGTTACACTGGTTATGACCAAGAGTCTTTAATCTCCTGCCAGCTGAGCCTGCCTTGTACTTCACAGGTTCTTTAGCAAAGCTCTGTGCAAAATGTTGCACCCTTCAAACGTCTGCTGAGAGTCTTGGGATGCTATTCTTCCATTTTATTAACCCATCAGAAAAGGTCTTTTCCTGCATAAAAATCTACCCTTATTTGTTGCATACACCAACTGTACCTAACATAATTAAATACCACACTTAGTAGTGGTATTAAAAAGTATTAAATTACTACAGAAAATCTTTGTGATACTGTATAGTCACAATTTTCTGCAATATTTAGGCATACATTTATCCCATTTATCTGGGATTCTCAAATCTGTGTTTCTTAACCATAACTAAAATATTCAGATGCTGCAGAAGAAATTCCAGCACACACATTTTCTCCTGCAACCCCTGTAAAACCTTCCGCTCCTTTCATGGAGAAGGTGTTGTCTCACACAGTCTCTTATATGTTATATGTTGCATGGCATAATGTGTTATATAGCAATGCATTAACATATACATGTATTACTGCGTAGAAACTGGAATCCAGATGCACAGCTTCTACTTGCACATAGCGCATATACCATCAGGAAAGTACCTGAATACAGACTGTTTGGAGCCCTATTTAGCAAATTGTTTTTCTAGAAGGTTTTAACTTCAGAGACACACAAAAAAATCCCATTTCCCTAGCCTATAAATGGCTAAATAGCCACAGGTTAAACAGCATGACCATTTTAACAACATGCCTGTTGATACGTGATTCCAGCCATTCATTTCCAAGTCACCATCTCTGCTTATGCTTACTATGCTGACAGTCTTCCTGCTAACAGAAAGCTATGCAGGCTTAAAATTGGACTGTTTGTTCCCCCATAGTAACAAAGCAAAATAAAGCTTCTTACTGGCAGACTGCCTATATAAGCAGTCACTTCAGTGTCACATAGCATAGATATTAATTAAGCTAGTGACTTTTTCACTTCTTACAAAGGAGGATGCAATGATGCAAGCAAAGTGAGCTGCATTTTGAAGCTGACCTCATATTCGTATTTCTCCTAACAGACCACTATTTGCATTATTGATTTCTCAAAAGTTAGCAGCCTGTGGTCACCTTGACTAAATGTCAGACTCCTTAAAATGTCATTTACAGAAAGGGCTGGTTTTCAATTATGTTTGCAAATGAACAAAAGGTTCAGGGAATTATCTGAAATAAATCATGATCCCACCTTAGCTCTGCCTGTGATTCATTATAACAGTCCAATGTTGTCTACAACCAGGACAACACGAGGGAGTTTGTGTTGTCTTCTAATAGCATTTAATTTCTGAGGTGCTTTAGGTCATCAGCCACCGCAGGGACAGCCTACATTTGTGTGTTGCCAATTAAGATTTTTTGGAGTACAAGTTTCAACCCAGTGAACACAAATATGTAACAATCTGAAAGGCAGTATTTTATCAAACCTGCCTTTAAAGGCTGAAAAGACCCCAAATTTTTGTTGTATAATTTTTTTCTATGTATACATCAAAATCTTATCATGGAAAATTCAGCCACACCAGCATCCTGGTCCTTCCCAGCCCCATCCAACGCACCGGCACAGCCCCTTTGCCCAGTTATATCACCACCCTCCACAGCTCTCATTTCTGCATCACAATTCTCAGGCTATATGGGATGGAGTGAAACTACCAGAGAACAAGCAAATTAATATTCTACAATATCTTTTAAACTGAGAAATAACACTAAAATGTGTGTCATGCTTGGTTACTCAATTAGTGTTAGAAAGTCCAGTCTCCACCAATAATTTGCATAATTATTTATAAGATTCAGCTGTTTGCAACCTAATTTTCTGGAAGAGTGAAAACGCTATAAATAGCTGTATTTTTCAATAAAATAGCCCAGAAATTTTTATTTCCCCTAAGGTATGGAGCACTGAATTTTCTCAGCTACTTTTGGCTTAGCACAAAAACAGAATTTGCAAGACTCAAGCTAGGAAGGTTTTGGACCATAGGATGATCACTTCAGAGGACTGAATGAAGAGGCCTGAATTTACCTTGTGAGACAGGTCAAGGTTTTTTAGTCTCATGTTGAGGGTGCAGAGAGCATCCTACACAGGGGTGGCTCACGTGGAGAATGCTGGTCCTCAGCACTTTATTTTAAACGGTTATATTTTAGGGAAAAAAAAAAAAAACCTAGAAAACAAATTTAGAAACTATATTTTTGCCACAATGCTATAAAATTAGACCCTGATTGGAGTCCGCACTGGACTTGCTTTCCTTATGCAGGCAGAAATGCTCATCTGCTGCTGTTCTGCTGCCAGGCTGACTGAATTAGGTAGCTTTTTGTTTTCAAACAGCTCAGGAATTTTTCTAGAAACAGCTCAGGAATTTTTCTAGATATTTCTAATGCTGCAGCATTTAATTTCTCCTTAAAATTACTTAGTTGCCATGGAGCCTGGGGTTCATGTACAACTTTGAGAATTGTTTGGATTGAGGGTGTCCACTTGCAGTAAACATTACTGCCCACTTCTACGTAGAAGGATTGCCCTCCCTGCTGATGAGAGCACCAGGCTTTGAATGAGACAGATCCATTTAGCAGAAACAGGAGCTGTGTAAATTAAGGTTATGCCACAGCAATAATCGTGTTACATAACTGTGTTTGGCCACTGGATTGAAATCGCAGTGCAAACATTACCCACTCACTTTAGGGTTCTTTGCATTTAGCAGCGTCCCAAGTCTCTTATAGCAATAATCCCTGAAACTTTATTTCTCTGATTAGAGTTTCCCTGAGTGACAGAAATAGAACAACACACAGAAACCTTTGTACTAGTTTGGAATTACAACCCCTGAAAGCCTAGTAAGCGCTCACTCACGATGCACATATAGAAAACAGCATCTCTTCTGGCACATCCTAAACCCAGCCTGCTGCTAGCGGGAATCTTGACCACTAACCACACTTGGAAGCTCCACCACACTCTTCCCATTAAATGCGAGTGCAGACCCCCTTTTTTTTCCCCCCATAACGGACACTTTTCCCCAAGTACTGACAAGGTAGCAGCGTTTCACAGCACCTGCATTCAAACTTTCGCACCCGCACAGCTGCTTGTTAGGCCTCAAGAAAAGCGGGCCCTGCTAAAACTGATCGCAGCTGAGGTCAACTGCACGCGCTCTGATCTTGCATTTCATCCCCGCGCATCTACCACTAAACTCATTTCTCCCTCCAAGGCAGCAAGGCAGGCTGTAAAATTAAATGTCACGGTTGCTTTAAATTACCCTTCTGGGTGAAATCTCCGCCCCCCAGTTGGGGATGCTCTACTAGGCGAGATTGCTCTATTCAAACCCTTTGCTTCCTCATCTCTACCAGCAAATAAGTGTGGGAAGAGGAGCGACTTAAGCCCTTATTCCTCACAAGAGGCAGAAGAGGCTGCTGAGAGTCTGAGCTGTTACCTTCGGGGACGGCAGGTAGCTGCACTGCTGACAGCCTGCTGGCATTAAAAGCAGACATTATTACAAGTGTAATGCAAACATAAAACCCCCAGAATATCTTAGTTCCTACTTTAACTTTCTTCTGCAAGTTAACATGGCAAGAAGAATAAGTTCATCAAATACCTCCTGAACACTTAATTCAGTCATTCATATAAACTATAATGAAGAGGAGATCCTCTAGATCCCTTTAATTGCTCTGTGTAATGGCAAAAGGTTGGTTTGTGACCAGCAATCCTGGTCACAAACACACCTTCCTGTATTTTTACTTCACTACACAGAGCAGGACTGAGAAAAGGTATTTATATTATGTTGCCATCACAAGTTGAATTGAGGGACATAACCTCACAGTCACCATATGCCAGATTTGAAAACAAAGTTAAACAACTCCCTGAACAGGGAGATGCACACTCAAATGCACAAGTGTGCAGTGGGCTCAGAAACAGACATCATGATTTGCATTTTGTACTACAAGACTGTAGGGTTTATGTCCCAGGTGCAGCTCAGAGTATACTTCACCTGATAAGGTTGTTGAAAGACAAATAAAAGGGTGCTTTATCACTACTTTTAACCTTTCTTCCCTCACCATTTTTTTTTGTGTGTGTGTGTGTGTGTGTGTGTGAGGGATGGAGGGAACCAACATTCTGCAGAATGAAAATAAAAGCAGGAAGGATAATGAACAGGCTTTAATAAGCAAGGGAAAACATCAGGAAGAAAAAAAAGAAGTGATGCTTGAGTGGGTGATATAAAAAAAATAGAGAAATGTGAGAGTTTTGTACAGATGAAAACACAGGAAAAAAGCATAAGGAAAAAATGCATTCTCTTGTAGTCTTTTCCTGACAAATTCGGTTATAACAGAGATCTTTTAAAGTAAAAAATCATCTTTTGTTTCAAGTATGTACTACACCAACGTGTGGCCTTAAAATTTTACTGTACCCAACATCGCAAGCAAGCAGCTTCCCAAACATCCACCACTGGATTCCCACCTTGATCCCAGAGGGTCAGACACACCACATCACCTCTTTGTCTCACCACCACACGAACCTGCACTTACACCTGGCACCACAAACAACAGTAATTCAGTAAATAAGATAACACAACCCACACCAAACACAACCACCAGAAGCCCCTTCTTTGCTCACTCAGGGATGTTTTAGCTGATACGCTGTACTAATAAGGAGAAGAAAATTTCCTAGTTTCGTCTGCAGCTGTGATAACCCGAATTAACAGCTTAAGTACTTAATGCCAGCAAAGCACCGCTTCTGTTAGTGAAATATTTTTTTAGGGAAGATGAGTGTCTCCTGAAGCCCTCTCCCACCACCTCCAGGCGCGAGTGGAAGCGCCGCTCGCTCGGTCAGCACCAAGTCTGTGCCCGGCCCCCCGGGGACCACCTGCATCTGGACATGACTCATTCCCCAGCCTGAGCTCCAGGCAAGGTATGCCTCATGTCCTTGCACTTGGAGCGGGCTGCCATTACTAGCCGTAAGTGACTAATTTAGCATCTCAGGAGGGTTATTTGTGCCTTTTTTTCTTTTTTTGAGATTTAAAAGGTTCTGCAACTGTGTTGACTCAGTCGTTTGCTGTGCTACAGTGAGAGACAATTAAAAATAGATGACTCTCTCAAATGTGTATTCATTTAAATTCTAGATGGAATGGACTTTGACAAGATTGCACAAGCTTTTTTTGGTACACTTTCCAAAGCTATTCTAGTAACAGTGATTATTCAATAAGAAGCAATAAACTTTGAGCAACTATTGCAGAAAACAAATGCCAGACAAATAACTTGGGTTTGAAAGCTTTGTTCATCTAATCATGAAACAATTTTCCAATTCCTTCTATGTATATCACCAAATAACTCTAAATTTCAGTATCAGCCACTTAGGAAGGAAAGGAGAAAGGAAAAAAAAAAACAAAACCAAAAACAAACAGCAACACAGATTTAGCTCTTACATACAGTTATTTTTAAAAAAGACTGATTGAAAAAGACACACAGGAACAGAAAGAACCAGCCATCCTCAAACATTATTTCACCAGTTCTAAAGCATTCTTGCTCCATGTTTCCAGTGGTACAACTGATCAATTCTTTAGAGACATTTACTCAAAATAGCTCACATCCAAATAGCTTATGTCCATCATAAAACCAAAACTAACTGTGATTTCAGGTAAGGAAGGAGAGGACAAGTTTTTCTCACTGATTTGTATGATATAACTTAGAAAGGATACAGTGGACATCACCAGAAGCCACAACTCTGACAGATGAGGATATATTAGAAAGAGATTTCTCTCCTCAATCCCTTGCCCTCAAGCACTACCCCAGAACAAGAGTGGGAACTTTCTGCACATATCAGAGTACTGATGATTTGTTTCTTTTTTGTCCCCTTGCTTATCCTGGCCACAAGCTAAACATGTTCTGGAACCAACACATTTTTTCAGAAATAAGAGTTGCCTTCTCCGATTCTGCATTTTCTAAGCATAAAACACTGGACAGCAGATCCTGGCATAACTAGAAAGGTACCCCCATCAGAGAGCAAATACAGGGAACTGGAAGAACTTCCATTTGACAGATCTTACTCACCTGCTTATTCATCCATCTGTTTCTTACAATTGTTTAAAAACTTAACATTAGTGTTAATTTTTCCAGGATAATTTTTCAGCATTCCGTCTATATTTGCAAAAGGACTAATTAATGATCAAACATCTTAACCCTGAGTATGTAAAACATAACATCTCAATTAAGATACTTAAAAAGCAACAATGTTTGAGAAATGCAGCTTCTGTACTAAGGCTTATATGAAAACGCAGGCAAATTCTTAAAAACATTGTCAAAGCAAAAATGTTGACCTTAACCAACCACAGTTTATAGGGTTTTACCGAGTAAAGAGCCAGTACCTAAGAAATGATCCTGCAAGAGTAACGATAGGCAAGGCCAGGCAGTACCTTAGTACTTCTTAGATGAGGTTGACTAGGCAGAATATCAAGTACCCTCACGACCCTGCAGCTGAAGGAAGTGATCACAAACCAACAGTGCCCACAGTTTTTTTGGACATCTTCAGCTAGCAGCCTAATAAGCTTGCAGCACTGCTGAAGCAAATACTTCCTCTCCTTGCTCCTGCACACCAACCATTTCAGGTTGCCATCATCCCCCCAAGACATAATGTTACCCATATTGCATCTGAAAAAAGAACTTCTTTTTTTGCTAACTGCAGGCAGAACCACTGGATCCACTTGCTCTTTGATGGGCATCACTGATGTAGACATGACATTGTACCGGAATCCAAGACCCAGTGGACACATTTGCTGGAGAACCTCTGTGTCGAGCATCGCCCCTTTTATTATTGCTGCAAACACATGTATCTATCTTTGCAATTGCGTTGCTGCAACTTTATTGCACGAAGGAAGTACTAAAACTTAGGAATATACTCATTTAATCAGGATTTAGATTCCAACCCAAATTTTCCTGTCTTCCTTGCAGGATTACCAGAAAATGCCAAACAGCGATTTCTGCAGTTTCGTCATGACAGTAACTTGCACCAAGCCAAGCTGATGCACACAGAAGAAAAGGTTCCCAAATGCCTGAACTCATCCAGGAGCTTATTTCTCAGGTCACTCTGCACTTCGACGCAAAAGAGATGTCAGCATCTGATCACTGAAGTTAATTCAAGCTCATTTACCGGTACCACTTAGAGTAAATTCAGCTTCACCTTTTCATAATGTATTAGACATTTCAAGGTTCCTCTATAAAAGTGGATTTTTTTTTTTTTTTGCAGTGGACTGAGTACACTCAATTCTAGTATATTCAGTAGAAACCGAACAGCTTAGGAACCTTCTGGAGCCAGTAATTTGTTTCTTGGAGTTTAAAGCCAGAATAGACTTTCTAAACACCTAGACTTGCTACATGCAGTTTTGATAAGAGTCTTCAGAGAGATACTGAAAAAAAATCAAACGATTGGAGGAAAGAGCAGCTAGCGTTCCAGGAAGGAAAGTGGTTTGGAAGAGAAAATAAGGGGTAGACTTGTTTTCGCACCTCCTCGCCTCCCCAAAAACCAATGTGCTGCATAGAAAACAGAGAAATTATGCTGCTTCTTTTACACTAACTTCTAATGTCAGAAATAATACTATATTCAAAATATAGTACAATATCTTTTACTTGATTTCTAGATAGACTTCTTAATTGAATATTTATGATAAGGATCTCAAGTATAGAGTGTATCCCATGGGGGGAAAAAGTGTATTAAAGAAATCAGTCTTTTTTTTTTTTTTTTTTTTGGTGGCTACAATAGAAAAAAGTGTGATCACAGGGAGAATGTTAGGAAAATATCAACAAGCTCATTTAAGCTACATCACCACTGCTGCTGGAATACTTAATTTATTTGCAAGTGCTACTCAGTAGTTAATACTTGGGCACAGGGAACAACTTCAATTCTAAAACTCTGAACCAATTCAAATGCCGTCCTGGCTGTCCAGTCACACAAACTCCCCACACACAGTTTTCCAAGGTAAAATACCTACATTGGTCTTACCTTTGTTCAGATTAAATCATTATTACTTATTTAAGCCAGCTTTTCAAATTTCACCTTGCTCCGGACGAAGGCAATTTCTAAAAAAAAGTTTCAATCATTTTCCCTCTGCTCCCCAAGGAAAACCTAGAGGCCTAATATAGGTGAAAGAAATTCTCATGGACTGAAGTGGAAATTAAAATAAGAAAAAAAAAAAAGGTCAAATTGAATCAAATGCAATCAGTGAGCATCCCTTCTCCAAGGGCACCACTGTACACACACCAAGGGAAACAACCAGGCACCATCCCTGCGTGCCAGCAAAGATGCTGAGGAAGGAGAGCCATGAGGAATATGCTAGGATTATCACTATTACCAGAGCATCACTGAGAACATGAAACGTTCAGATAATATTCAAAAACTATCACATTCACTAGTGGCATTTTAAAATCATGGAAATCTACTGGAAAACTCAAGAGTTGTGATGCACCAGGTTAAGTTAGATTTTGTTATTAGACCAGGAGCCTAGAAAAGAAACGAAATGGCATGTACTGTATTAACATGAACTCTGTGGGATATTGAATACCCCGAATCAAGCTAAGCATGGTTTTTGTTGCTGTGGCTTTGTTTGTGTTTTCAGTGACCTTTCCAAATGGATCTGTGAAAATTCTGAGGTACAAAAATAAGTAGAGTGAATAACATCATTTCAGAGGATTGTATATGGCAAATACAAACATGAAAAACATTACTAACAACTGAAATAACCTTCTGGGTCTTCTGTGCTACTCCTGTTCAAGTGATAGGGTGTTACCTCATGCAGACATACTTTTGTCAATAAAAGTGAAATGAATTTGCAAATTTTCTTAACATTTTAAAAATTCAGTAGATTCCCTTCATTATCATGTTCCTGATTTACTGCAATGCTCTTTTTGACAATGAGACTAGAACTACGTAGTTTTAGGAAGGAGAACATATATTTAGTGCTAACCTATAAAAACTGTGTAATTACCATCACCAGCGAGTCATGGTCTTTCAGCAAGACACAATTTCATTCTTTGTGCCTCCGCAAATTTTCTTTTGTACAACAACTGAATTTTATGCAATCTCTGACAATAAAATGCATTTGTGTTATTGCTATATGAATAAACCATTTCCCAGAGAAAGCAATGTTGTTTCTAAAACATATTGCACAATCTCCCCAGCTAACACCCCCGAGGAAGGCAGGCTATCATTAAAAAAAGCAATTCCACGATTTTGATTCCAGGAATTCGGCTGCACGTGCATCACTGAAACAAGATTACTAAAGTCACTTCTATGATGCAAAGATTAAAAAAAGAAAAAAATCAATACTGAAACAGACAACACAATAAGGAAAGAAAAGGACATATTGAAATTGGAAATAATGTACTTAATTTGAACAAGGTATAGCGCTAGGTGGTGCGTATTTTTCTTATAAACTTGAAAAAGCAGTTAAGCATTTAATTCCCCTTGCTCCTTTCAGGATCAAAATGTTTTTTGGAGCAAACCACATCATCATACCTCTTTGGGGTCGATAGGAACAGTGGTCCTTGACAGCCTACCCATTTCTGGAGATTTATGTGAATCTGAATTCTGTGAAATGAAGCACAGAAGCAGTGTCCCCTTTAAAGCATGGGCATTTCCGTGTATAAGTAGTTTCACTCCGTTAGATAACTATTTCAGAATAACGGGGGGCCTATTTTTCCTAATCAGGTGGGTGGTTGGAAGGAGCTTTTCTTATAGACTCCTAGGTTACGTCTCACAGTAAATAATCTAGCTGCATCATTTCAAAATTCATGGAATTTTTGGCTATTCTGGAGAGGCTTGGCTCCTACTCTCATGAGATGGAATGATATAAAATCACGAACCACGGCCACAATCAGAGATTGAGGCTGAAAAAAATAATCTGCTTCTTTCTCAGAATAACAGATTCAAATCAATTCCAGTGTTAGTTTAGTCCAGCACCCGTTCTCCAGCAGCAGGTACAAGAACACTGTAAGAAGAATATAATTCCCACGTGCTATTCTATTCTCAGATTCTCTGCAAACATATAATGCTCAAAATTCAAGTTTTTAAGACAACTTTAATGCTACGACATTGAAAATGCATTGCTAATTTAATGCTACTTCCACTTCCTGGTGTTTGACCGGGAAGCTCGGAATACCTCAGAAACTTACCAGTGCAAAGGTGCAGATTATTTTCATACCGTCTGCTCTACAAAGTCATGCAATTAGGGTATCATGCCCCAAATCATTATTTGTCAACAATAAACATTTTAAATAAGAATTTTTAATTAATAACATAAATATGATCCTGAAGTCCATTGATATTTTGCTTAAAAATAATTTTAGAAATAGAATTGATTTACTAAAATGAAATCTGTCCTGGAGACTGTCTCTTCAACTCTTTCCCTCTCCTGTTGTGCGCCACATACCTGGCAGAGGTATGTGGCACACAACAAGCACTTGCTTTACCCATCCTGTTAATCAAAAAAACAATTTAAAACACGCATTATTTTGCCAAAAATGGAGGCTAAATATTAAAACACAAATTAAATACATAATGTATACAGACACTTCATTGTGATTACAACAGTACTAAGAACAGGAGATACATAAATAGACTTCCCATAAATAAGAACTTATATTAAGTGTTGCACATCTGTGTCAGATGCTATATTTGCAAGCACTAATAATGATGGTCTGGAATAACTGAATAAAATATCTTTTACTTGTTAATATTGAAATAGAGGCAACTATTTTTACTTATGGCCTTCCATGTACTGCAGGGAATGTGCCTAGAGATAGATATGAAGAACTCTCAATTTTCCTATGTGTTAGGGCCAATTATTTCAACAGATTTGCCTCTTCCTCTCATCTTTCCAGAAAGACCCATTGGCAGCAGCAGTCATCTTCCATCCTTAGCAGTGATGATCAAATTTCTCCACCAAGTAAAACCCTAGGTGAGACTCATAAGCAGAGAAGAAGCTGTTCTCTGTTTGCTGTCCCTGCAGACCAAGTTTGTGCTGATTTAACTGGCAAGCAACATCAGGGAGCTCGGGGTTGACTCGGCAGCTGTGTCCTGTTTTCATATCCAAATGAAGCAATCACAGAAACTCAGCAACACAAAGGAATGGAGTGAGCCAGATGCGAGTGTAATGAGCAAACAGCAGGGAGCAAGCTCAAAACCTTGAATGTGCTTGTTAGTCAGAGTTCATATCTTTGGCAAATAAGCTACTTATACGTAATTCTAAATAACTCTCACTACGTGTGAATATGTATGCCTGGACCTGCAGGTTTTGCTTCCTTGGAATAAAGCATCATTATGGGATTAACTGCTTTAGGGCAGGTTAAAATACTTTTCAATTACTTGGGAATTGCATTTTTACTCTTCCTCCAGTAACCAGTGAAAGCTTCTGCTATTGTGTATTCAGCACAAACACAGTCACTGCACAATCATCCTATGATTTTAAGAACATAAGTAGTTTATTGCAGTTAACGCAACTGTACTGCTGCTCATCTTGGAAATGAAGCCAAATATCTCTTTCAGATCAACACATTTATAAAAGTCCAGGTTTCACTTGGTCTCTCTGACAAATAAGTCTTTTTTTTTCTCCCTTCTCAATATAGATTATTAGACTCTCTAAATATGACAGTTCTTCCTGGGTTATTCAAAAAGCTTCTTTCTAAAACATTGTTATATTTCCTCCACAAAAAGCTGAAATAAACCATTCCTATTACAGAGAATATTTCAGATAATCGGCTCTGATGCCTCAAAAATAGTGTAATAGTAATTCTGAGGGTTTTGTTTTGTTTTGCTGCTAGAAATGCTGCTATTCATGGAATTTAATAATTTGTTCCTTCATTTTAACTGTCTTCAACATTTTATGCAAGATGAGACCTCAGCTGGCCAAAACCAGTAAGTTCAAAAACATCTATCAGTGCAATAATGCTGGGTGAATCCGTCTTCTGAATGCTGTCTATTTACAGTGAAACAATTCAGCAACTAGTAATTTCCCAGTCTCACATGACAAATTACTGGATGACATAAGCATATAAAATCTTAGCATAAAGTCACAAAAGAGGCAAATCCAGACTGACTTGTTTATTTTGTCACCTCCTAATTTTGGGTTCATTTTCTGCTGCATTAAGTTTCTCTGTTTCACAAAAAAATGAATGAGGAAAAAACAAAGGTTTAAAAAAACATAAAGGAACATTTTGTGAGAACGTAGTAGTACATATTTTATCTTTCATGCCATGTCTTATTGGCTGAAGCAATACTTCCCTGTGCTGTTAATTATACTCACAAACAGAACATAACCCTAAAAAAAATGCATTCATTATAGCCCTGCTTTTAAGTTAGTACTGGCCTCTCTGAAATAATCCAGAGGTTGTGAAGGTGAATCGGGTATCGCGCGTTGATAATCCCTGCCGGTGGGAAAGGCTTACACGAAGATGGCTGGAATGTCCTCAAGGACTTTGCAGCTTCCTGCTGCAAGGGAAAGGCAGCCTGTCTTTTAGGAGGCAAGTCCATAAAGAAGATCAATTAAACTAAGAGGAGGGAAAGGTTAAGCGGGAGGTACCATGAGAACGCTCATTTAGCAAACATCAAAATGTTAAGAAAAAAAATGAATCCGCTTGGAGACACATTATGAAAATTGCTGGAGTATCAGTGCTAGGAGGTTGGGTAATAAAGAGAACCATAATTATGAAATTTGAACAAGGGGATGGAAAAATTAAAAATATTACTAAACTTTCTTAGATGACACAACTTGTTTACAAGTAATTCACATTTCTGAAGCGAAATGGGATTATTGCAAGGGATAGTTTTGCCGCGTACAAACACACGCGTCAAACGAATCCTACTGAATTCATTGGGAGTTTTTCCCTGACTTTAGGATCACAGCATAGTTTACGTCTCAGTTTATAGTGTCAACTTTTGGTGAAATTCCGTACAATTGCTGAGATAGGAAGCAAGCCTAGATAGAGACGACTGCCCTTGCCCTTTGGGTGACAGCTGTGCAAGTGTCTGCTGAAGCTGCATCCCCTACGACAACACTGCATTTCTGTCTGCGGGTTGAAGGATAGCCGGAATGAATCATGCACTGTCAGCTCCCCAGCAGCAAGCCTCTTGATCTGAATAAATGCTATTAATATTCACCTGAACCTAAAGCAAACATGCTAAGAATGATAAATCTCCTTTACTTACAACTGTTCAGTTTTCAGTGAACACTTTAGCACAAATGCTCATTTTTAAGAAATATTATTAATGAGTATTATGTGAATTGTGCTTGATTTTATCCTTATTTTATGATGAACTCGAGAAGCATTCAAACTGAATGAAATAAGTTATCACTCCTATATGAAATTTGTTTCAGTGCAGACAGTGCAAAGACTGTCTATAGAGGGGAAAAAAGACCCATAAAATGAAGTATTCTTGGGAGAAGAGGGCTGAGCTATCTTGAGAAGCATAAGCTACCTTTATTGAAATGCCTAAATAGCTTGAAAAAAAAAATCTTGCTCCTCCTCTATTTATTTTCTAAATTAAGTCGAATATCACTAAAAGATTTATTTATTCTTTGTTTCACCCAATTATCTTTTAACTTTAGGCCAATAGCTGTAATTACTGTCAAGACCAAATTAAATTGACCTTGCAAAAGTAAATGAAATGACATGCCTCTTGGCATTTCTGTGTATGTGCGTATGTGTGAATTCTCTGTGTAGTGACTCGGAGATCTACAAACAGTTCTGCACTGTGTATGACTAAGAATCCTGACATCACGCTCACTAGACAGTGTTTGTGCATCTTTTTGCCTTGGAATTAACTGAATCAAGAGCAAACACTAAAAAAAGCTACCACCTACTGTGATTAGCATATTTTTATGCAATAGAGAGTAAAGTAATAAAGTTATAGTCGCATAATACAAAGCAAATTTTATGATTAGAATAATATTAAGGATCACACTAACTTTTCAAAGAGAAGGACGTGCACACTGCCCTTATCATTTGCATTCAGCATAGACTTAAATAGTCATGGAAATAATCTGTTCTTCCAACCACATTGTTTAATTTTTACGCAGAATTAATGAATAAGCACCTAATCACAGATGGAATCTCTATCTCGCGCTTGCAGATTTTTCTGTCCCTTAGACTTCTTTAACCAATATTAGTCTATTTGGCAAAGTGAACATTTAAGTGTTATTTTAAAACTGAATGAAAACATTCATTCTAAGAAATCTGCAAACATTTTTTTTAAGTACAGCTTATCACCACCAACACAGGCACAGACTTGCCTTTCTCCTCTGCTTTCCAGTTCTTGTCCAAGTTTTTTTTTATTGCACTAGTACTTATGATGCTAAAAATTCAAAAAGGAAATCAAAATCACAAACAGTTGGCAAGGAAAACTCACTACTTAGAAAATTACTTTGGGGTTGCTTGATCCATTACTAATGAAATTATTGCTGAAAATATTTCATGAGTGTCCTCTCTTCACTGAAGGCTCACAGCTCATCAATTCCCCTGCAAAGATTTCTTTCCCTTTAAATTCTCCCCAGCCTTTATTCCTCTGCAAAAAAAGCTGGTTACTTAGCAGAGGTCATTCTACACCAGCAGCACGAATTCTCTTTGCAATAATCAGGATTCTCTCATGATTCAGTGGTTATAAAACTAATATTAAAGTGTGCCTAACATGATTTTTTCTTTAACAATACAGGCAGCATTAATAAAGTTTAACAGAATGGACAGAAACGTGACAGGCATTAAGAAAACTTCATGGGTACTTAAAGAGGTTCTGTATCTTGCAGGAATGCATCTGAAAGTAACACTGTGCCACTTCTGTCATTGGCAATAATGAAGCAATCTTGCAGAAGTGCCATAACCAGCTGCTAACAGGACATGCAGCAAGAAATAAAATCAGGCTCTCTGCCTACTTCCACACTAACATACATGTCAGAGATTTCTAGTCATCAATGGCTCAGCTCTGTGTCACAGCACAACTTTAGTTTGTTGCTCCTAATGTTTTTCCTGTTCACTTCCAAACTGAACAGAGTGGCAGGAATCCAGCCCATTAGGTGGATTCCTGGCCCATGGGACAGGTTGGGGAAAGAAGTCCTGCTCATCTTGCTCATCTTAAAGGCTTGCTGGGGGAGATGCCCTGTGAGAGCTCCACACCTTCCTGTCCAAAAAAGCCCTATCACATCCTCATGCACCTTCACACCCGCCTTGGCTGCCATGCTAACACTACAGCTTTCTCTCGTCCTGGCCAGACGCTGCTCTCTCTTCATTCGTATCACACAAGAAATAAAATCTCCCATTTTCTAAGTAAACAGTGATACTGAATTTATGTAATGGGATACATTAAAAGACTTCAATGTTTTCAAAATATTCTAATATCCTCAAATTATTTATAATGAAGAGAGCACCAAATTTACCTGCCCTCATGCACTGGCGTTCAGATCTTAAATAACACCACTTTATAAGAAGATAATTTACTCTAGTGACAGTACTCAGTTTTTTACTTTTCTTTGAAAGTACCTAGAACTAGACAAGCAAAGCCAACCTGCTCCCTAGAACTCAGGCCATTCCATCTTCATCCCTGGCCTTATGATGGAAATACTACTTCACCCGTTTTACTGAAGCTCAAATTTTTGATGGTACCCAAAAGCTGAGCATCCTATTTCGGAAGTACTTCCTGCTCCAGATTCTGCCCAGCTTTCTGTCTCCCTCTTCATTCAGTTTATTTAAACTGAAATTGTGCCCCCTGGGCATATTTCGGTGGCCCTATTCTCTCCACTAAGATCTGATAATAGTAAACAAAAAGGATAAGGCAATTTCACATTCACAGCCCTAAATGAGGCTGCTTGTTTCTAAAACAAGCCCAGAAAGACCTAAAGCAACCAGGCACTTGTGCAAGAATACAAAAAGCACTCAGGGGAAACAACAGCAAACCCTGCACACACAAGCTCATGAAACGCAGAAATAAAAACACACAGTAAAACCTGCAACATTTCCATGCAGCAGGGAAACAAGGGCTTAATTACTTTTGTTTTTAATTTAGGGAACTCAACAGCATTGTCAACTTTTCAGGTCAGGCGTGGCTGACATCTTGACATTATTGTTACATTGCCTAATTTAAACAGAGTTCAGCATTGATTGCCTGGTTTTACTTGAGCAGACTTGTGTTGCCTGCAAGGGTAAAATGTTTCCCTCCCTACCTGTGTGTGTGTGTATTTGGCTGAATGTTTTGAAGCAGATTGAGAATCATATTTCAATAGCAGCTGCTTCAAATCCTAAGAGTGCAAGTTTGGCACTTGAACATCTCTAGTCAGGTGAGCGGGCCCAACATAATAGGTTAAGTCACATATTAGGGCATGTTACAAAGCTCAAATTTGGTAACCCACTTCCTCAGAGATGCTAACGGGTCTTCGAGAGCAAGGCAGAAGAGACAGCAACATAACAGACTTCTCCATTGTGCTTTGGGGACTTTTGGAGACTATTGGCAATAGGAATTAGAATAAAGAAAATATTAAAGCTATGAAATACCTATAATTTATTAAATGCTGCCAATTGGAAGTGTAATGAATATTGTATGAAACCAACATATGAAGCATTTCTTGAAATCTTAAGGACTAATCAAGGTTAGTGGTGACAATATAAAAGAGCTCATTACTACTTTTTTCACTTCTGCAAAGGATAATAATTAGTACTTCCCACAGAGCCCTAATTGAAACAGTGCGACTTTTTTTTTTTTTTTTTGGTAAAAAGAACTTTGAAATTACCCAGAATTCACAAATAGCAAGTGACCAGAATAAAGACAATTTTCATTTATTTGACAAATGAGGGCTTTAACGGAGCCCCCTCCTTTTTTTTTTTTTTTTTTTTTTTCATGTGATGAACGACCTCCCTGCTCAGTTCATCTGAACGCATCACATCGGGCGAGACAGAATGCAGGGAAATGCAGGAAAAGGAGCTGAGCTCAGAAATTCATAGTGGGATTTCCTTCCTGTGTAAATTGCCATAGGTAATAATATGCAGGCTATGGTCGGGAGTTACTATTAAAGACATTTTTGTTGTTGTTGTTTTGTTTTTTATTTCCCAGAGATTTCTCTGGCTTTTCAAAATGTACATTCCCACTTTCTTTCTGTAGCTCACTTGTAATTTAGCTTTATTAAACACTAACTACAGTCCTGTCATTGCTCAACTAGTATCAAAGTACCACACAAATTTGGAATCCTTGCACAAGGTACGAAAACCCTAAAATATTCTATCACTTTTCACCATTTCACCACAGTACCATGTGGCTCTTGTATAGAAATTAGCTTTAGAAATATACTAAGTAGCAATACTTAAAAGCAATATATTCCATGCAATCAACAAAACAGCATGATTAGTGGTACTGGGAGGAAGAAGAAAAATGTTATACAGCCTAGTCCAGGCCAGAAAAATTATTTTTCTGGTCTGGGCTATATGAGTGTGTAGATAAATAGATGTACATATTTAGAACTGTGTGTATTTATGCAGGCATGCATATGCTGGGGTAGCACAGAGATACCTCATTCACACTATTTTCCTGTTGCACAAGTAGCAGAGTAGCATTTAACATACTAACTGGAAAGTAAGAAGAAAAGGAACCAATCACGAAAGTGCAGGATGTGCTGGGCCAGCACTTTGCCAAACTGGGTACTCTTCTATGCAAGAACAGATGTTTTTAGAGCTGCTGTAGGGAAATACACTGTGCAGCATGGTTTTCAATGATTTATTAGAGGCCAAAGTGAAGGTACGGGAGTGATTTAAGGTTACTGCTTGCAGTTCCCTCTGTTCAAGGACTCCTCCGGAGTGGGCAGCCAGGAGAGGCTGCAGGAGGCCTAAGCGGTGCCGCAGTGCGGGAGCCCGAGCGCTGAGGTCAGGCGTGGGGAACCCTGCGCCAGTTAAAAGCCCTTGGCTGAGGGATGGTCAAGTGCAAGAGCATCACAGACACAGCGCGGCGAGATGTGGAATAGTGCAGCCCTCCAAACGGAGGGCTCTAGAGAGAACAGGTCAAACCTGCATTTCACTGGGGTCGCTGTTCATGCATCGCCTTTGCCAAGAGTTCTGCACAGCCTCAGTTTGCTATCATCTAAAAAATTCACTTTGCCTTCAGGTTGGATTCATGAAGTAGGGTATTCCAATTGCCTGCTTTAGCATACTAGCTACACCAAACAAATGAGAATTGCAAGGAGAAAAAAAAATAAAAAAACAGAAAACTGAACAGCATCCCATCTATAGTCTATGCATTTAACTGACCCACTCAGTAGCTGAAGTATCTTTTAAGAAAGGCATCAACTTGAGAAAATTCACTGTCACAAGCGTGGTTTTTAGAAGTAATATGCTACTTGCTCTCTGGGTAGTTCCAGAACACATTTCAAAGATGTAATTCCCCTCAGCTTCTCTATGCTGGCTGACCAACTCCTTTTAGATTGGACCAGCGCTGCTGTCTGATAAGCGCAGCAACGGAGGCAGTCGTGGAGCACTTGTATAACGGGGGGGAAGGAAAAAGCATCCACCCAAGCAACGTCTATGCAGGTGCATTTGTTCACTACATCATATGCAAGCAACCCTGTAGCACTCCATGCCTCTGGAAAAAAACATTGCTATTAAAGCAGGATTTTTTTTAAATAGTCATTTTATATAAAGTATAAAGTGTTTAAAGTTACTGAAATACTGCTCTGCCAGAGTGGTTTATAGAAGAAATGCTTTAGCTATCATTCTATTTAAAAAACAAACAAATCTCCTTCTGAAAAAGAATTGCTCATCCTTGCAAATCCTTTCAAGTAATTCCTCTTGAATATTTAGCCTGCAATATGTACCTTGTCCTATTACAGAGGGAACATGAAAGGTTCTTTCTTTACAACAGACATGTAGCAGAAAACTCTGAGTAGATGGCTGTAAAAATTTTATGCCTCTGTAGACACAGTGAGTCTGAAAAATCTCATTTTATAAGCCTTGCAGTTTCATATTTTAAAATAAAAATTGCTTAAAAATAAATGGTTTAGATTCAGTAGCAACATGGAAAGAAAGAACCCTTTGTAACAATAATGACATATAGAGCTAGATGAGTTTGTGAAAGTTAACGATGAACCAGACTTATGTGTCAAATTTGCTATCTTTTTTGAACTGCTTTTATAGTTCACTGATGCTTTCATAAATATTTCAGGATGTTCTCATTATATATTTTAAGGGAAGAATCACAGACTTTTAAAATAACTTTTCCATCCTTCTCAGGATAGATCTACTTTGTTTACAAATAATTTATTTTTACTGAAGCACCAATTGCTAAAAGGTGGAATGTTTTGCTGTCAGTTTTCCTGCTAAATAATGTATGGGCCTGAAAAGATAATTAGCAGCAATCCAGTGAAACGCCTATAGCATGTAATCGTGGTTTTTGTCTGGATTAAATATTTGTTTATTAAGGTGCTGCAAGAACACGCGTGTCTTGTCTGCTGTATGATGTGATCGCTAGACTTCAATTACAATAAACCATTGGAAGAACTAACTTTCTTGGTGAAAGTGCCATCCAACAGAAACATAAATCCATGCCTTTTTGCTGATCGGATTCTTACAGTGAGAGCAGAATCAGACTCATATACAACCTCAAACATGGTCTTAACTTCCACAACCTACTGTATTAGACAATCTCAAAATACTTTTGGTGAAGTTCTACATTTCTAAAGGATACAACACTTTATTGTACCTAAGCCTGAAAATATAATACCAAGAAGATTTTATATTAACACATGATCACAATTAAACTTCCAGTTTTAGAATGCATAAAGTGTACCAGAATATATTGCACTACTGTGTGAATATTTTCAAGGCATTTTTTTTTCCAAAGTTTGCCTTCAGCTTTGTTACAGTATCACTCCAGCCCAATCTACTAGCTTAATGCTTGCTCTCAAGAAGAGTTCCTATGTCTTAGCATAAGTAAATCAACTGAATACAAGTTCTTCCCATGAGAGGTCAACAGAGATGTCACGGCTCAGATGCAGAGCTAACCATATGAGACTGTATGACCTCTGCTATGATCTCCTCAATAATGTATGATCACAGCCATCCCTTATGACCTGAGAATCTTTGAAACCACATCAGGTTTACATTAGGTTGGAATTGCTCAGAAGCAGCAAAACTTTTAAATGAGCATTCAGCCACCTCCAAGTGTTCAGGTACTAGGTCATCAGCAAAATGCAGCTGACTGTAAAAGAACAGAACAAACAAACAAACAAAACCTATTTCTCAATCTCAGCAATTAAAAAGAAGTTAACAAGCAGTCATTATATCTGATCAAAACAATAAGGGCACATAAAACTTGTGCCTCAGCATTTGCTTTCCCCTTCTGATCATATAGATGGTTACTGTCACATAGGGCTGCCATGGAATATATTATATAGATTTTTCACGCCCCTACCTGCCTGTCATGTACTGTCATCCCTTTTCTCATTCAATTTTATAAATATACTACACTTGAGAGTCAAATTCAAAGTTAGCTTGAATCATGTGAACACCAAAGAGCACATGAAAAACAAAAATTTATAACCTCTATGCAAATTCAGATAACTCCAAAATGGTTAATTTCTCTGAGGAACAGAACAAAATAATAATAACAACAATAAATTTAGAATACCAATGCTTTCCAAAGAATAAATACCAACACAGTGCTATAGTGAAAGCTGATAAATCCTTTTATTGTTGATTTCTTACT
>JAWLRI010000779.1:1849130-1862967 GCA_034781795.1 Crypturellus tataupa
GCACCTTACACATTTCCTACTCACCTTGGCAAATAAACATCTACCTTACACACTTGCTATTTTCCTCCATATGAAGGTTCCAGCTACTAATGGAAGTCACCATATTACAAACAATATTTTATGTTCTGACTTTACTGAAGAGAACCAGGAATTGCATTAGATGACCACTAGAACACAGAGCACATTCACTTTCCAGCCAAACGCATTAAGCACTAAGCAATTTGAGATCTTCAATGATTAACTGAAAGGTTTGCAAATGCATCTGATTGAATTACCTACCCAAATCCTTCCGGAAATTAATATATCCCATTAATAAAATGTAAAGCCTAATAAATGCTTCTAATTAATGACTTTATAGGATTTTATTCATTGATTTGAGAAAGGTGTAACATTTGGGATTTTAAGAACACACGCTTGCATTTTTCATGATGTATTATTTATGCGCACAACATATGCTGCCTTCTCATGTTATATAATAGTGGCCTACTTTTTAAGGAGTCCCTCTCAGTCCTCCTGAATGTTTCATAAGTGACCAAACTTTATTTTATATAGTGTCATGTAATGTTAAATCTGTGTCAGTATTCAAAAATACTACTTTTACCAGGACTTCCAGAAAAACAAACAAAGAACAATGAGAGTATTCCTGTGCACAGATTCTAAATACGATAAGCAGTGAAATACAACAATCAAGGTATAATGATTACCAAGACAGGACTGTGTTGAAGGGATATTCAAAGCAGAGAATTTTGCTTTAAAAATAAAGACATGAAACATTTGTATTTTCTAATTGCCAGATCTTTTCACTATGAAATATATTAAAAAATATTCAATTGAAACTGATTCCAACCAGAGGGGAAATTTTGATTTAAGAGGAAGATCTCTCCTTTCCTTGGGTATGATGTTTGTTTTGTAAAATACTTTGCATGCCATTATGTGCAATGTGAAGCTTACTGAGAAAGGAGGCAATGAAAATAATTAACAATGAGTTAAATAGTTTGAAAATCCTAACCTTGGAAAACAAAACAAAAAAAAATACAAAAAGGAGTTCCTAGCTTAAAGTAATTTTGAGCAAGTTTTGTTTTGCTTTGTAATGCATGAGTAGCACAATTACTATCTCATTTATTTACAACTTACAGAATCCAGCCCTCACTAACAGAATGCAGAGGCTCAGCTATGTTTTCCACTTACAAGATATAATAAAAAACCCTCATAAAGTATACATAATTACCAAGTCTCTGTGCTCTAATTTGCCTTGCCACAGTGCAGCATAAATTACCTAGGTACCAATACTAAAAGCACAGTACAACTGATATTTGGCTTACTGTTGCCAATTTTTATAAACTAGCAGGAAGCACTTTGCATAACAGCACATGAATACTCTGACACATTTACATGCAAAATGATGCCAGTCACTGAAAATGCAAAAAAAAAAAAAAAACATAAAACTAAAACTACAAAAAAAACCCACACTTTTAAAAGCCATGTTTTAAACTAAACTTGTGCTGTCACTTTTAAATCATCAATACAGTCCAAGGAGCTACATCACAGAGGCAACTTCACAGCCGTTCCAGTGAAGCTCTTGCACAAGTGTTTATGCTGTGCTCTCCCCATCCTCTGTTGCCCCCCTTAGAAAGCGCAGAACAGAAAGGAGTATTTCAGAAAGCTGGAAATTACAGTGTGACAAGAATCCCTTATCTCAGCTTAGTCCACAGTAGAGTGTGTTAAAATGATGGATGAGAATTCACTTTCTCCCTTTCCTCTGTTAGCATTCACAACAGTTCCTATCAGAACTGAAACACATGTGGCTGCGTTTACTTTGACTGAAGCAGGACTAAATTGGAAACAATCCCATGGTAATAGCACACTGTTTTAAAAACCAGCTCATATTTTTTTAAGCTACATCAGTATTTGTAGAAGTATAGAGGAATTAACCCTTTGGTGGAGGTTTAACCGCTGACGAGTGAACTACAACCTTTATTGCCAATCCACAGTGTGATGAGGCGTTCCCTGACCTGTACTGGTGTGTTATTGGCTTAAGTATAATTTATGCTTTTCTCCATTGAGCAATCTCCTCGCAATCCCACCTCTATCCCCAGTCAGATCCACCATTTAATAAGATCATTTTGGATTCTAAGTTTATATTCCAATATCCTGGCAGTTTTTTCCAGTTTGACTTCATTTAAAAAAACTTCTTTACCATCATTCAAAACATTAAACACACACACGCACCCCAAAAGCAACAATAGTAGTGGGCTGAAACATCAGTAGTTTTCCACACAATTCCCATCAAAAAGCCACGCTTCCTCCTTACAGTTTTCTGACCTGTTTTGCAAGATATTGATTTTGTGTAGACCATACTGCCTACTTCTCTAGAGCACATCATGTGCAATACAATACATCAAATATACGGCTCCTGTTCTTGCACCCTGCCCACAGTTACGTGACACTGTCACAGCCAAACCTTATTACGATTTATTCTCGACAATCCGTTCTAACCTCTAATGATGATAAATCCACCCTGGCTGTTTACTTTTTCATTCTCACAGGTATTAACGTTTCCTGAGCAGCAGCAAATGCTTTAATTATTGTTCTAATAATTCTTCAGGACTTGAAGTTCAGCTGAGAAGCTGAGCCAGCTCAGTTGAGCCTGTCATTGTCATGCTGTTAATCACAGGTCTCGCACTAGCACTGCTCAGGTACTTAAGGAAGCCACTCCTGAGATCATGTCAGCCCACAAAATGTTTACCTTAACCACATGCACCAAGCCCAGATGTTTTGCAGACCAGGTCACTCATCTACATATTCTCCAACCTACTCAACCATATTGGTGGTAACTGCAGAGGACTTTTTTGGAAAGGGATATTTAAAAAATATATGTATATCTCAGGATAGTTTGCATTTATATATTGAAAATAATTGGAGAAACTGCCCTTTTCTGTAATACCAATGTACAACCTCTTAGAAGGCTTAACCAACAAGTCTTTGGATTTTAATGGAGATTGTTTTACTTAAACACGTGGCTTCTGTTTTGTTTTTTTATTCCTCCTTCCTATCCTAGGAAGAGATTTCAGTGCATTTAAATTCTCCAACTCTCCATTAAGGCAAAATGGTAATTAAAAATAAAAAGGATGATTAAAATTATTGACTTGGACAGTATTCAAGAGGCAGAAAAACAACTGTGGGGATCCTAACTAGTGGTTTGACTCAAATGAGACTTAAACAGTAGGCTTGAAGAAACAGGGCAGGAACCATTACTGTAAAGAAAATGGATACAGACATTTATACAGCAGAGACATAAGATCATCTAGATTAGAAGTAACCATGTATACTAAAAACATATTTTTTATGTTAAACTTTTTCTTGTAACACTACAACCCAACTTACAAAAATGTTGTATTTTCCTTATTACAGAAATTCTACTAACACAGAAACTTGGGAAAAATATCATCTTATAATAATCTTATTCCTGTAAGAATTTTTAAATATTTTTCTCTGGGAGATACTAAGTTTCATTTCATGTCTCAGGCCTTCCACAATAATCACAGCCCTTCCCAGCTTCGACTCAAGTACCTCTACAGATTCTCAGAGTTTATCAGATGAACCAAAACCCCGTCAGTGTGTGCAGGAGCACAGCAGCACTGCAGATGGCAACATACACAACTGCTGACGCTACAGCAGCGGAGTTCACTACAGGGGCTGGAGTACAGCAGAGTGACACAAGTTCCAAGCACTGAATCTAGTTCAGTTTACTGCTGCCAGCAGAGTTTTCAAATAGCCCCGTAATGGGACTTCTCAGTTTGAGGAGTCCAGTCTGTCTGACATAAAAGTTTGGCTTTGAATGAAAATTTGTTAATGCCAAGAAAGGAAAGTGTGCGATGGAAAGTCATTCATCACTGGAACATTTTGCACAGACTAAACAGAGATAAAAGATCCTGTCCAGGCCATAGTTTCCAGTTTTCTGTTGCACAGCATAACAGCCTTTCTGTCAGCTTGTCATACAGGGACAGACAAAATGCTTACATATGAAATTATATTTTCACAAAATTGCCTACAATATTTTCCAAATAAACCTTACTGTAAAGACATCCTGTATTTATACACAGTGTCAATACCCAGACTCCTCTACTGCACTTCAAATAAATTTAAGAATATACATTTTTACTTTCATTCTTTGCACTTTGCATTGTTACCCAACACTGAAAAAAAATCTATTTAATAGAAACTGTGCATCACGGGGCCTACCTACTTAATAATAATAAAAGAGATTTCCACTTTTCATCAATTTTTGATCCAAAGTGTGTCAGCTGACATCACTGACTTTGAAATACAACACAAAAATAATCTCAGGTGAATGGACATGAGTTTATGTCCACTTATTTATTAAGCTTTATATCAGGTACTATTTCATGAGCATGAATCAAACTACAGACCAAGCATTTACTTCAAAATAAATAAATGACAAACACATGAAGTTCTCAGGTATTTTAAAGGTCCTTAAAAACTTTTCAGTTTTGCTAAGTCACATATCTTTTGTACAGTTTTAGTGAAGTCATTTTACAACCCAAAATACTCATCTGCAAACCTTAGTACCTTACAGCATACTAACATTATGTCATGTTTTAGTTAAATAGCAAAAATGAGAAGTCTTTTTCTTTATAATAGGGCATAGAGTTTGTCTTGAGGGAAAAAAAATAAAATTTCACATTTGTCTGTTTAATACTGTAACTTACCTACAGCAAAATGCTTTTGCTTTGAAGACCTGCGCGACTCACCTTCTTCCATAAAATGAGACATTATTTAAGCTAAAAAGTGTGCGTTTTTTTTACTTCTCTGAATTAAATATTTTAGAATATAATTCAGTCCAATTGCTTTGCTGCCATTCACAAAGTGCTTGTGCATTTTGTGAAGTAAACAGGAGCCAATTTAGTGTCTTTTTCTTGTACTTTTACATCAGCAGCTGAAGTTCTCCAGTTCCATAAGCAGCATAGCAATTAAGCCCATTATGAAAATCCAGAATTCTAGAGGCACTCTCTACTTCAGAAAAAAAATACATCAAGTAGAGGGAAGACATGTTGTAAAATAACAAAACAACTTCCAAAAGTATATTATTGCTTTATCACATTTTCTGCAAGCTCCAGAATCTATTTTGAAATAGGAAAAGATGAACAGATAATTACAAGTTGCTGTAAGAAAAGCAATTTCCTAGTATAAGGATCCAAGCCTTAAGTGCAAAAAAGAGTCAAAATTTTCAAAGATAGAAAGATAGAAAAGCCCAATGTGTTTGATTTTTCTTATGTAATATAAGATCAAAGTAAAAGATTCTTTAGAAGTGGTAAAATTTTTCAAAGTTGCTTCTATTGCTTTTGAAAGCAGGACTTAAAGGCCTAATTCACTTAAAAATTTAATCAGTTAACTGTTGTACTTGAATTTTCCTGCCATCACATAATCATGGGAGAATGTGTCAATAACCTTCCAATGCTATTGATTTCTTCCAAAAGAAATGAATGCAACCTTCTCGAAAGGCCCTGATTCTCCAAAGCACTTAATTAGCACATATTTAAACCCTGCAAATCTATGGAAATTCAACAGATGGTTTGCTTCAGTTCCTCTCTTTCTAGTCCTCCTGGCTTTCTCCTCAGTGTTCCTTACTAATGTTTCCTTCACAGACAAATGTTGCTCACGTGCTCCAATATTGATAACACCCTAAATAACCAGCACGTCTTTCTCTTAGTCTCTTTTCACCTGTTTATAGTTGTTCCCAATCACACAATTTCAATTAAAAAAAAATTACTTCTCTTTACCAAATATTTAAATCTCTATGCTTTACACAATCATTTATATAAAATAAAATCATACAAAATCAGTAATATTTCCTGCCAAACTCATTTTCAGTCCTCAGTTTAAAATGATGATTATCTAAAATTATTATTAGTTCTCATATCACCATAATCATTAAAGAATTAGACTTTAGATTTTATTTTTGAACGCTGATTAAATTATACAGCTCTAAAAATTGAAGGTCTGCATTTTGCTCCAGATCAATGGCTAACATACAAAAGTAAAGTTATCATCAGTGAATTTCTCAGATTAAACAGCTAACAAATGATTGACATTCAGAGAGCGGTCTTGTCACCTGCCAACTTCTCAGTTTATTAATGGACCTCAGCTCATACCAAACTGCATTGAATTCAGTATGCGTCCTGCACTGCAAAGAATAATCAGGTTATGTTGTATTGTGCACTCCTAAAGCTTAGAAAACCTTCTGTTACAAAGAAATGAGTCCACACACTGATCTGTAAATACTAAACAAATCCTATTACAGCTAGAAACATAACAGTAAACAGATCTGTAATTGATATATTTTCCAATATACAGCTGCCACTAAAACTTTACAGTTTTAATAGCTGACACTTAGATAGCGCTTCTTATACCACAGGATCCCAGAGGCTCTAAAAATTCTACATAGGGATCAATTCATCCTGCACAGAATGGAAACAGTCTCTGTAATTCTATAGAGTACCGAGTAAAACTTAGAACTAGCTCAGAGTGCATGAATATCTAAGCCAGCTGAGACCAATGGAAAGTCTCACCAATTCCTTACCACGATGATGATAAGGGTAAATTTGCCCTGGCACTATCAAGGGCAATAGATTGGGTTCACCTCCTTGCACTACCCTTTCTCCCCCTAAAAAAAGCCATATGAATACCCATTTTGAGCTTGGTTTTGAGCAGAAATTCTTTCAAAGATTAGAAAACTCTTCCTAATGAAAATTCCAGCAACTGTGTTGTGATGCGCTCTACAGAGTTTCACATAATTCCTCTTTTTTATTAGGTCTTTAATAAAAATTTCTAAACCCTTCTAAAAAGTACTGCCAAGTACCAATTGTATGAGTTTCTAAGCAAGCAACGTAAGCAGCTGAATCCCCCTCAACAGCTTCTCTGGCATCCAGTCATTTCCTGGCGAACCTTCAGCCAGTCACTAACCAAAGTCAAGGTGGTTTAGCTGCTGAAAACACCATTGCTTCTTCTCCCTGTTTTTTTCCAAATACAATTCAATAATTTATCTCATAAATGTAGAAATTCCAGTCTAGAATTATACTATTATAAGTATTATCATAATATTAAAAAAATCAGATGACTGAGGAGAGAAAACGTGACTCTGTGCATACAGAAATAAAGGCAAGTGCATTTTTCATTACTTTTGCTGACAGACAGAACAAAATACTCTCTCCCAGAGACTATTGCCTCCAACATGCAGGAAGAGCTTTTTGTTCTGGTGAATGTAAAGTTAGCAAGTGAACTAATTATCACTGTATTAAGATTTTATTCTCCATTTATGGTCATTTGTGTTGCTGCCATTATCTGAATACAGCTGGATAATTCAATAGCTTCAAAGATGCTTTTACCATGGAATCATGACATTATTTTGAAACAACTAAAAGCCCTAATTGTACCAACCCTAACTATGCGTTTTCCTAATCTGAGAGGCTTTATATGTATTTATTTTTCTAGACTTTTTGTTCCTGGATATCATTGTAATATATGCTACTGATCATAAAATTAGGATTCACCGCCAAAGAGCACAAAATCCTCTCAGAACTGAGCTGTGAAACTTCCTGAAAATCTCATACATGAAACCCGCCGTACTCCGTTAATTACAAATGCACATTTAACCCAAACATGCAAGTGAAAGACAACAGATCCTGGAACAAAGATTTAACGCATCGGGATTTTTTTTTTTTAATCATGTATTCCTCTTTCTTCACCACAGGCAAAACTGTATCTATACATACACACACATTATCTATATATTTATATGCGCACATATCCCTACGCATGCGTCACCAGATACCACTATAGCTTGCTAGAGAACAATCCTTTCTAGCACACAGCAAGGATGCTGTAGGGAGGGAAAGGAGCTGCCATCTGCCAGCATTCCAGTGTGCAACGTCTCATTTCGTCTCAGATCTAGAGATTTCGTATACCAATTGCAAATTATATTTGCCTCCAAATGCTTTTGACTCTTGGCCATAGTTCAAACAATCTGCCAGGAAATAATTTACTTGCTATATATTAATCAAACTAGATTTTCTAATGATATCCTCCTGGCCTTAAAAATAAAAGGGCAAGTCCATGATAAAGATCTGTCAACTATTATTAACAATATTTTGGTTGAATGTTGACATTTTAATTATTTGCAGGAAGACTGGACAGGGATTATAATCATGTTCCTTTATTTTCTGAGGTTCCTGAATTTATGCAGAGGCAGAATATAAAAAGGAGGGCTACAGGAGGAAAAAGAAATAAGGGAGAATAAAACAAGGAAAAAAAAAAGAAAATCAATGAAGTCAAATAGCTGGCTAAACCCTTCCCACATCATCCCTGAAGTAGGTTATAAAGGGACACTCTTTAAATTTTAACAATCCACACATCCTCACAAACAGCTTACTTTATTACTTAGTGCCTACTGATCCATGAGACAATTCTTTGTTGTTGTTGTTCTTTTTTTTTTCCCTATCAGGAGAGTATATAATGTTAAGTAAAACAGCTTCTTTATGATATAGATAATGCACTGGAACTTGTTGTTATAAAAAGCACTGTAAGCCTAACTTGGCTGAATTTTTGCACTGCTCTCCTTCCAAACTCCCCCAAAATTTGAAAAACATTTAGAGATGAAAAGTTAGCACACCCTGTGGATTATATCCGAAAGTCTACTTTCTATTTTTATTTTCCCTCTCCTGTGCCCCGCTCTGTCCCTAGAGAACACCAGCAGGACAAAATTCCTTCCTCAACACAGTTCTTCACTTTTTGCTTCTAAACATAGAGAACTTAGCATTACCATCAAGACTATTTTAAATAGCAAAGTAATAACATAAATGTATGCAATTCTACTCAAATGCTCTACTAATTCACTGCAATTTATATGAGGTCTAAAAATCAAGTTCTTTGTGCATGTGGGCACACACACTTACAAAAACCAAAGCACCACTTAGCACGCAGGCAATGACAATGATTAAATACTTACAGATTCTGCGAGACCTATATATAGCAGAGCCCTGCTTGTTGTGGAAGCAGCTTCCTCAATCACCCTGGTTAATTAAATCCAGGGTGTGACAGTCCCATTTACCTTGACAGCACCAATCTCATACATGAGTGTGTGCATCATTAGTAGCGATCAACTATTAGCACTACAGACATCTACTCATTTTTGGACTGAGTGCTATATATTACATTGCAGTTTCACATTAAATACAGCAGACAACAACTAAAAATAAATATAGGCAGGTCTGAGATCAGCATCAAACACTCTTATCACTGATGCTGCAGAACAGGGCTGACGAGTGAAAGAACATCTCTGTATCTGCAGACTACTCCCATTAAATTCTCCTCTTGTACCACTGAAGGGAGTTTTACAGGATTCAGTGGTACCAAATCTAAACTTTAACTAGGTCTTTCTATTTATTTATTTATTTTAAACACACACCACCAATATCTGTGGTACACTGATTGCAGAGCAATATACCACAGATGCATGCATCTCTATATATCTTTTCTCAGTTATATCAATATCTAGACAAATAAGAGAAGATCTGACTTCGCTAATGTTGAGCACCCCAAGAACCTAACTGTTGCCTTATTCTCTCTTCAGTTTTTTAAGTGTGAAGTGTTACAGGTTCTTCATCTTTCCGAGGACATAATCCCAGTTTTTACTGTAGAGAAAAATACCAGCCTGTATTCAGTGGCCTGAGGCTTCGATGAACACGGACAGAGTGATGCGGTTTCCCCAGTGCCTGCACATACCTGCTCTGCGGACGCTTCCTGAAGCGGCGGAGGTGGCCAAGCTCCCTCGTGGGCACCGTGTCAGACGGGCAGGACACAAACACGGGATTCCAGACTTCCATGAGGTCATACTGGTCCGCCTGGCAACGCCCAGGAAACCTATGGAAACACAAGAGCCAGGGTGGTGAAGGGGACAGGCTTGGTAAGGGGAAGTTACAGGAGTTCCTCACCCGCAGAAGGTGCAGGAAGGAAACCCAAGAGCCAAAGAGATTCCCCAGAAATGACATGTGAATAATTATTGGGCTTCCAAAGCCTAAAGCATAGCTTCAAATCTAGATGCAAATAATTAGTCTATTTTGGCTATGAACTAGTACGTTGGGGCTCTGTAAATTTAACTGAGAGAAGCCTACGCTACAAAAACTATTTAAGAGAAATTTATTTATACGTTTCTTTATAAAATTAGTTGTATAGTGGTTTGGTGAGTGTTTTCTCACCTGTTACATATATGTGGCTGGCTCTTGACGCCTAGAAATTTTGAATTTACTGACCACAGGGACATAACAGCTGTTTTTTCCCCCAAATCATCACAATCAGCTTGTTCTTTGCTGACTTGAGAACAGCCTAAACTAAAAGCTGCCATTAGAAGGAACATATCAGCTTTGGAATAAAAAGCTGCAACTATAAATTAAATGCAACATTTCTTGAGCAGCTGAATTTCAAAAACATGTTAGAAGAATATTTTTACTTGAAAACTTTAATCACACTGCAAACCCTTGTTTTTATTTTTCATTCTTTCTAAATAGGAAAACATTTTTGTTCACTACTTTGCCAAGAATCCTCTAGCTTTATATTTAATTCTATAATTTCAATATTTTTTCATTTAAAGATTTAATTTCCAAGTCTTGTGCATTAATATCTAAGGAGATAAATCCATTCTGAATAAAGTTGCATATGCATTTGAAAAATACTTCAACAATTATTCCCCCTCTGCCTTGCCCTGAACCCTGTGTTGTGCCAGTATAAAAAAAAGAATCTGAGATAGGGCCAGAAGAAGTTTTCTGTTTATTCCTGGAATACTTTTCCTCTTTAGACACTTAGTGCAAATTTAGCTCATCAACATCAAAACAACATATCTACCACCAACCACTCTGGAGTTACCTTCCATCCAGCAAGCCTGTTATTCAGAAAATCATATAGAATCATAGAATCCCTATGGTTGGAAGGGACCTCTAGAGGTCATCTAGTCCAACCCCCCTGCACACGCAGGGCCACCTAGAGCACGTGGCACAGGGCAGCATCCAAGCGGGTCTTGAAGATCTCCAGGGAAGGAGACTCCACAACCTCTCTGGGCAGCCTGTATCAGTGCTCAACTATCTATATGTATGTGTATATATACACATACAATGCAATTTCATCAGCATATATATTTAAGAACATAACATCTAATAGTGAGGATGAGAAGCCTTATTCCTTTTTCCCCGTGCTAAGAAGTTGCTCCCCTTCCTCTCCACCATCAAACCCCAGCGTCTATTCCTCTAGATTTTACAGAAATACCAACAGCACAAAGTGAAGATAAATATTGACAGAGCCTGATGATATAGCCCTTATTCCCAGAGATAAGTGAATACTAATCAAAACAAGACAGAAAATTGCCTGAACTATCTTGTTTTACGTTAATATTTGTTATTAAAACCAAGACTTCTTTTAGTTGTCTGTGAGTCCTGTTCACAGACAAACCATCAGTTAGCTGCATTAAAAGAAAAAAAAAGAAAAAAAGTACAATTCAGGGAGATTCTCAATGCTTACAGAACAGGAGAACCTGACTACAAAAACAATCTCATCAGAATAAAATTTACTGAAGAAATGTATATCTACAATCACGAATTCCTGTCCTATATGAGCAGGATACCTTTTCTAAACTGTAAATATGCAACTATATATAGCAAGCATAAATTTCACAGAGATAAAAATATAATACAATACAGAGGATATGCATCTCTTCTACATAACAACTGAATACAGAGTAATATGGTCTAGGCATCACTTGCCAAGAGAGGGGCCAACAGAGAGGGTCTTATTTTAAGGGCAGCTTCACCTAGCTGTACTACTAGAAACCACCTCTTGCTTCTTTAGAGAAGAAAAATAAAAGAGGGGGCATGTGCATGACATGAACACACATGCACTGGTG
Source organism: Crypturellus tataupa (assembly GCA_034781795.1). Classification (NCBI taxonomy): domain Eukaryota; kingdom Metazoa; phylum Chordata; class Aves; order Tinamiformes; family Tinamidae; genus Crypturellus; species Crypturellus tataupa. Next base: position 1,861,099 of record JAWLRI010000779.1, read on the forward strand.
AGCAAGAGCAAACAGACCAGCTCTCTGAAGATGCTGACACCTAAAGGTTTTAGAAATAGATTCTCTGTTTGCTATTCTTGTTCTGCCCCAGTTCTTGGACATCAGGTTTGCACCTATGCGGTAACCTCCCGTCTGCTCACACTCAAGAGCATGAGCAACTCCAGTGACCTAATGAAAGTATCAATAAGCTTAATATTGAAGCTCATGTCTCAAGGATTCTGATGAAATGGAGCCTACTGCAAAGCCCATCACATACAAAAGTGTAATTCAATTCCAGGAAGTTTAGAATTCAAAGTGCTGTCATCAGCTAGCTTGGAATGTTTCCTGACAAAAACAGATGCATACTATCTTTTTTCATGTTTATTGATTTTGTTTATCAAAAATTTCAGGTTGGGTAATCACATTCAACACTTATGGCAGGAATTCCCACTGGGGATACAAAGTTAAGTCTTTGACAGAATTTTGTGGTCTTTCTATGAGTAAAAATGAACAAAACAAAAAGCCTGCTGAAATACAGTATCCTCATTATCTGTGAGCTGGCAAACACTCAAGTTCAGTATTACTCAATTTAATATTGAGCCCTTCAGTACATGATGAATTCAAGTCATTCTCCCTTAGCTCCACCTTCCACATAACGCAGAAAATCGACTGCCAACTGTTTAAAGAGAGTGACTAGGGTCTGTTGTGTTAACTCTTGACAAAGTATTAACTGATTTTTCCACCTCTTCCTAAATACAAACGACGCTTTTCTGAACTGTAATGAGGTTGGTTTAACATTTTCTGTTTTTTGATTGTGAAACACCAATCTTGAACCAAAAGATCTGAATGCCTATTTCTGCACCTCATACAATGAATCATTGACACCAGCTTGTCTTGGGGGTAGAATCCAGTTTTAATGTAAGGAATGTAATGTAATGAAGGTCAGTACGGCAGCATCCTTTATAAACTGATTAGCCACTGACTCCCATCTTTAAGATGCTACTATACTTCATAAAAAAAAGTTTTTAAATCAAACCATGAAAACATTTAATAGTCCAATATTCTATACTCTTCTAAGAATAAAGCCACTGCATTTGTCCACCCAGCATTGCTGCTAACATTAAAAGCAGCAACAGGCTGGACTTCTCAAGTTTCTGGAGCATGGCTTTTAAACAGCATTAATGAACATTGTTTTTTAAATGTAAGACCTTGTCATGCCAAGCAGAAAGTCGGGACTCCTCCAATACACCCTCCAATAAAAATCTGCCTGAGGGAGAAAAAAATGTAAAAATCAGAATTAGCCACCTAAATTTGGCAATGTTGTCCCATTGAGCAATATAATTGAGATTCTCTCAATGTAAATTCTCTAGCACAAGTGAAATATATCCACGTCATCACTTAAGATTTTTACCGACAAGATACTCTCTCATGTTTACAGTTCATTTCAGTTTTTGTTTTTGAATAGAGGGATTTTTTAAATGGTAGACTAAAAATGTAATTTTTCACTTGATTTTTTTCCACTTCAGTTACTCTAATGCTTTTTTTCAAAAGGTCTTTTCCATGCAAATATAATGGAAAAATTTTAGATGACATCACTGGGACAAGCAACAGATTTTATACACTGCTTGCAACAGAAGAGGATGCTTTTAATGAGACCCTACTTGAAAGGAGGAAATATGTAATATGCATACAAAAGCCTTTAAACTGTAAAAATAATGAGTTTCACATACAGAAAGTGTGAAAGGACAATATAAATTCTTATATAAATATTTTAAGCTCCTCCTCCTATTACGGAACTTATTTGCACATGTTGACAAATACCTCAAAATAAATCAATTCTCAGGAAATCAGAGAATATAGAGTGTAACGTTTTGGGGTTTGCTGTAATGC
>JAWLRI010000779.1:1863067-1873570 GCA_034781795.1 Crypturellus tataupa
TTACAGATCTGAGTCTAAGCCCTCCCCTCTCCACACTGTTACGCTGCTCAGTAGCTTCCCAATGAACATCTAATATTTCCACAAACTCAATGGAATGATTGCTGGGTTTCGTGTCATCTCAGGCAGGATGGGAGGACTGTTAATTTCTATCTGTCATCCTCAATGTGTTTTCCAGGATTATAGAGAAGCATCCAGAGTGCTCAGATTAAATTACCAAAAAGTCAAAATGCTAACTCATGTGAAATATTAAGCATTACAGATTGTTTGCAAGATTAAAATGATCGACATTTTACATAGGACACATTAACAAAGCATCTTGTATTTTATTCTTTAATTATGTTTTTCTAGAAGTTAGAGATCGATATCCTAGGAATGACTTAGCTATGAAAAATATGACTTTAAGTTTCATCTTCCAAAATTACCACTTACAGAAACAGTTAAAGCATTTTGTAAGGAAACAAATACAAAATGTTCAGTAGCTCCACATAGACATGGATTTCAATAATATCACTATTTTTATTACATGACACCTGGATCACTGTCAGCAAGTGTATAATAAATAGAACTTTAGCAGAGTTAGTGATTCAGATCAGTTAGAATCTCATGATTAAATTCTCTTTTCTCTATTCCAAACAGAGACTGAAACCTCCAACGATCACAAGCGCTCAGCCACAAAATGTATCCACTATTACCACCAATAATGCAATTTTTCAGTTCTCTACATGAGTAATAAAATTAAGCCTCCAATTTGCAGCCCAGAAGAGCAGCACTGCCCAGACTGGCAGAGGGCAACCCAAGACTACTGGCCAGAGTCCTCTGCAACCCTTCCGTGCCAGCTTAAAGCCAACATCTTCAGGGGCAGGGCAGTCCAGCACACAAGAAATTATCAGCTCAAGCTCATCATGCCCGAAAATCAAACATTTAAGTACCAACCTCCTGAGGATCCTCTCTCAATGTACAGAATTTCCATTTCTAGCCAAATAGGGCTGCAGGGCACAAGCTGAAAAGAACTGTAGCTTGAGCCAAGGGGAATTCTGAGGCCAAAAAAAAAAAAAAAAAAAAAAAATCAATAGAACGGAAAGATTGTTTTTGACTTACGTTCACTATTGGATGTCATAAGTAGATAATTTACTGTAATAACCCTTGAATCTTTTAGCATCTAGATTTTAATCTATATAAATTTGAGTCCTGCTTCTATTATTCTTGTGTGAAGCAATAAAGAACTCGAGTATCCCTTCAATTTATCACAGCTACTAGTTAAACTAGTTAAGCAATATATTTATATTGTCATACTAGTGATAAAAATAATAGACATGAAGGTTAACTTGCATTCAGCTCTGTTGCACTAATGTAAAGCTGAAGTTAAACCATTCACTTCAGTAGTACTTCCTTGTTTTTATAGGAGAGAGCACTAGATTTGGATTCGCTATGGCTTTAATTCACTTTATCATTTTAAGCAGCAGCTAAGCACTAAAAGTGCTTTACAAACCTGCCCCATCTCGACAAGATCACAAGACCAGCACTGTAAGCCCTATTTTAATGGCATTTTTCACACCTGCGATTATGTTTTTAAAAATCTGTGAATCAACAACACAAACCAGTTAACTCAGCCCCTCCAAACACATTCTAAACTAAGACAAAACTGCTACTATGAATTTGAACATCTTCAACAAAAAAAAAAAAAAAAACACCCACAGAGCTAATCCATAAAGTGACATATTTAGCAACAAGCTGCTGCCAGTTGCCAAGGCACAGAAACAATAACAGTTTGGAAGCAAAAGGGTGAAAAGGGTAAATCAATATTAATCTTCTCTCTTGTACACTAACCATCACACACAAGTGGCTCCCACGTCTGGCAATACGCAAGGCTCTCGGGTTTTACTGCTGGGGTTTTAGTGAATACTTGGAAGAACAGTATCAAGCAGTAATATAAAATCTAAAATCTTTCCTCTTTAATGTTCTTCTAGAATTAACTTTAACAGTAATTACAATTCCTTCTGGAACCTACACTTGCAACCATGACTTGTTTTCCCAAAATGTTGATGGATTATTTTCCAATGATAAGATATAGCTAGAGAGTTAAACCTACTTTCCTGGAAAAGCAGTAAGAGGAGGCTAAGCATCTTGAATAAACCATTCTGCTCCACACACCACACTATGTATTGTTCTAAAATAATTCAGTGTCAAAGATACTGCCAGACAGTTACATTACAAGAGACATCAACATATAATTTAAATGCCATTATTTCTCTAAGCAATAATTAAAATGAATAAAATGCACAAGTTGCCTAATTTTCTCATTTTGTTTATTCTACATTAGATTTCACAGAGCTACTAGTAATTGTATAAATAATTGTGACCTGGTCTGAAATTACTCAGTTTATGTTACTTTGCTCACTTTTCTCAATCAAAGTTTGGAAGAGTGTTGCAGAAATAGGGAAGATATGCCCTTCTTTAAGGAAGTCCTACTTAAAATTACTGCTACAATTTCCATACCAGTGTCCTGAATTTCTGCTCAGTTTCCTAGTCAACTGTCTCTATTTATATTCGTATCAACCCTTCATTTTGTTCCATATGCAACAAATAAAGCATTAGGCAGGAGATTTTAATATCTCAAAATATCTCAGAAAACTCCCATGGCATCTTAGCTGTGGTGCCATATAAAACATTATTTTATTGTTTGTGTAGCATGATGCATTTATAATTATGGTATAGTAACTTAGAGTCCACAAAGAGTCTCTTCTGGCATTTAAACTGATAAAAGTTTAATCACATAACTGAATTAAACATAAAGTGCTTAAATATATACAAATAAACACATACACACGTATACACAGTGGGAATATGCAATATGTGTATATATATGTTGTTATACATACATGTATCAGGCATGCAGACACATACAGAGAATCAAGCCTTAGCTACAGAAAATAACAATCAGAAATACTAATAAAATTATTTTCAATAAAGAATAGTATAAAGACAAAAAATAGTATAAAGACAATATACATACATGTATATTCAGAGCTACACCAAAAACAAATACTTTACAAATAAAAATAATATACTTTATAGTATATTAAATGGAAAAAAAAAACACTTTTTATTAGTTGACTTGAAACTAGAGCTCCACCGCCCTGCCATGCAACTCTGCCAGATCCCAATTAAGCACAAAGCAGGTAAAGAGGAACCTGCTGCATGTCAGAAGGTTTCAGGAGTGATCAACACTTGTCCTCAAAAATTTTGCCTATATTACTGCAAAGTTGCATTGTCAGAGACTCCCAAAGGTGCCTTTTACAGATACTAAAACCATCTAGGTTCACTGTTCTGAGAGAGTTTGGGGCGAGGGGAGGCAGCAAAGAGGAGGAAGAAGGAAGGGACAGACATTCCTCTTTGCTTTTCTCATGTTCTCCACCCATGTTCCATCATAAGAACAACTCCTTTTGACCAGCAGTCTTGAAAAAAGAGAGGAAAAAGGTGGATATGTATTTTTTTAAAGTAGGTATAGTTATTAGAGCCTCTTTTTTGTTTGTTTGTTTTTTAAGGGCATCCATTTACCATTGTGTATGTCCGTTTTGTCAAATGCCGCCTCTCTCTTCTGAGGTTAATGCAAATATACGTCTTGTTTTGAAACCAAGGAGGAAAATATCAATGAAAAATCCATTAACTTTCAGACTCTGAACTCTGCCAGGAACAGGAAGTTAACACAATATAAATGCTGCAATTCGCTTCAATCTTACTGTTTCTTTTTCTTTATGAACAGTATTTTTAACACGGAGGGTTGTGACCCAATTAATGGCCCATAATTAAATGATGTCACAAACACGGTGTGGCTGCTCACTGCAAATTCTAAACTGCAAAGGAAGAAAATGCTTTAAAATAGCCTTAATTTTTCAGGTCTCCCAAACACTTCAGAGAAAATGTCATTATAGATACATGCCCTAATTTACAGGTGGAGAGGTTATAATAAGAAATAAGCGATTTATTTTAGGGTTCCCTATTTCTAGGATGTGCCTGTACATATAATTATCCTAAAAGGCTTTACAATTACTGAATAGTGAAATATTTTGTGAAAGGCAGAAGTCAATTTACTCCTTCTCAAATAGACGTGCATCTGAATCATTAAAAGCTCTTACAAATGGCACTCAGTAACATCTTTGCTACCCACCACAGCAGAGAAGCCAACCTAGGAAAGACTCCCTAAAATTAAAATAGCATTTTGTCTGTGCTTACATACATATGGTTAACATTTTTAAATGACTATCAGTAAATTGAACCTAAAAGGCTTACTATAAGACAAATAGTAGGTCCAGCCTATCAATGTGTTGCACAACTGAAGCGTTGAGAATAAAGTTCCAGTCTACTGTAGACACCCCCCTGCATATTTAGGAGTTCTCAACTCCGTTTCAGAGCAAGAAAGGAAGCCCATATGGAGAACCGCAGAGTATTTCTCTGTACATCTGCCTTCCACACAAAGGCAAGTGCACACGGCAGTAATACCAATCAGCTGCTCACTTTTCCAAAGCGTTCAGAACAGAAATGACCATTTTTGCTCAGCAATTAAGCAATATAAGATAGAACAGAACCGATGAACCACAAAAACCCGATGCTACAGTGAATAATCTTGTTACAAATATGCATCAATAGTCAGTGCAGCTCATGAATAGTATAATTCATATAGTACTTAGTCACTATTTATTCGCCCCTCCCAACCTGAAAAAAAAAAAAAAAAAAAAAAAAGGTCTGAAAAACTGAATTATGCACAAGACTAATGCTCTAAGTGGGCATAAATGCAACTTTTCCATTAACGGCATCTGGCATCCTAGCAGCATCATGGAATAATATAAACAATATAAACACACACACCAAAACCACAACATAATAAACATGAGACAAAAGCTGACATAATAAACATGAGACAAAAGCTGACCTGAAATAAGAAAGAAACATAAGAATACGCATATGTCAGAATCGTCCTCAATTCCTAACCATAAGGGAAGATGTATATTGAAGCACATAGGCCCTTCCTCACCTAAAAACTTCTGAAAAGCTTCCATACGCTGAACTTACTGGCCAAAAATTAGCACAGGCAAGACGGCTCCCGGGAAGGTCTCCCTGTGAACCCCTCTTAGGAGTTCCTGTCATTTATTGCTCAGGCACTTATCCCTCTTATTCTGGCTCATAACTTTTGCCTTTATTAAAATCGTGATTGCTATGTGTTCCATTAACACGCAAGGAGCGTTGAGGAAGCCTTGATTTATGCATTTAAAAGGTTAAGATGACAGCTGCAGGGAAATCACCAGTCAGGACAAGTATGGTCAGGGATCAAGGGAGATATGAAACCCTCCAACTGAAGTCCTCTCAGTGTCAAAGGAGGTTGAAGGACTGTGCAGGTGTGAACCTAGTATCCAGCAGGAGAATCAGCACTGATGTTTCCAAAATGATGCTCTTACCTTCAGTTCAGGTATTTAGAGTTTGCACTGATAACAAAACTATCTTTCAAATTATATGTTTATATGCAGACGTGACTATTTCATAAATGTGGAGAGCTTCCTGACACTCAGCACACTGCTACCCCAGCACAAGTTTCTTCAGACCTACTCAAACTGTCCATGGGCTGGAGCTGCTTATCAGGCTATTAACACCAACAGGAATATGCTAGGAAAGCCTAAAGTGCCGCTCACTGCTACGCTTCAGCACACAAGGATTTTGGATAATATTTATTGAATATTGAAACAACTATGATTTACACGCATTACGTTCTGGATTTCTCTAATAGAAATTAAGAGTAAAAACTTAAAATTTGGAGAACAGTAAGGCAAAGAAGGCTGAGCAAGAAAAAGCATGAACAAGCCACTTGCATTAATTTTTTTTTGAATTATTGCAATAAGCATCACTGCTACTATCTTTAAAACATCTGTGAGTGATATGATCAATTCATGAGGCCTTATCATTTCTCGTCTCAGACAGAACCCAGGTGAAGATAATAAATGCAGCCTGGGAATCAATACCATTACCATTTTAATGCTAGCTAAAATTATGATTTTGACTCTGAAGTAACAGCTCCACAATCCATTTAAAGAATCATGATAATAATAAAAAAAAAGTTTTAGTGAAACAGTACCATTTTAATTCATCTTTAAAACAAGCATAGATGCAACTGCAATTCACCAAACTGGCTAGACAAGGAGGTCAAAAAAGTTAGCATTTCTCTCTCTCTCTCTCAACATTAAATATCTTTTAATTTTTTATTACTTTTTTTTTTTTTTTTTTTAAGCTAAGGAAGTCTTCCCAGTTTGTGGAACAGAAAGTTCCTCACAAACACAGCAGCCCCGAGTGCCAAGATGACTAGCTGGGTAGGGGGTACATGGAACTCTACACATTCGTGTCCACAAAAGGAGGGAAAAAACACATCAAACAGAAGCCCTCCAAAACAGTATTTGCAAATAAACTTGAAACACTGATTTAAAATAAACAGCCAAGTCTGTATCCAGTTGATGGTGCTCTGTTGTTCAAAACAACATATCAGCCACTGCTGAGTCCCTGGAGTACAGAATAAAATTACATTATGATATATGTTGATGAAACTGTTCAGTCTATAGCTTGTACAGCTACAGATGTGTGATACACCTTGGAAAAAAGTCGCACGTGAAGAAGTAAACAGTGAATTAGTATCGCAGCCAACACTTAGCTTCATGGAGAAAGGAGCAGTGCGGGTGCACGCACGGAAAGCCTCACCCTGCGTCAGAGCTGTGCAGAAAGTGTCTGCTTGCTTCAAAATAACCCGAGACACTGGCAAAGCAGGAAGCATCGTAATTACTTTGGTCAGCCTAGATAGACACGAGGAACCATGATTATTACCTAGCAGGAGTGTAAAATACTTGCTAGAGCTTTCTTTTTTTTTTCTCCTCCTCTAGAAGCTTTCCAGTTAGATCAGTCCAACTGTATTCAACACACTCCAACTCAATCTATTTTCATCCCTCCCAAAACTTTTTCAGGTATGTCTTGCAAAATAAAATGAGTTTTTAAAAAAAAAAAAAAAATCCCCACTTTCATGAAAGTGTGCAATGAATGTCACAACGTATTAATTCCACTAGTCCTGGTCCTATTTTCCATGTCAAGTTTTATAGGCTTTTGTTTCTTGTTATTGCTTTCTGACCAAATTTTATAGCTATTTTAACATTATGAGCAAAGACAAAAAAAGATTGCAAGCCAATTTAGGGATAATAAAAAATAATAGCTCACCTCCATTACTTAGAGATACAGATAATATAAGAACTGACATAAAATATCATTGCACACTTTAAATCAAGGGATATACAGATTTTTAAGAAGATTAGTTAATAACACCACTAATTGTGTCCAACAGGGAACACGTCTCAAATATTACAGAGACTTTCAGTAGAGGGAGTTTGTGAGGTTTCTTTCCAAGAAGCCTTCATCTGAGGAGGAAAGAGAACTCTCACACTCCTCCCTCACGGTCATGTTTGCCTTCTTTGGCCATCAGAGGAATTTATATCCCAAGTTCACTGGCCTAAGTATTACACTCAGACACTTGAATTATCCAATTTCTTATTAAAACTACAGATCCTCATAGATAGGCAGAACTGCTGAAGCACCCCATATTTGCCCAGCATTAGGTACTGTTAAATACAGACTTCATACCCTAAGGGGCTATTGGAAGGGCACGTCACAATCTTTCAGAATCTGCCAGTGCTGCCCTTCACCCTTAGTGCTGTCCAGCTCTACGTGAATAATGCGTTTCCCTTTCTGGCATGGTTTAAATAGCTCATTAAAAACCTTTATATACAAAGAACTGAGGCTCTGTTCTTAACATAAATAAGATGATTTGGATGGAAATTGGATGAAGGACAATTTATTATTAATAAACATGCATCATATTCACTGGAAGGGCTCAATATAATTTTTATAATTATACTAATTTTTATACATTATACTAGTGCCCTGCACTGCAGCATCTGCTGGCACAAAGATAATGCAGAACTGTTGTACATATGTTTCAATATGACAACAACCATGATTAAGTTCTTTGTTCAATAAGTTTTTAATATTTTTCCATAGAGTACACAGTGAAGCAAAATTTTGCAAATCTGCAAACTCATTTTACCACATTCTTAAACTAACTTAGTTTATATAAACTTTGTTATAGTAGACTTAAAGCTGCTATTCCTGTCTCAGCTGTATTACTGAGCCAGAATATAAGATCTGATTCAAAAATATCACTCTCCTCTGAAACCCCAGCAATTTGAATTCAGAGGCAGTTATGTTTTCAGGAGAAATATATATAATTCTGCCTTTATGGAGCACGGTTTTGAAAGGGTGGTTTTATTCCCTTTGAACTAAATGTCTTTTACAAAAGCTACAGGTGGTCAGCAAATTATGTCTTTTCCCTACTGCAAATTTCAACAAAAAAAGAAACTTCCATTGCTTTATTTCTAAAATAGCGCAAGATAAAACTTTTAAAAATTCTGAGAGTCAGGAAGTATGAGCTAAAAAGGAAATCTTTTTTCCCCTTGAATTAGGGCAACTGATTATTGCAACACTGAATATGCTACAGTCCATAGACTGCTAAATCTAGCCTGTACAGAAGGGACATTCCAACCGAACGCCTTCTTGCTATAGGAAACTGTAACACATCAAAGCAAAAGAATAGCACCCCCAGAAACAACACATAAGCTGTTCCCTGCATGCAGGGGATGAAAAAAAATAAAAAGAAATAAAATAATAATAATAAAAATAAAGTTGCCCAGAAAAACTGGAATTTTTAGGCAGAAGATAAATTATTCTGCTCCACAATGGAAAGGAGATGCCTGCTAATGGCCTGACTGCAGGGGGTTCCCAGCGCTGGCTGCTCTGTGGCCTAGTATCACCCGTATCACACAAGCAACCTGCGCCGAGCACACAGCACATCGCCCACACAGACCTCACGTGCCTGGACCACCGGGTTCGGTAGCTCAGATGTTACCGCTGCACCTTATGGGACTTGCCTCATATTTGTGCAGCCTCTGCTATTCTCAAGCACAGACCGGACAAGAACCCTATGAGGAGCATGAGGCACTAGAAAGCTACTAAACTGCAGGTCTTTGAAAAGGCCAGTTAAAAACACACATAAACAATTTAGTTTTTCAAAATCTATTCCTTCTGTAGTCTCAGTTTCACATAATACCTAATACCAAACAGCCTAAAAACAGAGAGAAAAAAAAAAAACACTAATAAAAGCATTCTTTTACAAAGAACCTGAAAAATTTTTATATTAAATTACCAAATTTTTTTTTTTTTTTTTTTTTTTTTTTTAGTGGTGCAAGTGGTGCTTTCCATTCTCTGAAATTATTTGTGAAAAGCCTAAAGAAATATATGTTGGCAGTTAGAAACGCCGTCTGTCAAGGAGAGGAACATTTCTGACTCACTTTTAAATCAACTTTTTGAATACTGGAACACTAAATACATACTTCAAAATAACAGTAATAACAAGTATAATAAAATAACAAATAAGCCTTTTTCTCTAGCCAGCTGCCTGAGAAAACTTGTTTTGGTTTCACAAAATGGCCACATATTTCTCTCTCACATCCAAGTCTCTATTCAAGGCTAGAAGTATTTGCAAAGACTACTTGATCAGTATGACTAATAACCAAAAGGACAAGCAGCAACACTTGGAATGAAAAACAAACCCAGGCAGCTAAGCCTCTAAAACAACGTGGCAAGGCTGGTTTCTGATACCTGCAAGGAAGAGGAGCATTCTCGCTTTAACTTGCGTGGGCTTTACATGGTGTGTTCGCTGTTCTCTCCAAAATATACTTCAAAGTCAGTCCGCTCGGCGGTTTTTAGCATTCTCTCCGTCTCCCTCATGCCTGCGCTAGCTCGCCTTCTTTCTTGTCATCTCCTGTCACACTTGCTGCCTTCCCAACACTTGGATTGACACTTTATCATTATCGCTGTTTATCTGTTCAAACTAACTGGCATTCGAACAGCTGTGAATAAAGTGATCTTGGCGTTACTGATGTCTGCACAGCTAATTGCTATATCCTCTGTGCCCATCAAGTTGCACAGGCAACCAGCACCTCCAAAACTCCGTTTTTCAGAAGGAACAACTCACCTTCTGTATCTCTATCAATAAGGGAAGCATTATGTATGGTTCAGAAGTGCAGTTAAAACCTGTGGGAAGCACTCAGTCCAACGCTGCTTTTATCACTTGTCACTCTGAAATTATAATAGTAGCAAGAAAGTAAAAAGCCCTTTCATCTTCCTGGAGCGCTGAAGCAGCATTTCAATGCCAGTTTTGGATCACTCAGATGCAGCTTCCCAAGTTTCTCTAGCCTTGCTATGAGGTAGATCTCCTATACGACGCGAGGATGTAATACTTTCCATTACTTGAGAGGCAGGCTCCGAAAATGAAAAAGATTCTCCTCGCAGGAACCCTCTGACCCAACAGTTAAAGGAAGAGACATAGAAAGACAGAAAATGCACTTTTGTACAGCTTACAGA
>JAWLRI010000779.1:1873670-1923721 GCA_034781795.1 Crypturellus tataupa
AGACGCTGCAGGAAATGGGAGATCTGGTCTCAAAATCAAGTATTTCACATGGGCTTTCTTTCAGGCTTTTAAATAAAATGTATGCAAGTCGGATGAGTGAGTGAAAGAATCATGACTTGTATTAAAGAACAGTATTCTCTGATAACCTATATTCATATTATTCAAAATGTATTTCAGACTAAGGACTTTGATTAGGTCCAGAAAGGTACCAAAAATATACTGTATGTAACAAGTAGAAAGAAACTTTAGAGGAAAAAATAACAAGTGGATTAGCAAAGTAACAGTTCCCAGATAATGCTTTAAGTTGTTCAAATAATGAAAATTTACAGGACCTACTTTACCTGTCAAGTGAGTTCCTTTTCTCTCCCGACCTGACTGAATGTCAAGTGATATTTCTTTACCAATTCCATCTCCATATAAAATTGATATGTAGCTACTACAGGCTCATAAAAGATCAGTAAACTAGCAGCAGGTTATCAGTTTATATCAAAGGCTAATTCTATTCTGAAAACAACTATAAACAATAGAATTATGCTGTTGTGCAACAGGACTGTTTGTCTGCACCTGTTACATTTCATAAGTATGGCACTTTAGATCTTTTAATAATTATCTGAAATTGTGTTTATCTCTGCTAAGCAATATTTCAGATTATATTCCACTTTAGTACCATAAGAAACATGTACTAAATCAGGATCACTACCAAATCTAAGAAACAAACTAAAAGTGTCAGTACTGATACAATCTAAGAAAAACTTCTTTCTGGTCTTATTTCTGGTAATGATCCAGGAGATCAGAACAAACTCCTGAGAGTCCACATTTAGAAAAAGTTTTATGTAATAGATTAAAGCTCAGCAAACAGCTTTGAATGCTACAATAAAACCAACAAATTTCTTTTACCTACTCCCTTTAAAAAAGAAATTCTGGACTTTTCAACAAGGCCAGAGGTACAGCAGGAACATGGAAAGGATGCTTTTTCCTATGTATTAGAAGGGACTTCCCAGCACAACAGTAAAATTTGCTAAAACAGAACAAAGCAAGCCTAGGGGAAAAAGAAAACCAACCAAACAAACAAACAAAAGAAAGGACAATAAGAGAAATCTCTGACTGCCTAAAATAAGAGCAGGGTCAGCTTCATGTGGGAAGACACTGGAGAAGTTATGACATGACTATCTCATCATTCTGCAAAGACCTGTAAGGACAAAAGCATTAAGATGAATAAACCTGCCTGAGCTGTTTGCAGTATGTGAGCTGGTTATGAGCTCCATACACCTTGTAAAAGCAAGTTTTTGAAATGAAATATTTTAAGCAAGGTAGGTAATTCTTTCTGCAGATGGCACTCTGTGTTCCCTCAGGGACACATATTATCTGCAGATTATTTTCCAGTTGTTGCCAAAATTCCTTAAAAGGACGACAAGGTGCTTCAGAATGATAGCAAAGCTATTCCAGAAAGGCATCACAGGCTTTGTGGCCATTAAGTTCTCTTCTTTTCCTCTTTGTATTAGGATTCACAGCCCTTCCCAGGACCCAAAGTATTTTAAGAGATTCTAAACAAACTAAAAATATTTTTACCTTAAAAAAGTGAAACCAAGAAGAAAATATTTGGTGCTTGCTTATCACAACGGTATCCCTGATGATGAGCTTAAACCTGGAAATCTTTACATGGATATCAGTGGATACTGAATTAAGCCCTAAGGAAACATCAATTCCATTAGTGAGCTAATAGTAAAAATATATTTCAGAAGATTTGCAGGTTCCTGCTAGACTGTTCAGTTCTGAAATCAGGAACCTCGCCCACAACAGCTGAGCTCCACCACCCAGAACGGAGCCCCTCAAAGCTGCAGCCGTCCCAGTATCTCACCGTCCTCCTCAAGCAGCCAGTCCCGCCCCAGGCTCTCAGCAGCCTCCTCGGGGTTTGGGGACTCGCCATCCCGCGGCAGGTTCCCAGCCCACAAAGCCTGCTCGCCGGGGGTGCTGCCATTAGCTATTATAAAACTAGCAGTTTCGGCATGGTTTTCAAGGCAGGTGCAAAGGATATAAATTCATTCTAACTCTTTAATCCAAATAATGTACAAATCAATTAACTATTAAAAGTAACACATTAACATACAGTTTTAGCAGCAGTAATTTTATAGGAGGGAGGGAGGCCTAGACACTTTGTCTAATCCCCTTCTGTATATGCTTAGCTTTATATGCTGCTCAATTCCACTAAGTCTATTTGGTGTAAATCATTGCACATAAAGAAAAGAATAGGCAGCTCTCTATAGTACTTTGCAGGACTGAGAGACTTATTTGTAAGTAAACATATTTCCGTCTGGGGAAGCTGAAGTAAATATTTCATTTAGATATGAAATCTGTTCACTTAATAGAAAACTTGCTCAGCTAGAAGAGCACTAGAATAAAGTTATTTAAAAAGGGTATTCCTCTTTGTACAAGTAGAAAATGGAATTAAACTTTAGAAAAAACACATATGCAGCCGTATATGAAACCCTATGCTTCATAGGAATCAGTAATAACTAAAATATGTCAAAAATATGCTTTAAATATGACAAGAAGTTGAGAATTAGATCATATTGATACATAACAGAAGTGCCTTATCTGTATGTTGTAGCCTTAAGTTATAAAATTAGTTCCACTTTTGTTTACAGTGGACCAATTCCACTGCAGAGAATTGGGAATTAGTCTCCAATCTGGGGGTAAGTGACCAACAGTTATTCATACCCCATGTACTGAAGCCATCACCTTCTGTCATTCAGCTGATTTCTTCTTTAAATTTATTGTAATACTCCTCTACTCAACACAATATTTCTCCCAACAAAATCATGCCAAATACCAGTACTAAACACGGGAGGAAGATTTTTCTTCCCCCGCTTTTAACTTGTTAGGTCTTTCCTGGGGCATCTCTTTCCCAAAGAGCACACAACGTAACAAGGTTGAGTCTAATTGCAGAGGAAGCAGACAGCTAATGAGGGCAGAGGGAAGAAAAAAATATGCATAGCTTTGAATTAAGTTGAAGGCGAGGATTTAAGCATCGCTGAATCTCATATTACAATACTGCAAAGTACACAATGGAAATCTTAAAAAAAATGAATAAGCCAAGCTGGGCTGAATATATGAGGCTCAGAAAGCTGGTAAAATATTTGATTCCAGTTCTTCAGACGTGGTTATAAATTCAAGAAATACATGTAATCCCAACTTGCTGAAGTTTTCATGTGGAGGTGTGGACTTCCACTTGCAAATTAGTAAGTGAAAAAAATATGGCTTAACATTGAAAAAAATATTCTAACTACGTTACTTTCAGAGCATAATTTAGAATAAAAAGGAAAGGGTACTGCAAAGAATATGAAAGATAAACAGGAAAGTTTTCTGTCTAAAACTGTAGTTTCAAATAGAGAAGGTGAACATTAACAGGTCGGAAATCTGAAAGGACATAAAGTGTTTTGTAAGATTAGAGAAGTACACAGCCATTAAACTATCTACTAATCTGGGGCCTGATTTTAAGAATATCATATTGTAGTACTAGTATTATTCACAGCAGTAAACACAAAATTCAGCAGTGTAAGTTCCTTATTAGGCTCAGCTTCACAAATCAATTTAGCACATCCCATAGGTATAGCCTGGACTCCAGGGCAAGCATTGTGTACCTAGGTATTTTCCATGATCTTGTATCACAAGCTGCCTTTTTAGAAATTCAAAACTGAAAAACTTCTCAGTGAAATTCTTAATCTAATTATCATCAATATTTACATTACAACTGTGCCCAGTGGTCCCTACAGAGGCTGAACTGCACATCTTAAAATACACACACACAAGCAGACAAGCATGTCTTGCGAAGAAACAAAACAAATCTTGCTATCCAATAAAGTACAAGACAAATAAAATGAATGTTTTGAGCAGCAACAGAAAATGGAAAAGAAAAACAAAATACCATAAGGTTCACCAAGACTATAAACATAAGAAATGGTTCTACTACTATACTATATATTGCTGTATGCACATGTGTACATAAGCAAGGAGGAGGTAGTTTCTTGGTTTTTCGATTTTTGGTGGCAGCATTCAAAGTCAAGATGTACAAATGTTACTGCGCTATGGGACCAAAGGCCACCTCTAACAGCTCTTCTGCCAAAATCACTGCTAAAACTGGAAGCCGCATGGTTACACTGAAAAGGCCAAGACAGCTGAAGGCTCAGAGCTTTATAACGAGGTAACACCCACATTTTTGGAAGATTTTATTATTTCTAATATTACTGCAAATAGGGTCATATTTTGACTGCATCAGCTTTGTTTTAGCAGTCCAATTATAACAGACTTGTTTAGATTTATACACAGACTATAACCTTGCTAATAAAAATACATAACTTCACAATGCATTCCCTTATTTTCTAGATTTTCATTTTTTGTAAAATGAAAAGAAAGAATAATATTGAAAGATTTATATCTATTCTTTTCCTAATACAGAATTACCATGAGGCTGTCAGCTGAACCATATTGTTTGGTAAACTTCACATCTGCATCACAAATCAAAAATTGGTCTTTGACTTAACTTGCCATATTTCAGAGCTACATAAGATTTCTGTAATTTTCTTACTTTTCTATTACTAAAGAGTAAAGTCTTATAACAATTTTCACTATATCTCCTAATGTATTCCTGTTGGCCATGAAAATTTAAGTAATTTACCTATCAGTGTGGAGATAATGTGACCAGGAAAGGTAGCGTGCTGATATATTCTTAATGAACAAAGCTATACGTGACATTCTTTTAACTCTAGATGAGCCTTCAGTAAGATACTAGGTAAGTACCATTCAGTGACCTGTCCAAGCCCAAGCTTCCATAGCTCACAGACATTAAAACATTACCAGGGCAATCTGCTCAAGTATGATTTGTGTGACTTGGGTTTCAAAATTACAAAACTATTATCAAATTGCCTTTTTCCCCCCTGCCCTCTGGTCAATTCAGGGCCTACAACAGCCCTCCAGCCAAGAAACTTACAAATCAGTGAGAGATGGTGCAAATGGGTAAAATTATTTAGAGGTCTCTAAATCCTAAATTTAAAACATATAAACCTAAATTAGTCAGAATACTTGTAGTAGAAAATACCAGCATGTAGAAATAAGAGCAAAGTCTGTCTGTGAGTAAAAACATTAGAATGAGATCCTTTAATTAGAATCTCCTTCTCTTTATAAACCTCATTTTCCTTAACTATTTTTCAGACATTCTTTTTAACCAGATGAAATTTTCATGGCTTTTATATTTTTGAACTGATAACACACAACAGAGTTAATAAAGCAAATCTGATCAAATCTATTTGCTACATCACTGTTAATCAATGGTCCCATACACAATAAATGATTCCCATTACAGAGATGGACATCTGAAAAAAATAAGATAGAATTAAAAGATCCACTTTAAGTTCCTATTTTAAGCTCCTATGTTAGCCACATTTTATTCTTTCTTTATTAAACAACAGTAGAATCAGATCACTTACAATTTCATATAAAACAAAAAGTTTGCCTACATTTGTCTCATTAAAATTGTCCCAGTGCTTTAAAACATGATATTCTACAACAAAATAAATCCTAGAAGATTTTTGGAAATAAAACTGAGGGAACACACGTGAAGCCTTCAGGTGCCAATTAAGTTCTTATTTTAATTCACCGTATTGTGTCAGCCCTTGCTGAGGTCTGTGTGGTGGCACTCGCCAGCTACAGGTTATCATCAGCTCTGCAAAGCGCCTGCATCTGAGCAGCACAGAGCTTGAGGCAAACACCGTACAGACCAACTCTTGGCTTGGCCTGGCTCACCTGGATATTTATTATCTTTACCAATTGTTGTCTTTTACATCTCCATAGAAGAGGTTTGCCAAGTACTATATACCCAGCTATTGCACAGCATCAACTTGTATAGCACAGAGGACATTCACTCATTTAAATAGGTCTATTAATCATTATAGTTTGTCATTTGGCACATACAATGGGGCTGCGTTCATTTTTTTTCCAGTGCGAAGCGGACATTTTTAAATCTTTCACTGTCAAACAGGCCTGTTACACAGCCAGCGCAATCTTTAATGCTGTTTATTTATCAAACTTTATGTAATAGGATCCCCTGACATAGTACACTGATGAAGAAGGGAGGGCTGTTTTCAGAACGCTGAAATAAAGTAAACAACTAGCAGGTGATATTCTTCAAGTTTCCCCGTACTGCAGAGGTACGTATTGCCTGAACACACAATAATTTCTACAGCAACTCACAGGTTTTCCAAGATAGAATGAAAAAGCTCACTATAAAGCCTGTTAATCACTAAAAAAGTGATATTGCAA
This sequence comes from Crypturellus tataupa, assembly GCA_034781795.1. Taxonomy (NCBI): domain Eukaryota; kingdom Metazoa; phylum Chordata; class Aves; order Tinamiformes; family Tinamidae; genus Crypturellus; species Crypturellus tataupa. The sequence continues at coordinate 1,879,986 of JAWLRI010000779.1, forward strand.
GCTACAGTTGTGGTCCAGTGATTCACAGATGTAGTTATAGAGCACTGACACCTGATTTTAGTTGCTGCCATATAGAAAGTATTAGCAACTCCTGGATTTAAGTAAAATGGTGTATTATATATCACAACTAAGAAACCAGTTTGTAAAAACAATTCTCTCCTGCAATGATATGTAACTGCTCACAGACTCTCTAAAGGAAACAATCTTTTTTAGTCCATACTGCAATAAAAACCAAACCAACCATACTTCTCAATTTTGTTGTAGAGAGTGAACGAAAAGCAGTACAAATCTCTCTTATGGGTCTGGTAAAACTTTAAAAGTTCTCTATGATGAATGTTTAGGTTTTTAGGTATATGTGTAGGATTTTTTTTTCCAATTTGTTAGATGCAATTACTTGTTATGCACTCAAGCTCACAAGCAGTAATCACTCATGTTGTGTTAATAACATGACTTTTGGCTCTCATTTGCCTTCTCCCATTTCTTCAGGATAGGATGGCTGTCCAGCTCCTTCTTTCCCAAATCCAACATACACTATCTCATAATCTGCAACTACTGTGATTTGTAAGACGAAAAGTATTCAGGTAAAATTGTTTACAACACTTTAGGCAACAGACATAGGAATAAAAAAAGAAAACATGCTATAACTGCATGTGCATACACACACACAGCATTGTGGTATTTTTTAAAAGTAGGAACTGTGGTGCTTGCCATTGACACAGCGGCTTCTGCAAGAACCCGTATTTTATAGCGTGTCCAAACGCACTGCTCGTTACCTGTAGTACAAGGCTGCTTGTGGAGTTGATCAATTTTCTAAATGGCACATCATGAGCACATAAAGGTTTCCTCGTATTCCATATGGTATTAATAGTGATTCACATTTCCACAAAGTAAAAATGGTGCCAGCAGTTACTCATTCTCAGCAACTGCACAGTGTTCTCAGCACAAAGCACCACCCTGCTCCTCAGGGCTGGAGGAGAGACGATGGGATGAGACACGGACCCTGCCGAAGGGTGAACCTCACCGGGGGCCGCCCGGCACCACTCTTCTGCTACTCGGGCAGACGGGTACACAGGCACCACTCGTCTCCAAAAACAGCCCTTCTCCAGAAAAGGAAAGTCTTGGGGGTTCCCCCCCTCCTCAACCCTGCCTGAGAACATTAACATATGGAGCGTGTTAGACATATGGAAGAGTGCAATATGTTTTGGGAAGACTCACAGTTTTCTAACCTAGATAATGTCAGCCGAGACTTTATTTGCAGTATGTACAATCAAAGCCAAAAGAAGAAAAACATGTTTAAAATATAGATAGATATTTTATACATAATGTAAGAATAAAATTTGGAGAAGATGGAGCAGCATTTGGGAAAGTCTTAAATGCCATCTTCTAAGGTTTAAATTTAAAAGGGCCCAGATGCTGAAGTAAGCCTTGTCTTGAGACATATGCCCCTAAGAAATGCCATTTAATAAGAATTAGAGGTGGGAGTTTATTTTTCTCAATCATAACTTTCCAGCACAAACACGTAGATTCTCTAAGGGAAAGGCACCATGAAAAAGCAAGATGTTTAGAACAACAGCTGACATTTAAAACAACATTTAATCCAGCAGATTAGAAGGTATTTTTAATTCCTCCATGTTTCATACATAAACCTTATCAATGGGAAAAAAATCCAAACTAGAAAATTTTGCATCTGTACCAAAAGTCAGTACTAAGAGGGCACATTAGCCCTTCCTCTTCCTCACCTGCTAAAGGCCATAAGCTACTGTAAAGGACCAACGAGGAGCTGCTCACGAGCCCAAGCAGTTGAGTTGAGAAAAGTTGGGAAAGGCACAGAGGGAGAGAGAAAGGGAAAAAAAAAAAAAAAAAAAAAAAAAAAAAAAAAAAAAAAACACCACAGCAGTGGCACAGAGATGGAGGGGGAGGGAGCAAAGCAGCCTGCAGCACAAAGTGATGAACACCGTCTCCCAGGGCACGCATGGAGCTAGGGGAGCTGGCTCATCTCCTACCCCCTCCTTTTCCCTGTGAATCAGGCTCACACCTCAACAGAATTTTCTGAAAATGGGAATGTTTAGGCACATTACCAGTCATATTTCAAAATCACCCAAAACTTTGTAATGCTAGAATTGTAAAAACATCATGACTAGAACACAGGGCACATCATTAAAACTTGGAAGGATCACAGGGATAAGAAACTGCACGAGAAAAAAAAAATCACTTCCCAACGCATGTCTTTTAGCAGAGATAGAGGATACAGAGCAACAAGGTTGCTGGAGCAGAATGTCCTGATGTACGGACACCTGCTCGTTGCTTGAGCAGGGGCTCTCGGTCGAGACAACCCGATACCCGCGTGGGGCTCGAGTGGCCCCGGAGCCATGTGAGGGGCAGGGCGCAGGGCAAGGCAGGCAGCTCGCCCTGGCCCCCTCGCACCTCACGCCACTCGCTTGGACGACGCTTGGCCGTGACTGTTCAGCTGCAGGAAGAGAAACCTTGGTGGCTTTGCGCACCAATTGCTGCTATTAGGGCTGCAAGCCATACCAACTGCTATTAATAATAATTGGAATCAGTTCCGAAAATTCTACCCAACTGTTTCAAGGCCTATATTTAGGTTCAATATCTTTATGGTCTATTACAGTCAGATGTCAGATTCTATTTAAACAAATAGATATATATATAAATATATATATATATATGCATGCTAAAGTATAGCTTCAGGAGCTCAAGAAAATACAAACAGGCAAATTGCAAAAACATATATGTATTAATTAAAAGAAGCAGTTGCTACAGCAATCCACTATAAAACTATATTATGTTATTGGATATATATTTGGGATTATACCCAAGATATGTAATAAAAATGATTTCCTCTTAAAAATGAGGAAATTAGCATATATAAATAAAAGTATTTTATACACATGCCAGTATTTTTCTCCAGGAAACTTTTTTCTTAATTAGACACCTTTTTTACTTCAATTCCAGGAAAAGCATTCAAAGAATATCATCGTCACATTATGATGAGATGCCACACAAGGGACTAGGCAAGTCTGCAAGTTATTCATCAAGAAAGAGAGCAAAAAGCATTTGTGTCAAAATTATGTGAATTCTTGTGCAGTGCAGACTTCCAAAGATGAAATATACCCAGAAAGCATTAATGTGGAATGGGAAATGCAGAAACTCCAGTAACTATGGACACCTCCCAGGTGGCCTCTTGCCAAAATTTCTTGATGGGTAAAGAAAGTGCATCGAATTTGGATTTGTACTTGAGCCTTTGGGAAAGGTATTATATATATCTAAGGGAAAAACAATTCTCAAGTTTAACAAGCAGGAACACATTTGCAAAAAAGACCCACTATATTCAATGATGCATTTATGTTTTAAGTGACTAATACAGGCAAATGAGGCAATACAAAGCAAGACTGTGCCTACCGCACTTGCCTGAAGCATCGGGTTGGAATAATGACTGCAATTTTTCTTTTCCCCATTTTCAGGTAACTCTTCAGGGAATTCTGGTTCCGATTCAGACCTTGATAGATTCCACTAAAACACCAGCCAGCCCAGATTGCTTTCATTAACTTTACTGATTAAATTTATCTACTAGCCCCTAAACATCTCATCCTCTCATGCTCCTAATCCTAACCGCTCTCCTGCCATACACGCTCCTCCCTCAGCCATTCTGTTCCCTAACATGACCTCTTTCCCAAACCTCTTCCCTACCTCTAATGAGATCTCTTATCCCTCAACAACTTTTTTTTGGTGTGTGTGTGTGGGGGGGGAGGGGGAGAGGTGTGTGTATAATATGTATATATAAAAAGCATTAATGCTCTAAAAAGTACGAGTTTTGCGTACAGGATTAATGGATAATTACAGTCCATAATCCATCAGTAAACCATATCTAATCTTCTCACTGCGTACGAGTCTTTCCTGCTTGCCTGCGCAGGTTCCTTATGTTTTGACTGTAAAATCTTTGCAGCAGAGAGTGTATTGTGTATCCTCTCTCTTCCCATTACTTAAGTGCTCTCTGAAAAATGGTTTGTTGCGTGGCTTCAGCCTGCAGCTTTGTATTAGTTGCCCTCCCAGGTCAATGGGAAGTCAATGGTTAATATCCTCCCTGCAAGGAAAAGGCCTCTTCAACCATGAGGATACCAGTGCTCACTTTCTATTCCTCCCGTGCTTGCTCTGCCTGCACTTGAAGTCATCCTTCTCCAGAAAGCTTTTGGGCTGCTAATGGTATTATCTATTAGAAAGAAATAAACAAAAAACCCCTCCATACGATTCTTTAAAAACAAGCTCTTAAATTTAAGTTTAAATACTCATAAAGGTGACCTGATCTTAAAAGACCAAGGCAATGTTAGAAAATTATTTTTAAAAACAATAATACAGTATCCAGCTAATAAAGTCTTAACAATACTAAAATTCTCTGTAGTGTTTATAAAAGAGCAAATATTGGCAATAATACAGTATTCAGAAAAGAGAACCACTTTAATAGAGTAGGTTTACTTTTCTGTAATTTAAACAATAAAGATGAGTTGGTTCTTGAGAGATACTGCAGCAAACAGTGCATGTGCAGAATATCTCGGAACAAAATTCCAGTTGCTTCCAAACCTGCTCTTTCTCCACAAATGACTTACATGGAAATCTACACAATTGTCATCTTATGCTTTATTATGATTCTGTCACATCACAAAGATGAGCAGGAATGCCAAAAATCTTTACCAGCAATAAGAAGGAGGGGTAGTAAATAAAGAGAAGCGCCTCAAGAGAGGAGATCAGCAGTATGGAGAAGGAGCTGCCGCATGTTCTCAGCAGCTGCCAGCACTACTGCCATAAATATTTTGCGCTCAAGCCTATTATCCTGATTGCCATGAGCAGCAGCAGTCTGGCTCAACTGGTTACATAAATTCTTTAATAGGGTCAGTAAAAGTTAATAAACTAAAGCATTAGAAAAAATAAAGAACCTGATAATATCTGCCTTGGACCAGATAACGACAGTGCTAGAAGCTGATGTACTGAATTGGGAACTCTTAAAATTAGACATAGAAAATAAGAGAAAATAATGAGCAAACATGCTCTTTGCCTTATCGCACTGTTCGAGCTCCTAAAATAACCTGAGATTTCAATAAGCAATTAGGATACGAGATGAACAAGAATACCCTGAAATAAATATATTCCAACTTTTCTACTACTTCTACATTTTTGATACCATTTTAATATAACAACTAGATACGCAGGAGTTTATACCTGAAAGGCTGCATTTCCTCATTAGTGAGGACTAATCAGGAGGAGGTCAATATTAACAAATGTGACCCTACGGGCTCATTGATTCTCTCAAACTTGCCCAAAGATTCCCGAAGTTTTGTTTGCTGCTAGGCAGACCTGCAAGCTGTCTTTGAGTAAAATTCCAAATGCAGCTACCCAATACAAATTTTACAAAGGCCTAATTCAATGGCTGTATTTTGGGGAAATGCAGTAACAAGTGTCTAAACCTTGATCATCAATTCCACCTAAGGCTCTGAAGAGTACAAAAATCTAAAAATCGCAACACGTATTGCAAATAACTTCTTGGCTATCACTTTCAAATCATTCCTTAACAAGCTATACAATCCAAGTTATACATGGATTAAAACCAATGATACTTTCTTGCCCTATCTAGAAAATTTAGTAAGAGACAAAAATCTCCTCATCTGATTAAAAGAAAAATAAAAATTCTTTGTCATCAGCATAGCACTTGACGACTGCTCTTCCCTCGTATGAGGTTCATAGATCGCTTAAGGTTGGAAGGGGCCCCTAGAGGTCATCTAGTCCAACCCCCTGCACACGCAGGGTCACCTAGAGCACGTGGCACAGGGCTGCCTTTCACACCATTAACAACTCCGCTCTTCAGGTTTGCGGAGTTTTCACTGCCGTAGATCCTGAAGTCATTACAGAGCTTAGGGGAAGCAGGGGAGCGCTGCCTTCCCTGCCAGGCTGAACCTACTCCAGCAGCAGCAACATACGTGGGTAATTCCTAGTGTGTGATAAATCACGCTAAACAACCTCCAAGGAACTAAGGAACTATTCTGTCTCCTACGGAGAGCAGCTATCACGGCCCTCAGGTGTATTTGTCACTATTCATGACAGATTTTCAAGTCAGATATTGTGATCTGCAGGCAGCTGCTTTAGCAAATTTTATTGTCCAATTTAATTTTATTGTTCTGATTATCCTTGAAGGAAAACATAGTCAAAGTTTTCATCAGACCAAGCATGTTATAAAATAAAAGATACATTTTTTTGAGTAATTGTTTGCATCATCTGCTTTATTACTGCAGTAGCTGCTGATAAAAGCTTTTTATATGTTTAGGTACTTTGAAAAGGTTCCTTTGCCTGTTCACACGCATAGGAAACACTAGCACCAACAACTCGAAAGACACTTCTACACAGAACTCAGGATGAGATTACACCCTAGTAAAAGCTACATGGTATGAAAATTAGAAGCTTCTTTACTGGCACATGCAATCACCTACACACAAGTAAAAACACAGGAGTAAGAAATGTATTTCTTTGACTTGTCACTTTCATATATTCACTAACTGGGAAAAATTTTGACAATCAAAATCAAAAATAATGTCATTCTGAAGCTGAGCCTCATGCACATATAAAATTCTATTTGAATTCCTGAAGTTCTCATCTGCCTTCAAATTGTTGAACATAATCATAATATTAAGTAACTTTTTCAAAGCGCTAGAAAACAATACTTAAGCGACTCATTGAAGCTTAATTGTGTTTCTGCCAAAATGGTTTAACTGAATCATGGATGACTAAAATTCTTCACGAAAGACTAAATCCTCTTTGCAGCTTCTCCATTAAATGCAGAGAAGAGAATAGTAGAACAGAGGAATGTTTTCAACCAGATTTACTTTTTGCTCGTCACCAATTCATATAATGTGCATGAATCAGCTGTGCTCAGCGATATCACTAGAAAATGCCATTATCATAGGATAGTTTTATTCAGCTATTGAAATAAAATTAGCAGAAATATTTAGCAGCTAGATCTGAATGTATATTAAAATAGGCACAAATGAGACCAGGAACATCTTGTCTTTATATTTGCATTGTTTGCATTAAAAAAAAAAAAACTTACTAGAAATAACTAGTATTGTTTTATACTATGCAGGCTAGAATTTCAAGTCTTTCCATTGATTGGGTATCCACTTTAGAAACTTTTAGCTTTTTATTAATAAAAGTATTTAAAAAGAGATGTTATACCTATTTGATTATTTCCTTGAAGACTCCATCCCTGAAGTGCTGAGCAGTTTGACCTAGCAATTTCTATCCATTTTGCTGAACTTGACCCTTTCCTCTAAACTCTGCAACACCTGGAATTGCTAACTCTATGCACCAGTGCCATTTCTATTTAGTTTAGTTGGTGACATAAGCCAGAGAACGTATTTCCCTACCATGTCAAGGTGCATGTGTAATTCTTACTGCACTTTTTCTACGCAAAAGAACATTAGTGCATGACATTTTGCTATTGCGGAACTTTCCATTTGCACACTAAACTTAAAATAAGATGAATAGCTTGAGGTTTAATTTCAGTATTCATTAAGTTTTTCATTTAAAGTAGTTTAGAACTAATAGAACTAATAATTAAGAATATTTCCCTGAAGGGATAAACATGTACTTCCCAAAGAGGGGGAAACGTGTACTCTTGTATGCATTAGCACATGAAAGTTTCCTCTGGTTTACATTTTCTATCATAGCTTCAGTAGAAGCTCAATTTGTGCTTACTGAAAAGGAAAGTAATGTTCTAAAAATGAATCACTCTTTTTGATGACCACATCCTATTGGCTTTGTATACATCAGCCCTAACACAGAATTTGCTTTTACATATAAAATCTTTTTTCTTTTATATTCAGGTATAATGAACAGGCACACCTCAAGCTGACTGGGCATAACTGCCTTTCTTGAAACAAGCTCAAGTTCCTACTTATAAAATTACAGGAGTGAATCGGCCTTTGACAAATCCTCAACTCTCACTGTAGCTTCACAGGAGTAGAGCTGGTTTCCCCTCATTGCAAGTAACTACTAGAACCAACTGAAGGGTTTCCACATGTTTCTGCAGAGGGATTATGAACAGCAGAGCCACCCGGGGTGACCAGAGCTGCAGAGACCCATTGAACAAGCCTGGACACCAAAACGCTCAGCACACTCTCTGGGGAAGATTTTTTTTTTTTTTTTTTTTACCTAAGAGAAAACACTGTTTTGAGGTACTAAGAACAATAAGCATCTTTTGTCTCAAAGGTAAATACTAAATTGAGAAATAAATACTCAAACTCCAGAGAAATAATATGATGGCTTGGGGATGTTCCATGACAGCCAAGTCACAAAATCACTGATATTAAGCACAAAGAGGATTATCACAGCATTCTCCAGATGGAGACTTTCACTATCATCAAATTGACAGATCCATGACTCACAACGCAGTAGGACAATGAGCCAAGAAATTTATTCCAGGCTCTGGAAATGCTATCAAGAACAGAAGTAACTTGTTCATATGCAACTTATAAACCGGCATACTCTGGTGTGAAGGCTAATAAGACTGTGAAAAATTAATTAGGCAGTGTAAAAACATGGGGATAAACATCATACCAAAAAGCCATGACGAATCCCAGAAGGAACTTGGCAATGTATGTGGTGGAAAAAATATGTTAATAAAGACAGTGACTCAAATGTATGGAGCTCTTGACAAAGACGAGCATTAAAAATCTTTCCAATACAAAGACATAACTATGAGTACATTTTGTTCAGTTATTTTAGAAATAAAAATTCTGGTAGCAAATTGAAAAAAAAGATGAGATCTGATTTTTGAGAGAGTTTTTATTGGCTTCTAGAAAAAGTGCTTTATTTCTAATGCTCTGACACTAGGCTAATTTGGAACCTTGAATACAGGTAACACATCTGAATACCCATCTACTGACTTGCTGAAAATTAGAGGTATTTTGGGAAGCGTTAATTTTTTTTTTATTATACTATTCACTTTTTCCATTCGGCAGGGCACAAATCTCTTGAAGCATTATGAAACAACAATATCGCCTTCCTTTTCCCTATCACAACTATTCTTTATTCTGATTATCAGAGAGTCTTCTGATTCTCTCTGGTTACTTACAAATTATATTTGCAATCTATTTATTGCTGCACTTAGCAATAATAGTTCAATAAATAAAGTTAATCCAAATTAGGAAAAACAATGGTATCCATCTACAATGCTTCAGAAAGGATGAAATCGGAAGGATCACTGAATGTGTAGAGCAGATTTTAGTCAAATATCAACACAGCATTATGGCATGTCGGTGCTACCACATCAGGATGGGCCATCATTGCATCTTCTTCGCAATGCAAACAACAGGGGAAGACATGAGGATACAAATATTTGAAGAGAACCAGTATCAAAGCAACTGCTGATCTGCGACAGAACAAGGAAAACAACGTGCCAGGATATACACGTCTACGAAATGACAGCTACAGAATCTGTTCCTTCTGCTTTCAGGAGACTGCAAATTTAGTCTCCTCATTAGATTGGAAGTGTAGACTTGTTATTTGCCATCTACACTCATCCCAGGGTTTGTTAAAACATATAAAATCCCACCTGTCGACAGACTTAAGAGAAGCACAGGAACACAGAAAAAAGTAATACTACCAGTATAGAGTACATGGAGAACAAGGGCACTCAGTCTGGAACTCTCCAAGGTGTAAATGGAGAGAGTAAAACGGCAGAGAATCTGACCATTCTATTGATCTGAGCTCATAAGGCTTTTGATGCAGAAATTCAGTGCCTGAAGATGAGAAGGTCAGACATTACTGACAGGAGGAAGCAACATAAACCTGCCAATATTGAAGGGCAGGAAATCAATCTCTTGAAATGTTTCTGGAGCCATGTTCTCCTTCCTATGTTGTTTTGGGGATTGTGGCCGCATCCACGTGCTCTCAGCATCACCTTTTTGTAAGTCATCACACTGCCAGGAGGTGTGTGCAGAGACACAACAGCAGAGATGACACTGTTACCCTAACATCTTCCACGTGTTCAAGAAAGCCAAACTTGAGCCCAGGCCTGCTGTGGGGAGAACAATACTCAGTAGGACAATATGTGTCACCAACTCAGAGGGAGAAGATAATACTAAGAAATAAATTTTCTGCCAAGAGGCCTAGGGCAAGAGGCTCTCATTAATGTGAGTCAACAGAGTATTTAACAAGGAAAGCTTGTGTATGCAAGAGCACATATATAATTTTTTCCTCACCACAATCATGCAAATATAATCGCATGTAATAGAACCATAGTCCAAAAAGGAAGCATTCTTTTGTAGAACACTCAATTTCTTAAAATCTGCCTATGAATATATATTTCACCAAATTATAAAATTGATATTCAAAGTAAGGTAACTAAATTAAAACACCACCACCTTGGCATAGCATTAAGTTCCGTGAAGCACCTAACTGACAAGTACTACAAACCACTACACCTATTTCACAGGAATCAAGTTTTCTAACCCATCTGCTGAAAAGGTACCAGAATCTTTTACATCACATCACAATTGGAAAGGACAAGAAAGCTGTGATTATTTCTTTTCTTTTTTCTCCCTCCTTGAAGCCAATTTTGCATGTCAGTTCTGCTTTTTCCTCTTTTCTCTGGTGTTTTACAAAAATACAATATTTACTGCATATTTTCCCCAGAAAAAGGAGAATTGAATAGCCATAGCAACTGAGTCATGGCAACACTTGAGAGCTAAGATGAAAGTGTGCCCCCTTTCCTTATAGTTTATGATTTAAAAATTTATTTTGATTATTATTATATATGTTTCAGTTCTCAATTTCAGAGCTGTAGAGGTATGTTCCCACCCTGTGTTTGAAATATTCTTTAATTTTACTTTCAAGATAAGAGAGCAACTCAGAGCTGCTTCATTTCAAGAGCAATTTGGGGCATTTGTTCATCTATTTATTTAAAGCTACTACATTAAAAGGCAGGAAGGGGACTCCATGTATACTGAGTCACCTATTTGGCAAATGAGAGTTAAGTAGCGAAGTTTTCTTAGATATGTGTTTCCTTGCACTCTAATTATTTGTGCTATTTGCAAACATGCCATGTTGGGGTTCCTCAGTGAACGTACAGCGTGCAGCCTGCAGTGCAGGTGACAGACAGCAGTTATTAGCCAGCATTAAAGGATTTGCATGGCCACTGTGCAGCTTTTTCTTAGCAATACTATTAATATGCAAATTCATATACTCCAATTCACTGCCATAATCTCTTGCTTTGATTGGATCCTGTGCTCGAAATTTTTGAGATGTATCTAGTAACAGAGATATATCTCAGTTTCTCATTTCCTGTTAGAAGTGTAATAAACTCCAAGGTCAAACCCAGGACAGCATAATTACCTCATTAACCAAAACCACCCTCAAGTTATCATTTTAATAGTATTACGGAGAGAAAAGGCTATGACCCTTGTGCAGCTCTAGTTCAGGCTTCTGTTGCAGCTAGCCAAATGCTGAAGCTCAGCACAAGCCCAGAGTTTATTTCTGGCCAAGAACACTATTCTACGGCTTAATCCAACTGTACGCAAGGCACAGGGAATGCTGACTGCCCGGAGTGATCAGAGGAAAGCTTCCTTGAGGAGTACTTACGGCACAGCCGTGGCACCTTCTTGCTCACTGTCAAATCCTTGTTATGCACTAGCTCAGCTCACCCTGGTAGACATTAATACCCCAGTTCAAGGTGCACTGCAAGAACCGACAACACTCTGGTTTCACAGGCTGGGGTTCAGCCTATGGTCCTTCAGCCAACGCAGCCATTTGGCTTTCTTGGGGCAAAGCCCCCATCTCAGCCCGCACACAGAGCTCTCAGCTCCCTGGAAGCCCTACAGAGAGCCATTCGCAGGCAAGACACCAACAGGTATTTCAGCTGGTGGCATCTTAAGGGAAAGAAATGCAAAATAGGTGGTTTAGGATTTAAAACATTAAGTCAAAATAACTCCATTAAGTCAAAAACCCATTGAAGACACCCTGCACGTGTGCACCCTGCACCGCGAGCCCTGCTGTGCGCTCCGCAGCTGAGGCTGGAAGCTCAGCAGAGCCCTGGCGCGCTCATTAGGGACCCTGCGTGCCTCAGCGCCGTGGCACAAGGTGCATGACACCAGACGAAACTCTTGCTACTCCATTCACACAAAAACCAAATCCCTTGATGTATACTCTTAAACTGCTCACATATAATTGCATGCTAATCTAATTAAATAAATATACTTCAATTGAGCAGTATTTAGATAGCAATTAGCTACTGCATGAACACAGTATTTCATATGACAAAATATATCTTCCTCTGTTTAGCATATTCATTCCCACCTTGTTTCATGAATCATTATATATTATTGTGTTGCTGTACTCATTAATTCATCTAGCATTTAAAAAAGGAAAAAGATTGAAAAAACTCACTGCCTTTAACTATCTGCATCTCTATCATATATCTGTAGCAAGAGGAATTTATCACAGTGCTCAACTAATTTGATGATGTTTGGGAAAAGCCAATATCAACATTGTAACATTTGAACACGTTTGAGCCTGACACTTAAATTTGATTTTAGCATCTACAAATCTTTAACAGTTAACATTAAAGACATCTAAACCCCATAAAATCTCATTTATATGGGAAGCTACTGCATTCACAAAAGCCATTACAAACCTTAATGGTGATGTACTGTTCAGTTACAACAAATCTACTAAGCCAACATTTGGTTGAATTTTCATCATTGTTGCTTGCTTATTTTAAATAAACCATGTCAAAGTTGTTACCATGTACATGGTTGTGCTCAGAACTCCAGGCTCTAACAGCAAGGAGTTGATACAAAGATTGTAGATAGCAATTTAATAGCTCAGAGAACTGATCTATTTGTCTCTATTGCTGTCTTGGATTTACTTCACAATTTTAAGCTTATAAACCCTCTTCATTATGATAAGAATAAAATACAAGAAAGCTTTTCAACAGAAAAAAAAAATAACTAAATCGGCAACCACAACCAAAAAACTCGAGTGAAAAAACAAACATATACTTTTTTTTATTTTTTTTTTTTTTTTGGTGCTAAAATACCTAAGCAATTTTCTTTGGAAATTGAAACAAGTGTTACAACTTCTATTTCCAAAATATCTTAGCACAGTAGATTTACTCAACAAGCTTCTCTCTTTCTCCTCTGTGCCCCACTTCAAATTAGGGCTGTCCCACAGTTTTGTTGTGACAACAGTCTTAAGAAACAGGAGAGAGCTGGCCAAGATCTAGTAATCATCTTCATCTTCCTAATATTAATTTTTATCCATTTCTAAAGTATTGGTCACTGTCTTCTCCAAATAGAACCATCAAAATAGTATGTAATCAAAGAGAAGGCTCCTGGCTAATGGCTTGTATACATCTGATTCTTCTCATGTAAGTCTACATGAAAAAGTGCCTCTGACATCGGTTTCAAAAAGGAGAATGCCTGCCCCTTTCCCTCCAACAAGGGAAACAGTCTAAGCCTTAGCCTTATGACTATATGGATATTTGCTTTGCTCTTTCATTCTCATTTGCTCTTTCACCATTTCACAAGATTCAGCGATTGCACTGAATATGTCTATTACTATAAATTAACACATTCTAGCTATACACAATATATGCATAAGGCATTCTATAATACTTTGCTTTTCTTCACTTTGAGTCTCCCATCAGGGGATTAAAAAAAAATTCAAATAATAATTAAACATTTGTTTATGGAATAGTAGTTCCTATGGAAATCAGTAAGAGTTCAGACTTGGCAAAGCAATCAGTAATTGCTAGACAGTAGCCACTATTTTTCAAAAATAGATTAATATTTAAAATAGCACTATTTACTTAAAATAGAAGCAGTATGTCTCAGACAAGTGTATGCAGACTGGATGGAACCACTGTGTATGTGGAGAGGAAATCATTTCAGATGTATGGGAAGAATAAAAATAACTTGAAATTAACTCCGCATTACTTTCTTCTTGCATAGGTTTTTCCATAATATCCTAAAGTGTTTTGTCTGCTCTTTAATACACTGCCTTTTCAACAGTTGGTACAATAAATTTTTTTTCTCTCTGATGCAGCATACTATAGCTCCACTTTCTTAAAATCAATCCTATTTTATTCTATTGCTTAGTTACAGATACTTCTTGACCACATACTTAATATTCAAATATACAAGTAAGTTTTATGATTAATGGCTAGCAACAATAAACAAAAAACAGAACTGAGTGATATTAGATGCTCACAAGTCTTTCTGGTGCCTAAAGGGTATCCCAGATTCAACAGCCACCGGTTTAAACTTATGTGGTCACTCAGGGTACAACAATACGGAGCTGTAACCACGTGAACAAAGCAGTAACAACTCACTCCAAAGGGCTGTGAACATTCTTGCTGGCTCTTGTCAAGCACCCAGCTCTGCAAGTACTGGAGCTTATCCTCTTCTTGTAAGGGGACTTTCTTGCCTGAAAGGGGACACAGCAATTTAGCTCTCACCTGTTAACAACTCAATCTTCATTTACAAATAGTTCAAAGGAGAAAATGCTATCCTCCTCCAGGATCAAGCTCAACGCAGGTCTCAACTCCTGTACGCTCATTATAACATGATTATTACAAATGGGACCAGCCATACCCGCTTCAGCTGGCGCCATCCCATTGGGAGTGCTCATGGACACAAATAGCCCAGGAGGCTTGGAAAGAGTTGGACCAGGAGCACAAGGGACGCGACCAGGAGCCACCAGCACGGGCCAGGAGAGCAGGCTATGACTTATGTTCCAAGGAGTCCGTGCAGCAAATGAGCTTCCTGCAGCACTGAGGCCAGACTCACCCAGAAAGCAGAGGCAGGTCCAGAGCAGCCTCCTGCAGCACTGCCCAGGCAGCCGCTGCTGGCTCCAGGCTGAGCTGAACTGGAGCCCCAGGGCCATGGGCAGGGTGAGGTGCCCAGGTGAGGCCCATCCGGGCACCCAGGTGAGGTCCATTAGTGGCCTCAGGGGCAGACACTGTCCAGGACTGAAGCCCAATCAGGAACACATGAGGTCAGGTCTTCTGAAGACAACAGAAGAGCAAGTAAAGGACAGAGCACTGTCCTTGCAGGGACAGTAAAAGAGATTAAATTTTTATTTTCTGTGACCCCCTTCCCCCTTCATCAGTTTCAAGAGAGTTCAACGGGATTTCTCAATGTAACTGAGAAAGAAATAACTTTAAAAAGGCACTGAATATAAACAATTTTTTCTTTACGGAATAGGTAAACCCACATTATTGGGAGGTGCCATTTGAGCCCTGTGGCCTCGCATGGTATCTCGTAACAATACTCTGGAGTGGGAAGTGTTCTGCTGGTCTTCACTGTGTATTCTCTCAAGAAATTTAAAAACAAAAGTAACTCCTATTTGAAGATAACCATCAATAGCCAGGAAATTATGACAATTAAAACTCCTTTCAGTATTTTTTTTTGCTTCATATGAAATAGAGTAGGAACCTCCACTGAAAATGCCGTTCCCCTAGAGATGAAGAAATTAAGTTGCAATTAGAAGACAATAAATGGGGTCTCATGTAAGAAAGGACCAAGGGCATTATAAGAAAGGAGAGAACTGGTAGCAGGGCTATACACCAGAGGTGATCTCAAGCTAAAAAGTGTCCATGTAGTCAGCAAAAAGAAAAAAAAAGTTTTCTGAACATTTTCAAAAATTCATTAACAACACAGCCATGCAATTCAGAGGTTCCATTGGAAATGATATTGCTTGTTTAAAGCATTTAACCTGACCTTTTCCTCATACACCTGTGTGGCAAACCTCTTACTAACTGCAATAATTGCATATGAGCTGCTCTTTAAAGATAACTGATTTATCAGGTTGTATCTTAAAAACTAGTGGAGGCTTATTGTAAATACAGATATAAGTACAAGTCCCTTATTGCAAATACAGATATAAGTGCAACTCCTATTTAATGAGTGCAGGAAAATAGCGTCTAGGTTCAATCTTCCCTTGAAATCCAACAGTTAGATCCCGAAGGTGATCTCAAGCTTAAGATAGTGCTCTGACCTTGAAATCTGAGTATTTTATATACTGAGTATTTCTATTTCCACAAGGTTGCTCAGCCCCTACAGAGATAACTTCCTAAAATAACTGGGCAGATTGTGCAATTTTCCTTCCCTGCCTAGAGAACTAGTCAAGAATCCTTGACCCTACTCAAAATGTGACAAGTGTGAGTTATAACTAGGCTCTGTTTTCTTCCTCAGTGCTAGGAGGATCTTCAGATCTATAGCCCTCTTCCAGCACCCCCAGGTTTCTCCATTCAAGGTTGACACCTCACTGTGGCGCAGCAACCAAAGTGACTACTAGGGGCTACTTCCAGTTTTGCTCAGGCTGCTCTAAACACGGTCAAGCCAGGAAAACAGCAGCCTGTCTCTCCCGGACTTAGTGGCAGTTCCTTTTAATCAGCATCAATCAGAAACAAATGTGAGCAGAAGTGAGAATATAAGCTGTCAAGTGACTCCACCTGGAAGGTAATGTGGGGGTGGGTGGAAAGCTTTTCTAATTCATATTTTTTTACCTAAAATATCTCAGCTACCAGCTAAGGATGGAGAGGCTGCTAGCACACCTCTTCATGGCTCTCTGCTAGCAGTCAAAGGAAATCCTGTCAGGCTTAATTTCTGCAGCTCCTGACTAACTCTCCGCTCTACTTCAGTGGTTCTCGAACTAGCAGTTGTGGGGAGATCACTGCAGCTAAAATAGGGGCATAAGCCAAATAATCATGTGTTTTCCCATCAGAAGTTTAGAAGTATTGCTCCATTTCTCCACCTTATTGATCGGCTAATGTTCAGTGATGAGTCTAATACAATCTATAAATAAGAGTCTACTCTTTTGTGATGGACTGTTTACAGAACCATTATGGGTATACTTATGGGATATTACTTTTCCAATAATACTGTTTGCATAAACAAATAATATTAATAAAAAAGTACAGAAGCAAGTTTGCTACAAGGCTTTTTTACTTGTGCAGAGATTAATTGGGAAAACAAAACAAAACAAAAACAGTAAATTCAGCATTCCTGCATAGGTTTAGCTGGTTTTCAAAATGAAATTGCTCAAATAATCATTTGTTTAAATTTAAGTTTTTAATGCTTGTTAAAAATTTCATTAGAAGGGGACCTTACACATTTAGAAATCTGAAGGCTAATGTTTTTATTCAACCTAAAAATGAAGATATATCCCCCTTCCAATTTAAATCTAATTTAAATTAGTTTTAATGAGTTTTGCTTTTGAACAAAAGTGTCAATTATTTGCCTACCTCTTCTTCCAACCTATTTTAAGCCTTCTCCCTTTTATTCTACCACCAGCCCATTTAAAACAAAGTGGTTGATGCTCCAGTCAAAATTCCAGTCACCATGTTAGAAAATATTTTGTCCACATCCCAGTGGACTAGATGATCTCTAGAGGTCCCTTCCAACCTTAACAATTCTATGATTCTATGCAGTACAAGCAGGAACCCGGTTCTACTTCCCTGTGGATCCGTCTCTTCCTACTCTCCCTCTTTTCCTCTCCCTAATTCTGCTCAGTACTACCTAGCCACCTGCTCCCACTTAAAATTTTAAGTACTGTCTTTGATTTTGCTGGGTTAAATGTGTATATTAAATTCATGCATATAAATATGTACACTTGTAAGCATAATGAAGTGCCTGCTTGATAAGCGAGCTTGCAGGATTTGGGGGGCTGCGGGCCTGCTCCGCCAGCAGCTGCTGCACCTTCCTCTTCAGGCAGAACCTGCCACTTCCACAGCGGCAAACAGATCCAGTCACTCAAAAAATTGTTCTTAGCTGCCAAGCGCATGGCCTTGGCTTCTGGGACTGCAACTCTGCTCAGCATTTTAATCTTCTTGTTCCTGATACTTCAGACATAGCAGACAGAAAGATAAGGGATTCCCAACTTGTGGCCACATGGCCTCCTGCCATTCCCCTGGAGGTCACTATAAAAATGTCACTGGCTTCAGTAACTCAAGATCAAGCTTTGCATTTAGAGTTCAAACAACTTAAGCTCTTCAAATAAAAGACTTCAGAAAAATGTCAGCCACTCATTCACTAAGGGAAACCATTGAGGCAATTACTCGGTATTTGCTTAATGGGCATTTAAGAAGCCATCAGATATGTTTAATCCTGGACTGCTGAAAACTGCGGAGGAAAAGGGAGTCCCTGCAGCAACATACATAGCTCAAGCGTGGAAAGCTGACTGCAAAGCAATGGGGAGCAAACAGCTGAACACACTTGCAATTCCCTATTATAGCTGCTTTGAAAAACATTTTTCCTTCAAGTACTGAAGAATCTCACTGTTTTTTCCCATGATTAAGTACAGAAATTGTTCACCACTATGAACATTTGCCCACTGAGAAATAAAGAGAGGTAATATTTTTTTTGAACTGCCATTTATGCCAATCCATCTAAATTCAACATGATGCAAAACCAGCCATAGGAGGGAAATCATTATTTTGGAGAGCATCTTCCTAGCGATCTCTCTTTGGACTCACGGGTCCTGGTACGAAGCCCCATGGATCCATACAAAGGGATTTCACGCCCTGTGTCTCAGTCCCTACCGCAGCTTCCAGACCTTCTGCCACAGTCACCGACTCACCACACCGTGACACCTTCTGGAGTCACCACCAGTAGCTCCTAAGCAATTTCTGCACTATTTTTTTTCCCTCCTCAGAAATGCTGCTAAGCAGCATAACAGCTTATCCCAGCTTTCAACGACATAAATGCAAGCTGAATTTTACATGAGATGTATTTGTTGAAATCTGAAATCAGAAGGAAACTTCACTAGAGAATTCTTAGTTTTGAAGAAATAGCATTTTGACCTTAATAATCCAACAGAAGGCACCACAGCTCCTCTGGATCTCATTACTGAGTAACCTGAGCATTAAATGGGGCTACTCTTCTACCTCAAAAGAGAAAACAATCTGACCCAATTTAGATTGGTTTGGATGTAACATACTGTGGTATACAATTTTTTCTTTTTAAAGTTCTCCAATTAAGTAATGAATTGCTCCAGTAAGTAAAGAATGAAAGCTACATAAAATTACTGAATACGGACACAGCGAGTTATCAAAGACCTCCTTGGGAAGTATATTCATTCCGGGCTACCAACGAAAAATTGATCTTCGTTTTGGAAGTTAGCAGCAATAACCTATGGCAAGATTAATGACAATATTCAAGTCCCTATTCCCAAGCATGCCTGACAGAAACATGTCATGTCTCTCCTAGAGAAACTGCATCTATCAAAGTTTGGAACAATTTGTCTTCATGGATTTCATTTGCTGTTCCCTTCAAGGACAGAGCCAGCCTCTTCCAAAATAGTCCCTACATTATTCCAGAAAAAAAATTTATGTTCTAAACCTATATGTTAGCAGGGCTGAGGAGGTGATAGCAAAGATTTTTCATGACGTTTAGTCACACAAAGTACTGTTCAAATTAAAATGTCAGAAATGATTCTAAATATTATTCAACAGAAACCAGCAAAATACTGTCCTACTTATGACAGGTTTTTACCACTCTTCTAAGAGGCAAATTCTATATGGCCTTTTGCAGCTCTGCTTTAATAACCAAACTTGATGGGCCTTTATTAAACAAAACAAACAAACAAACATACACACCACCACATTCTTTCTCTGCAAGAATTATCTTTATAATCAGAATAGTAGGAAAATATGATGCATAACACAGCTCAGACATCTATTTTACCATTCCTTTTTTACATTGTTGAGACTTTTGTCTTTTGTCTTTTGTTTTAAAACCCATTTCTCCCTCTTGCCTTCCTTTGCATCAGTTTGTGTTTGTCCTTAGCTATGTCACCAACCAAGGCTCTGTTGCCTTAACGTTCTCCAGCTCATGTTGAAGTCTATTACATCATTTTTTTGCCAGCATGAGTCTTGGAATTCAAACACCTCTCTTCAGCAGATGACAAAAGCAGCTTAAATGGATTGAAGCTACAACAGAATCTATTGAGCATTACCAGTCTCTCTGTTTTTATGTATTTGTTGTACATATAATAGGATTAGCTGTAGAATACGTAAAGCAGAAGCTTCATTTCTATACAACTTTCGGCTCTTTGCAGACTGGGACAAATTTAATCACATAAGTTGTTGGAGACTATTTATTTTCCGTGCTCAACAGAAAATAATTTTATACACTTAGAAAATTTGGGACAGGAAAAATCATACAGCACAAGCTTTACAAGAAGAGGGTTTAGCCTCCCCAGTTAAACCCCACATTCCTATTTAGGAGACAGAAGTGGTTTTCAGCTAAAGCCTTTGCTGGAAATACAAATTAAATGAATTTACAAAACCCTTCCAGGTTACTATTGGACAACAGAAATGAATCCCCAACCACTTGTAAATCCACTGGTCTTGCTACTAAGTCTACAGATAAAAAGCACAGAATGTTTACAACATAAGAGAATTTTTTTTTTTTTAATATGAGTAACAAATATCATCTTGGCTTCTCTTTTTGTTATTCATATTTATGAGAACTACTATTTGCAACTATATATTATAACACACAGCCTAAGTTGCACATAGGTTTAGTTTAGCTATTTCATATTGTAATTTGCATTACGGTTTCAGAAGTATATCTATTCCTGCAAAAGTGCCTGAATTTGAATTTAATAGACTAATACTACCACCTACAATAATTTTAGTGATGTCTGTATGTCAATTTGTGGGTAAAACAAATTAATAAATTATTCCCTAAATAATGGAAAGAAACACGACTGCTATAGGGTAAATTTGATCAAATGAAACACACCTATAGAACTACATCCAGTTAAATGAATATCGTGACTTCAGTTCATTATGACTCTAGGAATAAAGCATTTTAGAATGATTATTCATCCTTTTAAAAAGGACTCACTTAAAGAGTCATGTCCTTACTTAGAAATCAGAGACAGAATTTCTATGACTTAAAAAACGGTTCCTTACCAGACGCAAAGTGACACCTCTTGACTGAAGTTAGTGGCTTGGCATTAAGCTTACAACATAAACACATCTTTTATTAACAAACATTTTTTCTTTCTTTCGTTCCTACTTTACCTAAGCATGCAATCTTAGCTCAGGCAGTGTCCATCTGACTGACAAGAGAAATCAGTTTTGGACCAAAGGATTCCAACTAATCTTAATTCAATATTTCTCATTTCAGTTTTGAGCCTTATTCTTTAAAATAATATTCTAGGGCAAATCCTAAAACCCTAGTTTTCAGTCAGTACAGTGACAGTGCAGTTCCCTGAAGCTGCAATTTATTTGGATTTTACTACCGCTTTTTAGTCAGCAATGCTAATCTTGTCAAAATAGTATCTGCTACTAGAGTAACCTAACAAGAATGATTTATTCCCTTTGAATGCAATCCATTGCAAAAGGCAGTCAAATCCACCTGACTCAATCCACTTGAGTAAGTTCTCCTGGAATGGAGCATCACAACAAAACTGATCACCTTACCTTAATAGGAAAAAATTGGTGGATGCATCCCCACCGGATGACACCTGAACAGCATATGCCTCCTGAGGGACTACTGTACCAAGTTCCCATCTCTCTGTTCAAGGAATAAAAGGGAAGGTTTTCACTTCTTTCTGAGCGGCCTCAAAGGTGGCCCGTTGTGGGGGCTGTAGCCGTGTTGTTAACACGACGCATTGCACGTGACAGAAGCAGAGATGAGGAATGGCGGACGGAAGATCTCGCGATGTCATGGAAAGGGCAAGAGTTTAACCATATTAGGACAAAAAGTGATATCCGGAACCTGATTGGTGCATAAGACAACTTCCGCCTTGACAGAAGGTATAAAAGCCAGCAGCGTATTTCAGTAAGCGTCATTTGGCAGATCACCTCAGAGGTGTCAGTGCTTCTTGACCGAGGTGGAAGGCCTCAGTATTCCCTCTAGAACCACGGGCAACCACCACGGGTTGAGACGAATCCGACAGCCAATGCTCAAAGATGATCTTGGGAACATAACTAAATACTTTTAAGGATGTTGGGCTAAAGAACTTGCATCACTACTGGTGTCTTGCTGCTTTCCACTTTAATATTCAAGCCTCAGCAAACAAGCCTCATTTATGCAGGCTGATGAAACACACCTGATAGGAGAAGACTAGAATCTTCTATTGAATTATTAATGCAGTTATGCAGCTTAATAGTCACAGCTAAAACTGACATTCACAGGCTTTCTAGTATCTACCCCTTTCCTTCCTCTATGCTGTTCTTCCTTCCATGCTATTTCTGTTCTTCTCTACGTTCCAAGCTAATGGTGCTGCATTTCCTCACAAGAAAGAGCGATGAGAGTTACAGAGTTGTTGGTATCTCAAGTTCTTTGCCAGGAGGATGCCAGGAGAAGGATTCTTCTCCCTTGCTTGTGGTTCTTCTTGGGGTCATTTCTATGTATTTTCTAGCAGAGTCCACTTACTAGCTCTTTTCTCATTGGTTCACAATTCTACATAATACCTTAAGTGCATATGTATATGAAATATATATATAATGGACACTTGCTCTTTGTTCAGTTATTCCCAGAACTGGATTTATACAATTCCCAAGGTTATGCTCATTGAGAGACTGTGAGTTGTTTATAGTTCTAGTATCATGCGGTGCTTGTACTTTCAAGGCTTTTGCTATCATCTTCTGCTTGTACACTCGGGGGGCCCTGTTACAACCTTCAAGCTGCTGTTTGCTGATAACATACCTAAGGTTTTATTAGCACAGGCTCATCATGCATATATCTTTCCTCAAGGTCAGCAGTGCTTCGCTCTTTCAAAACAATATCTATTTGAATACAACCCCACATACATACAAACACATGCAGATAAAATACTCAGGTAGTAATTGCAACACCAAGAGCTGCTGGTTACGGCACTCTCTCTAGTATGTCATTGAAACTGCTCTGCAATGACTTACCGCCCTTACAAAGAACAATAATGAAAACCTTTCCAAAGTGAGGACTTCCTAACTATAATGCACGTTCTTGTGTCCCAATTATATGGTTCTACTGAGATCAGGGATTGTCTTTGTGAACTAAAGCCAAACCAATGGTAAGCACTGTTACCACAGGGACTATCCTAAACTTCTACGTATTGAAGGCATCAGAGGCGAATAACTTGCAGAAAGTCACTGAGACATGAGCTGACTTAAACTCCTCTTCTTCTGGGTCAAGGTCTCTGATGGGCCGGTTAGTAGAGCAGACTTAGGCTCATTCAGGAATCTGCTTGGAAGAAGCCCACGTTAAACAGTCTATGAATAAAATTCATTTAACTTTAATAAGTTTAAGTATCTAGATTCTATCCAATCTGAACTTCAATTAAAAAAAAATCTTTTTGTTCTCTTTCATGGTTGTATATTCTGAAGCTCTAAATAGCAAATATTCAAATAATTAGTTGGAATAATAGAAAAGTTTAGGCTAAAAGGGTCATCTGGAAATCATCTAGTGAGTCCTCCAAAAGCAGGGTTACCTTCAAGCTGATGAAAGATAAAGCTGCTACTGGTGTTAAAACATCATGTGATTATTACTACAGCTTGTTCCTGATGCTGTAAGCAAATCCAATTTATTTCAGACTGGCATTGTGCAAGGATGGGGTATGTTAACGCATCTCAGCTGACAACCTGTAACTCGTCTGAGATGATGTGAATTTATCAGAAGTTTGAACTCTGCACTAGAAGATTCTATTCATTTATGGTAGCAGGATAGCTGTAAATTGGACAAATATTTGCTGAAGTTCAATCATAGTGGCCAGAAGTGACATCAGGAAAACTGAAACATATTTGCTTCTGAAAAAAAAAGGCAGAAATAAAGCTACATCAGTGCCCACCCCCATTAACTATAAGGGCAGGTTTACTTTAAATTTTGCCTCTAATCGCATGCAAGGCTCCAAAGGCTCTCTCTTCTGGATGCCTTTGGCTGCGCTAGGCAGCAGAGAGCAGCTATGACAGCAGCTCCATGCTGGAGTTAGCAGGTGCACTGCACGTGCAGGGAAGAGCATGGGACTGCGCAGAGCAGTGAGCGTGGATGAAACACTTGGCATAGCTAAAAAGATAAAAACATATGGAGTAATCCAAGTGACAGGAAAGAGAAGACATAGTCAGATGATAGATGAGGAAGATGAATTTACTTTTCTTGACTGCAGATTATCAACTTGAGGCTTTGGAAGGTGTTTCCAGGTAAAAATGAAAGGAAACGACATCTTACACAAAAATATGCAGCAGTTTAGATAAAAAGAAAGATTATACTTTGAAATGCTGTGTTCAAAGAGCAGGATTCTGGAGGTAGCCATAAGTGAGTCTCAAAGGTGTCTTTACAATACAGATAGTGAATACAGGCAGGAGAAGCAGCTAGACAAAGAAGTGAGAGTAACTTTGTGGAGCATGGGAGAAAGAAGGCAGTGACTATCTCAAGCTTTGTTTGAAATTCTCTGCCTTAAAAAATATACAGCAGTAAATCACAGAGGATCTGCTGGAATTACATTATTAGAAAATAACACAAGTCAAGGAAGAACATTACTTTAAAAAAAAAATCCTATAAAAATGCTCAATACAGTTGTCTGCCATCAGAAGAAAACTGTAAAAGTAGAGACATAAGAAAAAAATAACCTAAAATGTCATCATTATGTTCACTGTTAGGAGCTCTGTGTGAAGAGTGGGGAGTCTGGGACGGAACAGAAGATTAGTGAGATCTGATAAAAGATTCAGTCAGAGCAGGTAAGTAACCAGTAATAATGGAAAATGACAGGAAACGTAGCAAACAATAATGCAAATAGCAAGGAACCACTTTGTCAGTGGGTAGCTAGCAGGATGGAAGTGCGATTAAAAGGTAGCCTAGCATGGAAATTACTGAAGAAATGTTCAACAACTCAATCGCAGAAAGAGAAACAAACGTCCTGTACAGATTATTAGAAAAAAGATGTACAAACATGAAGGACGAGGTTTACTTCAAACTACAAGGTGTTGCTGTAGAGCAGCAGTTGGCAGAGCTGAGGTGCAGATATTGTCCTTGTTTGCGGCAATGTAGTTCCCAATATAAATTCTCTAAGAGAAGTTCAGGACAACCAGGGAGTCTTTGACTGTACTGCAAGTATTTGAATTTGGATACGTTCTCTATGTCTAATTGTTATGTTAATTGGTGTATACAGTGTACTATAACAATGCTGACTACACATTATGTTCTCTACAGGATCATTTTTATTTGATACCAAGCTTTGTGCATGGATAAGCAAGCACAAAAAGGTAAAAGCAGAAATATGCTTTTCCCAAATGTTATCTAACTTATTTACTGGGTGTAGTTGTTTCAACAGCAATAGAAATTTGTCCCAGGTAAAATCCTTAGTCTTACAATGCACTGGTTTGTCCAGCACCTTCTCTTTTTCATCACCATAGCAATTCAGCTTCTTCATAGCTTCCTCAAAATGAGCCATTCACTGTCCTCTCAAATACAGATTTAGAAACATAAGCTCAGGCAGAATCTCACATTAGGAAAGTTACATTCCCAGCGCAGTGATTTTCTTAATCAAGTTGTTTTTTCTTAAAGCAAATTTGTATATTCTATGTAGCTCCCAAACCTCCCATTTGAACAGCAGTTTAATCACTGCTCTTTGGGAGAAGTGCACCTGCAGAGGCGGCCAGCAGGGTCTAAGATATATCCAATGAGCAAATAATTATTTATTTATATATATATATATATATTTGTTGTTGTTTTGAGGGGAAGAGGGAAGGAGGGGGGAATTTTTACACAATTTCATGTGTAAACCGCATGAAATTTTATTTAAGCTGTCTTAGAAGGACAGAAAGCTGAAGTGGCCCAATGAGACTCTGATGTTCTCTCTGCACTTTTAAATAGTTGAAAGTAAATAAGAGTTTATATTTTAAGCTTTAGGTTTTAGGTTTAGGTGGATGACTCAGTAAAATCCAGAGAATCTGCTTAACTAAACCCACAAATGGCAGCTAAAGAATATTAGTATTAAACAAAGCTGAACATTATATATGCAGGAGACTATAAACCCAATTGTATTTCTTTTTCTCTCCTCATTTCTTATAAGGCTATGCAGTGCGTCGGCCTCAGAGCTGCAGCTGCAATCTGTGAAGCAAGAAGCAGCAAGGGCTGCTCCTCCGAATGCTTTCTCCTAATGTTCTCAAACAATTATAGTATGCAAATATTTTTCTTAACTACACTTGCTCTACACAGCTCTAAGAGGCTTGCCATATTTGACTTAATAAAGTGATACAGGATGTCTCAAGGCATTTAACAAAGTTCAGTTAATGAAATAACTGACATATGCTAATAGCAGCAAAGCAGACTCAAGTTAACACCCTAGCAGAACAGAATTAAATAGTTCAGGGCAACATATATCAAAAGACAAAGCATTTTCTCAGTCAGCCAGAGATTCTTCTCACCCTCCTGCACACAAAAATTGGACTTAAGCATATAGCCTTTAGACTTCTGTGGTACTTATTTACTAATTTATTTCACTATATATCTCCTGTCGACATAGCCAGGACCCTGGGATTCTGAGAAAAGTCCATTATGTTGAATAGATTTATGTTTAATTTCCTCTCTTGCTTAGAAACTTTATCAGGCATCCTGATTATTTCTTTGGCATTCAGCACTGCACCAACTCTTCATTTCTAGCATCTCTTGCTGTGCCAATGACACCTGCATTTATTTTACATCTCCTTTCACAGGATGTCAAAAGATATTACAGTCAACTGAATTTATGCCTCAGTTTTCAAGAAACAGGGTAAGAATATAATAAACATGACTTAGACTCATGCGAAAGCACAGCGGGATAGAACAGATATACCTACTTCATTTCATCATCCCTTATGCAATTCAGGTTCTAAGTAGAAATCAGCTTGCTGAGAATCAGAGCGTGTCTTTGTAATCATGAATACTGTGCATGACTGGAGGCAAAAGGATCCCTCTAAGCCCTGCAAGGCACCCGATTCCATTCTTCTTCCCACGTTCTCATGGCCAGCATGACAAAGACATCGGAACTCTGCACCAGATTATGCAAAATTTCACACAAAATCACTCCCAAATATCTAAACAGTAACTGACAAAGAGTCTCCTTAAGTTCTCCTCACAGTAGGTTCCTTTCCAGTAGTTTCCTCTTCATGTTTTGAACTGCAGTATGAGCTCACCATGCTTGCACCTCCCCGTATGGAGAGGCTCGTGCAATCCCCACAAGACCTCTCCCTGGAAGGGTGAAGGGTACATGGCACAGCGCAGACACAAACATTGGCGTAAGCCACAGAAGCTGGATACGTTACCTTTTACCTGGAACTGAAGAGAAAATGACCTGCAGGCTACAATCAGTAGCAAAATCTGATCTCCTGCATTGAACACATGCCAAATTACCTACAGCCATTATTTTACTATGCATATGTTTTCCTTAGATGATACATTGTTTTAAAAGATCAAGTTTTAAAATTATTTATTAAGAAAACCACTTTTTTATGTTGTTTTTGGAGATTGGCTGCACAGGCTAAATAGAAATAAGGTATTTATCAAGTTCAATTTTTTTTTTCCCCTTCAGACATAAAATGCTGCACTGACTTCAGAAGGAATTTCTGCAAACATTTATAGACTTGTTTCAAACAATAATTGTTGCTTCTGCTCAGTTGTACTAGTGAATCTCTGAACCCTGCTTCAGTTCAATTCAATTATTGACATTATGGCAAAGGCATTAGCGACACAAACAGTGAGTGACACGGTGGACAAGGGCCTCCGAATCTTCCCTACGTTCAAAATTCAACATTTTTGAGCTTCTCATCAGGGATTTGAAACATCGAGCTGAGAAGGAAATGCCTTAGCAGCTCAAGAATTCCCTTGTGCTCTTCCCCACTGCAAAAGCATGTCAGCACAGTTATACAGCAAACTTGTTTACAAAAAAAAAGAGAGAGAAAGAAAGAAAAAGGAAAGCAAAACAAATAAAAGAAAAAGCCATAATGTATTTCTATCACTGCACTGAATTTATACTGCTGTAATGCAGCGATTTATTAGTATACACTTCTGAGTCACAGTTCCTGGGACAGATCCCGTATTTTTTCCTCCAACCATAAAAAAGTACTAAAAATGTGTTCTTCCAAGACTTACAGACTAATTTGGAAACATAATTCTGGGAGGCAACTACCTGTGCTCTTTAGTTGTACAACAAACTGTCAGCAATGCTGAGTCCAGAATGCACCCTGCTCTTAATATCTTTAATTTTTTGAATTCCAATCCTTGCATAATTTGTGTTATGAACCAAGTCTTTTGAAGGTTTACGTAAGAGTTTCTCACCACTAACCAATCTTTGTTTTTCCTGGAAAATAATTTTATCTTTAAAGATGAAACTGGATGCAAATGCAGTCATACACACAAACATGGAAATGGTTCAGTTTTCACCAACTGCATCTGCTAACAGAGCAGAGTCTCCACTCCTTTGAAAAGAGTAGGAATGATAAAATGAGGTGTAATGATTCCAAATGCCTTAACATATTGTCTCCAAATATGCTTTTAATTCTTTATTAATTAAAATTTAAATTTTAAATTAAAATTCTTTATTAATTTAAAATACAGCTCCACTAGCTGATACTTCGGATAGATTCAAAAAGAATTTGAGGAGAACATAAAATAACAGAGCAAAGTTTTCCATGAATTAAACATTTCCCCTAATATTTTAATACTACTCTAACAAAAAAAAATGTCGATGTGTTTTGACAATTTAATGATACCTAATTCCCTGGGAAGCTTTCACACTCATCTCCAACAAGCTAAATGTATCCCCATTTGATTAAACTTACACCCAGCACAGACCCTGGAGAGCAACCGTAGGTTTATCCCCAGATCAGCATCTCTCGGTTTCAGTTATTGTACAATCAGGTGAATTTTTCTGCTTCAACAGGCAGAATAAGTTGCCAAGGTGCAAACTAAGAATGCATCTTCACACTAAATTTAATCTAAACTAATTACAGGCTACCTCCCTAACAGGCGGTTGTAATCCCTCTTCCAGACATCAGACAGATCGGGGACTGATTTAACTAAAACGTGGCCACAGGAGCCCACCATCAGCTGCGTGACAGGTAGGGGAATGCACAGCTGGTAGTTCTGCTGCAAGTGGTGTAGCCCTTTTTGACATAAACCCAGGGGAAAAAAAAAGAAAATTCTTTTCTTCTTCATATTCAGTTAAAGGCAGCATAGTTTTTGGCTGCAGTGCAAGTCCGTCCAAGCTAACCAGGACAACCTTCAGGAACCGCAAACAGGAGAGGAAGAACAAAGTCACTCGGCATTCAGGGGTGCCCATGAGCAGCCCAGGGCTTCTTGGCAAATTGCAATGTGATTGCTGTATTCCATGGTGAAATCCTCTTAGCCCAAAGGCCAAAGAAGCAAGAAAACATGTACTTAATGTTTGAACCCCATAAATTCAAACAAGTCACACTTCTCAACACTCTGACATACAGACAAGCATTTACAAGAATGTCTTTGGAAATAACCAGTAACGTTAATACATGCCATGAATTTGATTGAGAAATTGTTGGTAGTAGCATGGTGACAGTTCTGTTTCTTTTCTTAAATCTCAACTCAAAATTTCACTCCTAGCTATTGGACATATCACAGTGCTGTGCAATTTATCTCATTATCACAAAGCAGTAGCATAGCCTTGAAAAAAATTAGAACAGAAATGTATTTTATACTACTCAGTTGCTGCTTAACAGCAGCCTACTTATTTTGCAGAATTCATTCCAATACTTGACTGTTTGCATTTAGAATCCCCAAAATTAGGGATGGCTTGCACAAAATTATCATTTTATAAAGACCCAAAGTAATGCTCCCAGAAACACCTGCAGGTTCATGCAAACACAAAGATTCATGGGGCTGCTTCTTAGTTTATATAACAATGTTGCATAAATTCTGTCTTAAGATTTGCCCATGAACAATCTATTCTGAATTGTTTACTGTGTTCTTCTGTTTTGAATTTCTCTTAAGAGATGAATACGTTATTCAAAGACCATTTAAAAAAATCTATTACTAGCTGTACTTCCTACAAACATTTTAGTTGGATATGAAGTGTTCTTTCATTGCTATATACTTCTTTTTAATAAAAAAGGTTATTTGCACAGACTTATAAAACTTGAATTATTGCAAGTTCTAATAACCACTTTGCTCAAAAGAGTTACAAGGAAAAGACATCTGCCACTTACTGGTACGAAAATCTAAATTTTAGTGGAACAGCAGTATTCATTTTGAAACTGTCTGACTGTAAAGACAGGACTTTGTCAGATCACAAACTCAATTAACTAGCAATGATTAATTCTGAGCATAAGGAACCCGAAAGCTTAGTTTGCAATACGTGAATATATATTAGAAATAATTATGGCAATATTTTATAATACTACTCGTTCTAAGCAATGTTCTCTTGTTCTTAATATTGCTGTTCTGCTCATTTTAATTAAAAAGTATGTAACTGTTGATAAACATAGACAATGTTTATGCATTACGCAAAACAAGTAATGTAAACTCTGTTTAATGTGATCCTGGGCTGTAACTATGAAGGGCACTGATAAGCTTTCACTGCTACAGCAATTTTTATCTGAACCATGCATTTGAAGTTTACCAAAGTATCATCAATGAAATTATTTTAAATATTTGGTATCTTAAAACAGTATAAGCTGAATTTCTCTAGCAACCCAGGGAATTCAATAACCCCAGCCTAGTAACTGAATCCGAGGAGATGTGTGCTGGTGCAGGCCCCATTCGGTTCACACATACAAATTATTCATCTGAATCGACAGACTTTCCCTAAAGAGGCCAGTAGTAGATGCTTAGGATGCACCTATTTTTAGCTTCCACCATTATAAGATCTGAATGAAGCAATCACATTTATAGCTTAGCGGGAAGAAAGATTTAGAGACCAAGGTGGAAGTCAGATGGATGCTTAATAGCTGACTACCATGCTGAATCACAGCCCAGGCCTTTTAGGAATGGGATTCATTCCTCACGGAGGTAAACGGGCATCATCTCCAGGCTCCACTGAAGGCGAAATTTCTAATTCCTCAGTGCCTCTATTCTATGTAGAAAATCAAGACAAATGATACTTCTTGCACTCTTCACTTGTGTAGAGCACCCACCTTGCTTAGCCAACTCCTGAGGGCAAAGACTCTTTCCCACCGGTTTTGCACAGTGCCTTTTTTTTTTTTAATGCACTCTGCTAACACACCACGGCCTTCAATGAATTGTTTTATCCCCAAATAACTCAGTGGATCATCTCACCATAAAGCCTGCAACAACATCATCAACACAGAGGTTAATCAGCCTTTCCCATCAAGACATTTTTCGCATGTGAATGGGAAGTCTAAGAGCAGTATGGCATCACCCAAACCCATCAGTAAATGCTTTCTGTATAAACATTGCTATAGGGCAAGATGCTTGCAGAAATATTAGTGAAGGAACATTTTTCCTTCCTTCTCATTAGTTGAGATACAGCCACTGTCTTTTCAGAGGTAAAATACCAAGAGAAATATATTGTTGCTGTAACAACCATATTAAATAATATTGAAGTGAAAAAAACTCTCCCCACAAATGTTTTCAAGCGATAAGCTAATTTAAAAATGCTTTCAAAGAGTACCTGAATAATAAAATAAGATATACTGGAATATAAGCCTAAAACTACAAAAGCGTTACTATAGTAACCCATGTAGTAAAGTACTCTTCATGCAGTATGTTTCTGAACAGATAAATCATCCTCATTAACTGTAAGGTACATCTCTGCAATCAGCTGGTAGAGTAAATAATGCTGCAGAGACTCTAGACATTTATATCATTACATGTGTTTGTGTCTGGAATAACATTTAACACTAAACAGAAAATATTGCAAGGTACTGAAAGTATCCAAAGAACAACATCTGTGCTTAACAGCACAGAGATTTGTATCTGATTAAAACTCTGATTAAGCAATGAAACCTCTGAAATTCAGAAATAAGGTGCTCTCAGTTCTGGTTGAACTGAATCTAGGTGAGACACCCTATCTATTAAGTTAGATAGTCTGCTGAGATGTCTGATGAAATTTCTTTTATACCTTTAATGTTTAATGCAATCCTTAATTTCAGTGTTTAATTTCATTGATTTATTAGCCCAGCATCTACATTCTGTCTTGGATTATTTGGCCAAATTATACTTTAAATTCAGGAGTCGTGTGTGTGGCATGGTGAGGCGAGAACTGGCAGTATTAGATTAACACAGGCTGATTCATTTGTCTTCATTCTCCTTAGGTCAGATCAATTAATTATCAAATTAAAATCTCTGATCTCCAGAATCTCTCCTTAATAAAATCACTACTGCTTCTTCAAACAGACTTGCGTGTGATCCCCTAAACTGCTGTCTATTCCATCTCCCATCGGAGCTGATAACTTAGCAGCCCCTCACAGAGGACCGGCAACTTGTGGAGTGGCCGTGTTTAACCTGAGGAGCTGCGAAACGCATCCTTTCCCCAGGACCACGTGCTGTGGCTTAATCAGTTATCACAGTTAAGCCACAGTCTGAGGCTACAGCAAATTCAAGCCAGTACAACCTGGACTAGTTCTCATTACCTTCCATGGTCAGGTATATTAACAACTAGGTATCAGACCAAGTGTTTTACATGAAAAACAATGTATTCAATGGCCAAAATTCAGGCTAAGTATCAGATTAAGCTATGGTTCTGTAGGTAAGAATAATAATAAATCATCTTCCTTCTTGATCACAAAATTAACATCTCAATAATAACCCACAAAGACACAAGGTTGGTAGTTCCAGTGTCAGTGCAGAACATCGCAACCCAAATGAGGCTTCTTTTTGTTTATTTTTAAGGATATTTTCCAAGATTTTAAAATACTAAAAAAAAAAAAAAAAAAAAAAAAAAGTGTTATTATCATGAAATGTTATCAAGCCTTTTAAAGGAGCAAAAAAAACTTTAAATCAAGACATTGCTACATGAATTGCTTATCTCTATACTGTCCCTTGCATTATTTGCAATACACTGTTGGGAGATCACAAAGCTAGATTTCTCACCTTTAAAAGCTGAAGAGGGACCTTCCTCCCCTGAGAAACAAATGATATTTGTTGACAGAAAACAGAGCACCCAGCATTTCACCAAAGTCAAACCAGCAGGGACCTCCACGAGCTCAGCACTGAAAATGCCAGACACTGTGTCTACCTGGAAAGCTATGTTTTTGAGCAAACACATATTTACAAGAGCAATGAAATAGATTTGAGACCCACCCATATCTCCAACTAATTGAAAAATATCCAATCCCTGTAGTACTGTTAGCTTGAGTTCACAGCAGTAACAACCTTTCAGAATAACACTGAAGTAATAATCTAGGTAGAACTGTGGGATGGTTGAAATCCAGGAGTAGCAATAAGCATAGAGAGTACTATGCTCAGATAAAAATGTGCAAAATTACACATCTGACAGTTTGGATTTTGATACCTACTACACTTGATTTTCCCTGACATCTCAAACAATAGTACTGACATGCCTTTAAAATCTTTGTTATTATATACCAAGAAAATGCATCTAGGCATCATCAGTTTGATAAATCAACATTCTCATTCAACTAAACATTGCTGTAATTCTGAATGGATATGTACATGTCACAAACTCTTGTATTTACTTCAATTACCACAGCATTTTAGACATATTAATTCTCTTCAGGTACATGCATGTATCCTTGAATTCAAAGATGTGAGATTTCTTTGCCATCAAACAAAGGAAAAAACATCTCAGTGCCAAACCCTGTTGTTGCTCTCTTTTAAAGGGCAGACGATAAATTATTCCTTTAATGATAACGTCAGTGTTTACATAGGAACAGGAAAAAAATCACAAAAATGATTATGTGTTCTTGCCCTCCCTTTGCTCGTTCTGCAGTAATGCTCACCCCAGTTCTCAGAGCTGCTCCGGCATAACCAAGAGTCCTAGTAAGTCAACAGGAAATAAAGCAAAGATTCCCACAAACACTGAACCATCCATGGTTCAGTGCAAATCCATGTCTGTTTAGAAACTTCTTATTCTAAATCCTCAAAAATAAATATTACAGACCACAACAAAGAAAGGGGTAAGTGCAAAAGAAGAGGAACATCACTTATTATTGACTAAATCCAACTTAAATCCAACTTTATCTTACACTCAAATGATGATACATAACCTCTTCCCCTTCCCAAACCACAACCCTAACATTAAAAAAGATGCAACATTTAGATAGCTAGATAAATCGCATTTTTAATACAGAAAGATGGCATAACCAAAATAAATATTGAGGGGGAAAAAGAGAAGTCTGTATGGAAAGAAATTCTACTACTACTACTACTGTGTACTGCAGTCATAAAAAGATGATTCATCCTTTCTATAACAGTATTTTTTCTTTGCTCAGTGACTCACGCCACCTTCAAAATAGATAAGATTTTAAAATTCAACTTTTATTTCAATTTTTCCTGAAGCATTTGCACTAGGAACAAAAACAAATCTAAGGTACTACATAAGGTGCACATGAAGTATACATAATCTACCTACTCTTGTCTAATTTACCTGGAATTTCTATCGAGGAAGCTTTTGAGTGGATATATGTGTCTTTTTGTAAACACAGGAGGCAATCTGATTAAACTTCAGAATTGAAAATCTGTCACTACTAGAGCATTTAATAAATATTTCATTTACTATGGGTGTATCTTAAGTAACTTGCCAGTAAATACACTACTGAGATTTCACACACAGGAATTCACAAAAGCAGGCAGCTGGGAGGATTACTTTTCATTTCAAAGTCAGAGGACAAGGTCTTAGGATCACTACAGAAAAGATCTAGGGAAAGGATGAAATGTGAAATAGCGTGAATTAAGAGCAAATGTCATCTCTGTTTGTTCTAGATCCAGGGGTGCTTCTGCACCCAGGCAACCTCCTCAAACACTCAGAAGCTTCAACTTGGAAACTTGGAATAGCCATCACAGTCAGAAAGCTAAGAGAAAATTCAGCTCAGACTTCAGTATAAATTAAGTATATTTAAGTATTAAAAAAAGTATTAAGTATAGATTACTGAGTCAAGACAAAATACTCATAAAGATGGAAAATATGTGTGTCCCAAGTGCGACATGCACTGAAGGGCATCTTCACTAGGTCAAAACCAACCGAACAACCTTTGACCAGTAAGTGGGAGCAGAAAGGCAAGCAGAGTTAAACTTGACAAATTCCACTGATAGGCCCTTTTCAAACTTTTTACAGTTAATAACTCTTGTATGTTTGATGAGGATTCTTTAAAATAAATATTAGTTGCTTATTGGATGGTACTGCAACTTCCATCAAATCCTTTTAAACCTTTAAAAACTTTTCCACTGAAGGCAGAAGAAATAGGCAGAGACTAATGAAGAAAACTCCCCAATTAGGATGCTCTGCTTAAAAAAAAAACTACCTTCCTCTCGGGAGCTGTAGTTTGCTGTTCATACAATTAAAAACATTGGACTGCTGTAAAAAAGCTAGCAGGAAGAGAATTTTTCTGCTGAGCAGCAAACAGATTCTCCTGTAACGTCCATGATATTCATGTATCAACAGATGAAAGAAAAACTTACGACCAAGATACAAAACATTAGGTGATACATGGATAGCAACAGGATTTTTTCCTCTTCAGTTAACCAGATTTAAAAGTGGATCATCCTTGCGGGAGGGCAGGGCGGAAGAGGGAGTGGATTTCTGGCCTAAGCTACTGCCATTGGCTAGGAAAGGCAGTCGCAACACAGCAGATCTGTCTCCTCAAATTTATTACCATTTTTAGTGTATTTCAGGAATATGTGTATGCCCCAAATCATGCAATATCATATTGTACTATCATGCAAGCATATATTAAAAGTAACTCCCTGCCTTAGGTTGTTTTCCTAACAGACCAAAGCAGTAAGTTACCGCTTAGTGCTGTATCATTCTCTGTCCTTACAAGTTTCCACTGTGAGCAGGAATATGTTTCTATGTCTACATTTTTGAGCTACTTGGTTCCAATAATTGTTTATAAAGACTCTTGCTGTGAGGAAAAATAACAAGAAATCTAGTCAATGGGAGACTTCTGATGGAAGGAACTGACTGACACTGGTTTTGTTTCAAAAAACAGCCATGTGTACTAAAGAGCTAACCTAGCTACTGGATTGGGCCCAAATTCCATTGAAATCTTCCCAGTCATTTCTTTGTTGTTAGATCGTACCTGTTTTATGGATCCATGCACTATAGGAGTTACTCAATAGAAAGCTGTAGAAAATGCTTCTAAAACTTACTGTGTGTTTAGTTTGCAAGAGTTCAGAAAATTTAACTTCTGCCACAACATGCTACAAATAGAACTGTCAAAACAGAAACATTTTTTTTACACTAATAAAGAAAATGGGCTGTGTGAAAGCCTATGGTTTCCACCAGCTGAAAGGTTATTCTATACACACAATAGATTTCAAACCTAATTTAACACCAATGATTCTTTTCTACCACTCTGGCAGTGCAGCATCATTTCTCCCAGAGTAAAATTATCACAGGTTACCTAAGAGTAAATAAAATACTTCTATGAGGACCACAAGTAAGTCCTTGACATTTCCATGAGTCCATCGTCAATAATCCAAAGTTAATGCAGACTTTTTGTGATAATAAATATTACAGACAAGACTGAGCAGGATAAAATTAAGCTCCTATGAAATCTTACCATTTGTTTTGGAACCATAAAAGCAATCACATTCTTTCCTACAACTTTCAGGTGACTTTCAGCATATCAGTCACCTAATTGCAATGAATTAAGATCAATTCTTGTAACTTACTACTGGCAACAGGTGGTGTGCATCACTGAATAAAACATGACAGTTTATTAACTTCAATTACTATTAGTAGTTGGTTGAATAAATTCCTGTCTAGAACTTAATGGAAAATGGCATAATTCTCTCTCTGAGAAATTATAAATGCTTTATGAAAGAAATGTCACCATTTCATAAAAAAAGTGCAAGTTCCCTAAAATATAGTTACAAAAATTGCTTGTTATAAAACTTCATGCAATGCTTCCCTAGCCACCAGACTCTCTAGTGAACCATCACCTCCTCTGGCTTATCTCAGTGGCCAGAGATTTCTGCATTACCCTGAGGTGGTGAGGGACTACCAAGTAGCACCAGTAGTGATAAATTTGATCCCAAAAAATCTCTTCTTCTCTTTACTGTTCTACTATTCTTTCAGCAGTTACAGTCATATACAACATAATGCTCTACTGTGTTTTTTATGCTTTGTTGATTTTTGGAATATTATGAGAAAGTCACATGTGATTTAATTGTACATAGAATGTATCTTCAAGATTAAGACCACTCTATAGCATTCACTTGCTACTTGCAAAATTAATTTTTAAGCATATTCTTTAAGAATTAGCAGCCAGGAGAGTAAAAACCTACACTTATTAATGGATCCATATATATCCCATCTGCTTTGTATTTAAACTTCTAAAACATGTTCAATATTGGTCAGAAAGTGAATACTGGCCTTGCTACTGATAGTTCTTCTTTGAAGAAGGAGTTCTGCTCAAGTAGAATACCAGAAAAAAAATGTGCAAAATCCTGATATTTATCATCATTTCAGTTCCTTTATCCAAGGAGTTTTCTAGTGTTCATAAATTCCAAAACGACCTTTCTAGACTTTTTTCTATCCATTTGTCATTTTCCATCAGGCAATTCACACAATGGCAGAGCTGACATCTCTCCCTTCTCTCTATAAGCAAAAATTTTCAACAATAAGATAGATCCATGACCTCGGTATTGCTCTGTTCTTCAAGCGCAGCAGCATAAGAACCACAATAAATTAAAAAGTTCCTGTAGCAGTGTCACTGCAGCCTAGTGCGGCGGCCACATCTGTTGTTTCTTGACACGCATACATAAAAACAGCATACGTAAAAATATTGCTTTAAGTACAATTGCTAGAATAAATAGTGTTAGAAGAAGCTATTTAATACTTTGTATTACTGAAATCCCATTTCTGACCATATTTTCTTTTAGTACATTGTCTATACAAAACCAAAAAGCAAGTGACACTAGTGGAAGAGGGGAACCTCATTGCTCAGGGCCCGCGAGCCGTGCGGCTCCAGGACCTCGCGTAACGTCAGCACACGGACTGGTGCCGAGACCCTCCAAACCCCCAGGGGATGCAGCAGCCAAGAGAACAGGAGCGCTCCGGAACTGGACATTAAAGAAAATTGTAACCGCGCTACATGAAAACAAATCCTATTTATCGCAGACAAGAGCTAAACAATATAGCTTATCAGCATAGGAGATAGGCAGATCACCAATAGAGTAATCAATAGATACGGTGCTGACATTTACAATTTCAAACTTGTGCTTTCAGAACCAGAAAACAGCAGTCTATCTTATACAGCTTGCCTCATCTTATGAACATTTGACTTTTTGTGCATAGTTGGGAGAAGTCTTCAAGTCTAATTTTATTGAAGTCTAATTTGATTGGCATAAATGGAGCTGAGCCAGTTGAGAGCTTCACTTAAGGAAGGATATCCTTCACTTAAAGTGAGAGGATAGAAGAATGTTACTATTTAGTAAAAGACTTTATTTAAAAAAAAAAAAAGTATCAGGATTTCAGAAATTCTGTACAATCAGATCTGCTTCTGCAAAGAGATGGGGAAAGCAAGACTCCATTAGAGAATTTTTACTTAAATGCTGCTTAACCCCTCCTCCTTTTGGTTGATGTGAGAAGAGTTAGGCTACACATTTTAAAATTTTTGACAGTTCTAAGAAAACAGTGTCTACTAGAAACTGGAAAGAATACACTACTGAAACATTAAGAAACTCCTTAAACAACTGACAGACTTGGGAGAAGATTAATTGCATGACTGCCTGCACTTTTATAAGAGGAAACACCAGCTCAATACTTGTTTTCACGGCTACTGTAAAACCTACTTCGCTATTACTGATAAAAGTAAGGCAAAGTATACGTGTGTTATACACAGTTAGTTCAGATATTCACTGAACAAGTAATGAAACCGTTGCCAGCACCATAAAAGCTGTTTCTCCGCAAGAGTAGCAGGTCAGTAAAGATTTTGTTTTCTTTGGAATGGTTAGCCACAACCTGAAAATGCTTTTTCATGATAATAAAACCCCATTTTTATTAAGTACAGATAATTCTCATTTCCTTATAAATACAAAATCAAAAGGGCAGTCTAGTAGATACTCACATTGTCTTTCAAATGAGATATGCAATGCTGATTACAAACTGTATTTAAAAAAGTAATTGTAAGTAACATTAACTTTCTGTTAAAGACAGTAATTGGGGAAGTTGTCAATGTCAATTCTATTATTTTTCTTGATAATGAAATTATTAAACATCAACCAAAAATGAATGTTCTATTTTTATTTGGAGAGCAGTACATTAACACAGAGAGCGGAATTACTGTTAAAATCCTCATAGTGCTTAATAAATGGATCTCATTAAACAACATTATCTACCAAAAATCCTACATGAAAATGTTCATGTTTTGAAGAGATACACATGGCCATCTTAAGCTGGCCTACATGTTTCCAACTCATTCTTGAAGACCTAGAAATGAGAGAGAAATGCTCAAAGCAAATCCTCTGGAGAAGCAGCATTTTCTAGGACTCCTAAAGGTATTTAGTAAGGCCACAAAGTTGGTGAAAACGCCTAGGAAAGGACCACAACTAAAAAGAAACCCCTCAGTGGGCTGTGGGATTATGCTGCACACCTGGCTGCTGTTGTAAGGCTAGCTGAATACAGAAGAAAGACTTCTCCTATTTTGCCATCACATTCAACATATTAGATATACCGAAAAAGCGTATATTAAAGTGTAGTATACAGCTATTTCTACATCTTTTGAAAAATTAAGGGCCTTTCCAGGTGAAGGAGACAAAAGCCACCGAAACCTATGCTCTTCTTTCTTCACTAGCATCTGCCCGATTGCTGAATACCTTTATCTATTACTGAAATACCAAATAAAGCAGATGAAGTCTGCCATATCTTTTTTATACATGTATAGATCTGTGCAAGCAAATGTTTTTATTTGTATAAAGATGTTTTGTAACGTAAAAGACAGAAAACAGAAAACAAAGAGGCACATGAAAAATTCTGGCTTTCTCTACTTGGCAATTTAACAACATCCTGATAAATGAATATAAGATATATAAAGAATAAATTAAATCTCTGTATGCATACTGAACACTACTTTAGTTACCACCCACATAATTTTTAGCAAATTCAATACACCACAATCTCTCCTCTTTTAATATACTCTAAATTACTTTCATAGGCCTTAAAATACAAATCAAATCTCTTCCATGTACAATAAAGACACAACAAAATAGTTCAACACATAATCAGATATAATAACCATATATTTAATAAAGACAAACGAGCTCTTTTATAGCTCACAAAAGCCAGTCTCAAAGATGGCAGAGCCCAACATTTCAGAACAAGAATTATCTGTAATGTGAATTCATTCAACCCAGAGGACATTACAGTCAGAACAGCTTCCTCCTCCAGTCTGCTTTGTAAAGTGTACAAAGTTGAAACAGAAGGAGACAGTTAAAGTTTGGACTAAAAAGAAATGACTTCTTATTCTTCTGAACCTTTTAGCATAACTGTGTGTGGTCATGAATTTATTCATCATCATTTAGAAATATGGACAGATATTCAGTAAGTGCACTGCACTTGTCTGAGACATCTAATTCTTGGTATAGATAAAAGAGAAGGACAGGGTTGTAGACCACTTCAAAAGCCACTAACTTTTAGCTTTTTATCACTTTTCTCATACTACATGAATGCAAAATAGCACAAGAACAAGCATAAAAAAAGATATCCAGCAAAACAGGCCAGGATTTATATGCACGTGCCT
The DNA here is from genome assembly GCA_034781795.1 of Crypturellus tataupa. Classification (NCBI taxonomy): domain Eukaryota; kingdom Metazoa; phylum Chordata; class Aves; order Tinamiformes; family Tinamidae; genus Crypturellus; species Crypturellus tataupa. Next base: position 1,920,874 of record JAWLRI010000779.1, read on the forward strand.
TGACTGGTAAAATATTATGCTGCATCCATGAAAAGGGCTATTAATAAAACACTAAGGTCCTTGCAATTAACCAGCATGTTCTCAGGACAAGGATGAGAAATTGCACTGCTGGGGACAGCCCCATGCCATGTTTATTTGGTGGCTTTTCAGCATCATGAGGTAAAATTTTACAGGGCACTCCGGATGTCTATAAAAAAATTATGTAGATACTACTGAGATATATACATAATATATATAATATAATATATACAGGAGATAGCTTCAGATTACAGGATTGTTCAGTACCTGTGCTGCCTGGAAGCCCTGATTCAGACAGACGCTTGAGCAAAAATAGCTGTTTTATAACATGTTGTATTAACTAACCCGAAGGCTACAATTAGACAAAGCCATTAACACTTCCAACTGTTTTAACATTAAATGACAAATATTGAAAGGTTTCAGAAAGCTTGGTCCAGTTTCCAGTGACTTTTTTTTCTCTATGGTGACTTCCCAGTTTAGAAACACAGCAACATTCCACCTCTCCGTGCTCAGTATTCTGAGGAGCAGCAAGGTAAAGCAATTCCTATTTCCTCTAGATAGGTGGCTGCTGACTATGCAGTCTCAGAAGCAGCAATCCAGGTTTCAGGAAAGATGCCTTCAGTGTTGTAGTGCCGAAAGAGTAAACACTGGGAAAAAACCTTTGCAATCCGCAACTCAGCTGCTACTTGCACAAGAAGAGAATGTCAAACTTGCCCCTATATGTTCTTATGACTTAAGCCACTAAAAATATTATATAAGTGTGTGTATATACACACACATATATAAATATATATATATATATATATATAAATATATATCAGTAACTACTTAGTAGCAAAGTCAACCACTGGAGGAAATGGGCTTAGCTCATCTTTCAGCTAATTAGATATCATCAAAACACATTTCTGCTAATTTCCAATGTACCTGCATGAAGATACACAGCTTTTAAATTCATTTTAAGGTGGAAAGTATTTTGAATGCAGGATGTCCAATTACTTGGAAACAGAGAGACATGGACAGATAAAACAAATCGGAATGAAAGCAAAGTTCAAAGTTTTCTAAAATAAATAAATAAATGAAAAATTGCTGCCTACCGACATGCAAAACATGATTTTAGCTGCCTGCACTGAAATGGCAATGCAATAAAAAGGCACTTTCTTTCATGTGTTACTGAACCTGATTGGATTAGTATCAGAAAATCTTCCTTTGAAATAATGTTAATAATGCCTTTCCGTAGCATCACTTTTCATAATATTTTATTTATGAGCTTATGAGCTACAGTAATAAAATTCTTAATTGGATAAGGCACTCGTGTTGTTTAAGGGAGGCTACCCAAAGACGTATGCCAGCTGGTAAATCAACAGCCCAGCCCCGAAACCAAAGCTATCATCAGTGTGTCAACCGGTCAATAGTCTTAATGAGGTTAGGAATAAAACATTTCCAGTTCTGACATTAATATTACTATTTCAATAGATCATTTAGGGAAAAAAACAACCCTTATTATTTTTTCATGACCTTAGCAAGCTCTTCACATCAGAGAATTTATTACTCTAATTAAAAAAATTGTTCCATGTTCTTTTAGGACTATGGGAAAACTCAGTTTCATTAGAACGATTCAGAGGTACTTTCATATTTATGGATATATCAAAAAAGATTTAAAATTTATCAATTGTGTACATTTGAAAAAAGACACAGATTATCTGACTCATTTTTCAGTGTCTTGCAATTTAAATGCAATCACTGGCCAGAATTCAAAAGGAGCCTCCAACAAGGAGTGCAACATCAATTAAAGGTCACCATTTTGAAATTAAAATGTTAATGATTCAGCAGACTAAGAGCACTTACAGTGCCTCCTCTTCAGCTTGCTACCAATTAGGCATGCTGTCCCCACATTCCTGGGCTAAAACACATCAGCTAAGGCAGTACTTTTGAAGAGAAATGTCTGAAAAAAAGTTTAAAAGGAGTAGGAACAATCCCTAGCCTCTTTGAAGGAAAAGATAAGCTGCTACCTTCTCTAAATGTATGATTTAAAAAAGAAAGGAGAAAAACACAAAAGAAATAAAACTGTCTAGCAAAAGAGCCACAAATAAAACTACTCAGTTTCACCAGTCTAGTCTAGTCATGCCACTGGTTATTTACTGACATACCATTAGTCTATAAATTATTGCTGGATAGAAGAAATTGTCAGCAAGTTTCAAAAGGAGCAATACATAGGATCCACTGAAAAAAACATGCTAATATACAAACATTCCAATTGGCATTCTGAGAAAGTTGCCTTGCAACAACAAAACTTCACTCAACCAAAGTGTTGACTTGCTTTCTCCACGCTGGGTTCCTTACACAGTAACTCAGTCTACCAGCTCATCACAGTCACTCACCGCCTGGCGTCTGCCCACACTCAGCGCACTCCTTCAAATTGTTTTACCAGCAAAAATGAGCAAGACATTTTTGCATTCACTTAGATGCGTCTGGAGCTTTTTTGGAAGCTGATGTCACCCTGAAGAGTTTTATGTTTCAAAGAAAACTTACTCTCTGTAGTACTGCCAAAAAAGTCATTGCCACCGATTTATGCTAATTTTTGAATGTGATAGTGAACACCGACACCTGGGGGGTAACCAAAGGTGACCTTGGAGTAAAAAGAAAGCAAATAATTCAGTAATTAATATTCCACTAAGTTCTTGCTACTTCAGGATTATGTATCCTGTCCAAAGAGCTAAATATCTAGTCTGCATGCAATGTAACATGCAACAAGTTCTTTATCTCCCCTCTTCTCCCCCCAAGAAAAGCTGAATTTTAGAGTATATTTTGAAGCATAATTTTTGGCAGCATC
>JAWLRI010000779.1:1923821-1998344 GCA_034781795.1 Crypturellus tataupa
TGTTTTGGTTGATATAATTGTAAAAATTGCTTTGCAACATTCTGTATTTTTTTGTGATTTAATGCCCTCTGAGCTTCACTTTCATTAGTTGTGGAGTAAAATTTTTGCAAGACGCTTGGAATTCTCATTTTTGCTTCATACAAATTTTCAGATTTTGCTCATGTGAGACTTTTCTGCTCTACATTTAAACAAAAATCTTGGCATACTGAATCTCTCTGATCCATTTTACACATTAGAAAAAATAGAATTGAGTTTCTATGTTTGAGGCATTACCTATTACTATTTCTTCCATGGGAAAATTAAGAGGAATTGGTGATCATTCATTACCCAGACCACATGTCAAGACAGCCTGCCATGGGAATACATGGCTTGCAAGAAAAATAGTCTCCTGTTTCTGCCCCCATTCCTCTCTGCCAAAAAGATGAAGTTTTCAATGAGGAAGAAGAATAAATCACTTTATGAAGAAACAGGAATATCACTGAGGGCACTTCTTCAGGTGAAAATTTTTGCTTGCATGTGATCGTTTGAAGGTTCACAGTACCACAGAGACTGCTACTTGCTTTGGAGTCAAGAGCACTATAGCTTGCTACAGAACATTAATATTAGTCAGATTTTCCAGAGTGGAAGATGACTTTTGATTTGGAATAGGTAGAAAAAAACATTCGGAAAGTTTTTTGTTTGTTTGTTTTAAAAGTCTCTGCTTTAATGGCTTTTCTGCTCTTTTTCTGAATCCTTCCTTGAATGACAAGGTCAAGAGAGCTAAACCTTTCAATTTCCCTAAGTCTATATTCTTGATTAAATTTTTAATAGAAAACTGGATTTAAATATGAAAACCAAAAGAAGTGCATTTCCTTTCAGGAGGGACCTCTTTTGCTATGGACTGCATTGTCAGCTTCCACTTCTACAAAATTTTAAAAGGCAAAAGTACTCCTCAGGACCCTTCACAAGTAAAATATATATACACACACACACTCATGTAGGAAAACCTATGCTCACCCAGAACAGAGTAGGAATAGGCTTCACACAGGAATATATCAGATACTATACTAATTTCCTGGATTTATAGCTACATTGCAGACTAAACTATTCCTCTCCTCTTACCATGAACTATTTTTGCCTTTATGGAGCTTATGAAGATAAAGCAGCAGGATTCAGACTTCCCAGGTTCGCACAGCTGAACTGGCAACTTTGCTTCTTACACCTCTATATAAGGCCACAGAGAAAAAGCAGCTCCATCGTGGCAAGTTAGATGGTTCAATACACAGGGCATAAATCATTTTCTTCCTTCCCCAAAGTGCTTAATTTACCTCCTAGGACAGAACATGGGCAAGAAATGAGGAGGACCTTATCTCAAGCATCATCTTTAAATGACTGCTCCCAAGAACATAAAGTGAGGATTTGGGGAAGGAAAGCAGCTGGAATGGCTGGTGGGTTTGAAGAAGGCAGAGGAGCTTGTGTTTGGAATTACAGCTCTCTCTAGGTAAGTCCTTTTTGATTTATTTAGCATATACTAACATGCACACTTTCATGTGTTTTACAGGAAATAAACATAACTATTTTTAAACTCTGATTTGCCTAGTCACTATAAAGGAAAAAAAAATGTCTGGACAGCAGAAAAATACAGAGTATATGGAAAACATTTACTATCTTCCCCCTTGTTACACTACATGTTGCTCTCTGCTCTTATGTATTGCTACTGTAAAACAAAACTGTAGTCAAACACAGATTCAGAAAAACAATAATTTTGAGAATTTCCCAGTAACAGTCTTATTTACAAGATTCATCACATTTTAATTTCAAAAACAAGCAATGACACCAAGACAAAATGTATCTTGCTAAACAATGCACATCCTTCCTTATCCAAAGCCATGTGTTGTATGGTGTGTCTCATGCAGTGTTTGTCCCTTATTCATCCATCACACCACTCTACTGCTGTAACCAAATGATTTGCAATAGCTCTGCTCTCTCCTTCAGACATCTCTGAGTTCCAGTGACCTTTCTCAGCTGCTTTACATCAATCAGGCATACACCATAGTGAGCTTCGCAGCACAGCGGCCTGGAAAAACACAGTAATTCTGTGCTCCGGACTGCAATTTTCAATTAGTGCCTGTGGGAGACGTTGTTACATCAAATACAACTACACCATTCTAAACTTCATTCCAAATCAGGCAGGGGATTAGCGGAGGAAAAGGCCCTTCCTAATCCTTTGTGAGCCCTCAGCAGTTCTGCCTATTTGCTGTGAGAGGTCACCATCCCGCTTGACTTCTGAGCTCTCACAAGCTTATGTTATAAGCGAACACTGAGACGTTGGGTAAACAATTTTAGTTCAACTAGAAGAACACATGCTCTCCACTGAAAAAAAACATATATAGGTACAGGAAGAGAGTTTAGCTTGGTCTGCAACTTTGGCCTTCGCAAAAGGGTACCAGAGAAATAAAGCCGTCCTTTACAAACAGATTAAAACCTTTTATCTCCAAGTGAGTAGGGCCACTGCCTATTTGTTACTCCTTCTTCAAAGCAGGTGTGCAACTAAGAGCTGGAAACGCCTCCATCCTTCAGGCAGGGACCAAAGTAATGGTTAGCAGATGGGAAATACTTACAGCTACTAGAGACAGATCACAGACAGGTCACCCCAGTCGCAAGCAAGACTTTTGCTGAAGGCAGTGCCAAAACCCATGCCTTCAACATAAAATTAATTTTAGAATAATGGGCCGTGAAGGAATGGATACCTGAAACAGGCAAGACAGGGAAAGCTTTGCAACTTCTTACTATTATTTTGTAACCAAAATGCTTTAGTCTCAATCAGAAAGCGACCAACATTGAGAGAATTGTAGTCCAGCCTTGAAAATCTGCTTAGGTAGGCTAAGCTTTTTGTAGGTGTGAACGACCTGCAGTATCAGACTGTAAGAAATCGTAAAAGATTTTAATCCAAATTCTGACATTTTGAACAGAGAAAGAGAATTTTTAAATAATTGCTTTTGCAAATAATGGTGCAGAATTAAAGTATGTTCTCTGTACGGTTATTTCAAGCAAATAATATTACTGCAACAATTAGGTAACTACAAAAAGGAAACCCATCAAATAATTGCTTTCTGCTAAGTGTTTTTACCTGTGCTAGTCAGCATTTAATATTGATCACATGAAGTTTTGACACTTGATAGTTATTACTGTATTTGGATTTGGAGTTTTTTTGTTTGTATTTTGTTTGTTTTGTTTTCTTCCAAGAAGAACTGTAAAGTACCAGGAAGGGATATGAGCCTCAAATAGTTGTGAGATATTTTTGTGCGAATGAGGGTTGGTGGAGTTTTGTTGTTGTTGTTTTTTGCTTTTTTTTTTAAGCTCGATGTTAGCTCCGTGTTTCTGAAATGAATACAGTTTAAAGTTTCTTGCTCAAAAGATTGGATGGGCTCCCTAAGGACTATCAAAAAATCTAGTTACTCTTAAAATTAATCCAAACGTCACACAGAAGAGCTCAGATGTTATTTCATCTGTGTCCAACCAGACTCTTAGTGTCTTGCAGTTTCAACATGTCAGGGGTCTCTGCCCATCGTGCAGCCCCTTTTGATGCAGCGTCGGCTGCTTCACCGGGGCCTCCAGGCAGAAGCTGCAAACTCAGACAGCTCGTCCCGCAGCCAGCAGAATTAAAGAGCAAAATTTTCTTGGCAGGCTGAGCATATAGAGTCGGAGGGAGAGCAAAGCAGCTGAAAGAAAGGAACAGTTACCGTGCCGGGTCTGCTGCGGGATCAGCTCTTGGAAGGTCTGAAAAATGCAGGGATTTAAAGAGGACAAAACTGTGCCTAGAGTCCAGATGGAAGGTTGTGATGGATGAGCTCAATAAAACTCTTGAGTTAAGGCTCCGGTGAAATCTTGCCTGATCGGCCAAGTATTATCTCACCTCAAACTGTGTAAAAAGTTGAAGAGACATGTAATAGCTCTGCCTTTTTTGTTGTTGTTTTTTTGAGAAGGAATCATTTACATTTCAATTCCTACTTAAAGGAGATTCCCCCAAACATGAAAAGCAAACAAATCAGTTCTTGCCAGATGACAAACATTCCAACAAGCGTAAAAATCAAAGAAAACTTATATTGCCTAGAAAGGAAGATGCAAATATGTTAAGCAGTAGAACATGTGAAAGAAATACATGAAAAGCTGGTAGCAGGCAGTCTGGATAGATCAATCTACTCAAAATGATTAAAAACTAAATATGATATTCTAATAATATCTAATATAAAATGATAAAAAAATCCACAAATAGGAAGCATTAACCATACAAATTAGTACATCAAAAGCTGCAAGGCAGCCATTCATCTTAAAGGTAAATGTCTGTTCCATGTCTATAGTGACAAATACCAAAACTAAATCAACACAAACCTGTGCATGTTGAAACATAACTTCTGTTGCTAGAATTGCTAATGAAATATTTGAACATAAAAGCCCAGGCAAATTAATAATAACCTTCCATTAACTAGCGAGCAAGCTTTGTCTTGTATGGCAGCCCACTCCCACTTAGGAAAAAAATAATCTCAGAAACTATTTTATCAGTTTAGATCACCAGCTTACACAGGACCTTGTATCCCTTAAATTCTATTCAGCCTCAGTGATCTCAGAAGAGTCTTCCCAAAATGACAATTTTGGCTTATCAACTCACAGTGCCCTATCTATTTAGTCTTCAGTTAGACAAAACATTTCAGAAGTGAATTATTCTGGAGAAGAAATAAAGAACTTCAATAAATACTCTCAGGATGTCTACAGCAACAGTTTGTAACTAAGTTGTTGCCAGAAGTGCAGAAAAAAATGAACAGAAGGAAAGCTCTATCTTCAGAAATAGAAGTTTTACCAAGAGAAAGGTAGAATAAAAATTAATGTTTCATAGTTGATAGTTTCATATTTTCATAGAAATTTCATAATTTGTTTTCTTTCTACAATTACAAAGCAAAGATTTGAAACAAATATATAAAATACATATGTGTTTATATTACATATGTATTTTATATATGCTTACTGCTCACAAAGCATACATATTATACACACACACCTCACACATTATGGAAGCGTTTCTGGAAGGGCACTAACTCAATGTTTAGGTCTGCAGGTAACACTCAGGCTGAACTCTAAAATTTCGAGTCCCAGTGAGTCCAGCTAACCTGTGCAACAGCAGCAACTCCTTATACCTTCAGGAACAACCAAAATCCAAACATTCAAAAGTCACCATAGAGAAACATATGGTACAAAGAATTGAAAGACTCAATACAGAACATGCTAGACAAGGAGGCATCATAAATCAATCCTGATACAGTTTAGAGTTAACAATTTAAAGGAGGTGTTTAATATGCTCATATATATAGTTTGCATATTTAATGCTTCTTGATATATTTAGGATATGACTTAGAGTTGAGTCAAATGTGTTGCTCAAAGACAATTAGGTAATAAAGCACAAACCATAACTATGCTTGCTGATTAAAGTCGAGGCAGGAATAACACTCCTGTACATTCACTTAAGTTTTCTAAAACCCTTCCACTTTTTTCTTCTGTCTGAGAACTTGTGAGGTGAATTTAAATACATGCAGTTTTGGAACTGTTTGGGTTCATGAAAGCTACCCTAGCTTTATCTAAAAAGCAGAAGAGATAATAAAAGTCCTGAAAAATAAAATACACAGAGAAACTAGATTATTGTATCAAGTATATTAAGCAAAAGTTATTTAATGAAAAGTGCAAATAAGTCCTTGATAACCTGCTAAAACTCTGTATCAAGAAAAAGGGCACTTGCACTCAGATTACAACTTTGAAATCTGTGAAGCAAATTTAGCATTAAAGCTCTTACCAAAAAGAAACTGTACAGCTACCTTCACCATTAACACTGGAAAATTAATCTTTCTAGTGGATATTAAAGACTGTTCTAACGATGGCCAATCCCCTGGCACTTACAACACAAATCAAGTGCTTGTGCAGGACTCTGTACTGCTTACCGACATACAGTGCAACTGCGAAACTCAAACTGAGTTTGGGGAATGCAAGAAGAGCCGTTCACCTTTCAGCTGCCGTAACCACAGCACAGTTTAATCTGTCTTTAAGTATTTTCATCCAACCTCCTTCCTTTGTAGGTTCCCTCGGCAGCTTGCTGGGACAGATGCGCGGGGTCACACTCTGGAAGAACAGCTTTGGTTTCCCAGCCCCGCTCCGCACGGAGCGGCCGCAGGGCTCACGAGCCCAGTGAGCACCAGCTGGGCTCCAGCTAACACAACAGGTCTGACCACCGCTTCATCAGTAACCAAATGGCCCTTGAAGTAGCAGCTACTGACCAAAAGAAAATTTGTGTGGTTCTACAAGACCTCTTTATCATATATTAAAATGCCCTGATTTAGTAAGAACTAAATATAGTCTTATGAAAAAGACATCATCTTAAACTTTCAATAGAAACCACAAACAATCCCTTGATTAACATGCAGCAAATTCTATGTTACTCAAACTTCCTTCTTCATCGACAACATGCCTACAACTATAATCGCTTGAATACTTAGTCCCCCAGACTAAGAAGAAATAAAAAGCATTATCCTGACTAAAATTATGAGCTCATCTCATATTTAAGAATAGCTTATCCATATCTGTATTAAAAGCTAATGACAGGACAAGTAGGACTTTCCGGTAACTTTCACACAGATGTAAGATCAACTTCAGTATGAAACATAATTCTTAATGAAAATCAATACACTGAAAGTCCCCCTATAATTATCACCTAATAAAAAACAAAGTGAAAATGGTTCCTTACCCCCCCAAAAAATGTTTCATTAACCAACAGTTTGCAAGGATCACTTCAAGCAACCATTCACCATTCCAGGTGTCTGCCCCTTAGAGAGATGTGAGCAGCTCCGCATGCTGCGTTCCTTCCACGGTCAAAGATGATAAAATTAAACCAGGTATTGACCACCATGGCTGCTACACTTCCAATTAGCACTGCTGCACCAGTGGAACAAAAACAAACAAACAAACAAACCCCCACACACACACACACCACAATCAATCCAAGCAATATGCTGACTCTTATTAGGATTATCCTCTTCTAAAAAAAAGTGATCCTGAAAAGGCTAAAGGTTAACCCTTTACCAACTGGAAAGGGTATGGTATTTTGTTTTAGAGCAGGCTAAGGTGGTAGCGGTTCAGGCATAACAAGGCAAAGTGAGAACAGTCCCCAGCACAAAGGCTATTTCCCCCACACAACTACTTCCTAGGCTGAAATGGGTCTGTCTTAGAAAGCTTTCTAGGAGTTTGTTAGATGCCAATAAACTGCTGTTCAAGGACATGCATGCAATTATGGAAAGAGCACAGCAGAAATTTGAGAACATTCAAAGTGGGGTAACTTCTATTAGAAGAATGCGTCAGAAAGCAGGGCGAGGGCTATTCTATTTTGTTTTTTTGAACTCAGCCTCCCACAAACAGGAATCTCTTCAGTGAAAAAGCACTTTCCCCTACAGTTTTCAGGTGAAATTTCTTGTTTAGATGTTCCTGAAATTGAGAAGCACATTGAAAGCCTTGGCAGGACAGACTTTCCATTGCTGTTTTTTCCAAGTCCCTAATCTAAACCCAAGGAAATTCCCAGTGTTAAAGTGATCACTTGAACTGTCCTCTCAGTTTACAAGACTTAAAAGCTCCAATTTTCTTTGCCATTGCAATGACATAAGAGCAATTCCTGGCTTCTTTAGACAAAAGCTAAAGGCAGCAGTCATCTATAAATTAGGGTTGAGTTTGTTTTTAATGTTTAAATACAGTGCAAATAAGCATTAAAAGAATTGGTTACTTGTTTCATCTTCTAAGTGAAGACTATTCGAACCTATCCGAGGTTGGAATACTTGACTGGGCTGCTTACATGCGTTGGTTATGCTAGTGTTACTATTACAGTAGTATTACAGTCTGTTCCACTGAGCAGCTATAAACGCTGTAGAAACCCCCTCAGCAGAGACTGTGCTACTCGGCCATTGCCGTGCACCCTAAGGGGAAGAAAGAGGAGCATGTTTTACAATATGCAAAGTGGAATTAACAGATGTGCACTGTAAAACCTGTATATGCCTTATTAGGTAGCTTCCTACTTAATAGACTATTCCAGAGAATACTACTTCATGATTAGGACACCATCTCCATACAGCAGTTGGTACTGGATGATTAGTTATGATGCTGTTTCAAGTTGGTTTTGGTGTTTGTTTGAAAGTAATTTTCTGATGGAGGGCAAATATCTTAATTATGTTGTATTTAAAGTATATAATTCCATAAATCACAGAGTACCCATTAAATATAAGCTTTCTTATATTTACCTCTTCTCACAGCCTTCATTTTCTGCCACATACTTCCTATAGGGCAATGCCACTCTTGAAGCCACCTAAGTGACTTGAGCACGCACGCTTTTCAGATAGAGCAGATTTATCAATCTTGTGCAGACTTGAAAGCCCACCTCCCTACACAGCATTTGTAGCCACAATACAGCTTCATAGTGGATAAAGATTTCTAAAAACTTTGATCCAACGAGTGTAAAGTTAACAGAGGCAAGAAAAATGTGATTAGAAGACTGATTTCTTCCTACAGGTACTTGATTTCACAGCAGTTGGTCTCAAAGGTGCTGAGTAAAACTACACTTGAAATAATATAATCCCTAAAGATCCATACTGAAGAGCTACATTCATTCAGGCAGAATGTGTTGAAAGACTGGAAATTGCAATCCTGTTAAATTTGTTTCTTATATACTGAGAGAACATTCTTGGAGCTTAAATCTTTATTAGCCTGACAGGACGCATGACAAAACGAAGTATTTGTTAAACCAGTGACATATTGTAAGACTCCAGCTCAGATTTATGCATTTGTCTAAGAAAAGCAGGACTGCAGTTACTCCTTCTTCACTTTCTTATGTAAAATTCCTTGATACTGGTTTTCGTACCTTGCTCTTGGCTGGCTTTCCACTGCTTCACTCAAAATACAATGTAATCATCTTCATTAGAACAAAACCAACTCTCCCAATAAGAAGCTCCCAAGGGCAGTGCTAAACAGAGGGAGCAAAATACGTGAAAAAAATGGCACTCTTGACTAAAAGAGCACAACATCAGCAAACACAGACAGTGCAACACTCCACTTTTATTTAACGGGATGTACACTTTGAGAAAGCGCATGATTAAGACTCAAAGGTTTTTGCTTCTGTTTCTGTCACTGGCTTTCCTCCTCAGAACATAGAAAAGAATTTAACCTCTGAAGTTCTCATCTTCTGGGAAAAAGTGAGTTTTACATCTATCTGGAAAGCAGTTTTAAAATGAGCAGCCAGAAAGCATTATTATAAAATTTAGACATTCATTTTGAATGTCTAAATTCATTCATTGAATGTTTTGAAAGAAAGTTTTTTTAGATTATGCTTGAATAGCTTTTGGAAACAAAAAGGCTTTTAAGTTGTGCTGTGGCCTTAGCAGCTTATTCCAGGATATATCCGTGAAAATAATTTTGATGCACCTCAAATTAGGAATTTGAGTCAGCCTAACTCTGAAAAATTGAAAATACTCTCCAGGAATATGAACAAAAATAATGTGAAATAATGAATTGACATTCCTTTTTGCCTCTTTAAAAGGAACCTACCCTTTCTCAAATACTTCAGAAAGTCTTCGGCTGATGAAAATCATAAGTGAAGTAAATGGAAAAGTAGCAGCTCATACCTGCACTGAGATATGCTTTTATGATACTGTTCATATCTTCCTGACGATCTTTTTAGAGATTTAATGCAGCAGGCTGTTACTAATTCTAAGGTGCGTTCCTCAGTCTGTCACTCAATGTATTAAACTATTATATAAAGATACAACATTATCAAGTAAAAAGCAGAGACAAACTGAAGAGCACAAGTAGTGCGTTTAAGATGAGACAAACTTGTGTTTGCAGCGTTATGCTATTCCATAGTATTTTAATATTTCAAATTCTGATCCATCTACACAGACATGAGTAAAGCTTGAATGACACAGGAATACATTTTTGAAGCAAAAATCAAATTTTTACAAACAGAACAATATTTGTCCACAGAATATTTGTCCACATAAATAGATTAGGTGAAGAAATCTGTGTACATCATAGGAACCTTAAACGAGGAGTTAAAAGTGACCTCAGAGTCATCCTCAGCCAATTGGAAATACATATTTCTGATAAGAAATCTGTAGGAAAAGGGTCAGAGAATGATGGCTCATTAAGACTACAAAGGCTTTTAGCAGCTTGTCAAAGAAGCTGATATCCTTCAATAAGTATTTGCTCACTTTGCAAGATAAAAGCAATATTCAAACTTTCATTGCTTTATAATGTTTTTATACTCTTACATTAAAAAAGACTTACATACAAAAATAGTTATGATTGCTTAAATAGCAGCCTTCAAGCTGGACTGGACAGATATACTGCCAACAAGTGACTTGGCAGATTACCATGCAAGAGTTTAGAAAACAAAGTTACCAAGTTTAGCAACTTATGGTCACAGACCAAAATCTAGTACTAAAATTGTAAATAAATGGATCCTGAACCTTCTGAGTGTGTAAAGCCCAGGGAAGTAGGCTCAAGTCTATTCCTGGGTAACCTTTTGTATTTTAAAGCAGCTGTATTTAAATTATTCTTTCTTCTGCTTGTAGCACCATGCATTGCTCTGAGATACAACTACCACTAGAAAACCAATTCTTTGGACCTCCATATCTGCTACACTTGAGGATCATTTTACACCCACTCTAAATAACAATTTAGTGCCTCACAGAGGTTTCAGGGCTCTTCTAAAGCCTGGCAACAACACATGGAATAAAAGTCAGAAGTTATCAAGCACTGCCCGATAACTGCGTTTGTCTTCTGGAAACGAAAATGCTCCTTTGCTTCAGTGGAACTGGGGACAGGAGATGCTACAGGAAACCTTAGTTTCCTCTATAAAGCAGTTTGTCCTGGCTGGTCTTCATGCTGCAGTGTTATCTGAAATAACACTAACCATTCCCTGGAAGGGGACCCTGCAGTTATTCTAGCCAGCAGAATTCCCAAATGTTCCAAAACAGAGCAGCCATAGAGCGCTTCTCTGTACTTGCAGAGAATGTTGCTCATTCAGACATAGAACCAGCAACCAACACTGTTTAGAGCATAAATCACAAGTGCTACCAGAAATCTCCATACAAACAAGTGCTGCTTTCCTTGATGCGCTTTCATAGGAACTTAGGTGACCCAGGAAAAACATTGCCCGCTTGACCACATCTTGCCACATCCCGTCTAGGCAGCTTTCCAATGAGTATTTTCTTCTCCAGGCAACCTGCTCAGAAGCACCAGGAAATAGGTGTCCCTGATAACAAACTCAGTTCCTAGCTGAAAAGCTTTTTTCTTTTTTTTCTTCTCTTTTTTCTTTTTTTTTTTCTCCTTCACAAGAATGACTACAAATCAGGAGAGATTCTGCCTTGCAAGTGCATTTACGCAGAACCGGCAGCGTCTCCAGTGCCACCCACACTGCCTTGCAGGATCCCCACTTAAAAGGCACCAGCCTCTTTGCAAGGTGCGCGCAATGCGTCTAAGTGACATATATTGAGAATATTTTTAAATTAACATTCGTTAGTTCCCCCTCACTCATCCTTTCCTCCCTCCATGCAGTTAGAAGTCATCACTGAGACATATGACAAACTCTACAAGAGGAGACTGCCAAAATGTTTCAGCGTGGATCCGACTGACAGTTCAGAAAGTGGAAAATCCTTTATACAGCTCATGTAGAAAAACTTATGCATGTCGATTACTATGCCCCAGTTTCTCTGCAGAAGCAGCTCTCTTTCATCACCTTTTGTTTTCCAAATTAGATACTGCTTTTCTAACACAAAATCCTATATTCAAACAAGATTTTAAGAGGATTTATTACAGCAACTAAATATAAGGATACTATGCACATATCATAGCACAAGATTATGCACTGTCTTCACACTCCCAGCTCTGATAGCTGCTATTAAAAAGAAATCTGAGGTGTGGCCTGGCTTAAACTCTTGATCACCATTACATGGCAAAATACTGTTATAGCAGCAGCATTAGCAAGTGACCCCTTAGATTCTTATTCTATTTCTTCATTCGGAGGAACTGATGTCCAGCACAAAGCTGTGATGAGGCTGGCAGTGAAAGAGACAGCACCTACATTAAAGAACAAGGAGGACACACAGAATATTGCAAGAGAGATATAAACAAAGCAAAAATTCCCTTGCATTACAACCTAGGTTAATTCCTGAACCATGTAAGAATGTGTTTCATAGCACATATATTCAAAATGACCTCCAGCAGGACATTTTTGTCTTGCTTCACCTTACCACCACC
This sequence comes from Crypturellus tataupa, assembly GCA_034781795.1. Classification (NCBI taxonomy): domain Eukaryota; kingdom Metazoa; phylum Chordata; class Aves; order Tinamiformes; family Tinamidae; genus Crypturellus; species Crypturellus tataupa. The sequence goes on from JAWLRI010000779.1 coordinate 1,936,137, forward strand.
TAAAAAGGGAAGCCAATGTCAAGGAGCAGCGAGGCCAGGCTGCTTTGCAGGGAAGGTGAGCAAGGGCTTGTGGAGGCAGGCAGTGCTGACAAGGGTGCACTCAGAGCACTGATGCAGAGCACATGGGCCTGGTCCACCCATCCTTACCAGGATGGAGCAATAGCCCAGGTGAGGCCAGGAAGCTGAACATCAGAATCAGGGAAGTGAGAGATGGCACCAGTGTTTGGTGGGCAGAAAAAGAGCCAGAGTCACAAAGAACAAGATGAACTTCCATTTCTGCCCTTGGCCTGCAGTGTGATTCCCAGGCAAGTCTCTCGAGCAGCTGGTTTCCTCCCCGCCACCTGCCCGCGGCACCACAGCCTCCCCGCACGGGCACACCGACCTCCCCGACCGCGCGGCTCCCTCACGCCAGAGGCAGCTGCTCCGACCAAGGCAACAGCGACACCAGCCACCTCCCAGATCGGCACCTCCTGCAAGCCTGGAGCCATGGAAGGTTCACATTCAGGAGCACAACGCAGATTGAAAAGATGCAATTTCACCATATGTTCAGAAAAATCCTTATGAATTTAATTACTCTGAAATGAGCTTCATGCATCTGAAAGATTCGAATCTCCAGAGAACGAAGATCACGACCAGCTTTGAATAAGGTTTCCTAATTATCAGAGTACAAAGACAAGGTCAGGTCTGTTGTATACACAGCTTGTCTTCTCAAGGACACCACAATAAACAAAAAGAAGCATCCAAAATTATTCCACTTCTGCCATGAAAATAAGCAGAAAAGTTACGTCTACATTTTTTTCCAGAAAATAGTAAGCACCAAAACAAGAAAACCTTAAAATGGGAAAAGCTCATCTGTAATGACAGCATTGCTAATGAAATGTTTTAATATTGATTAATAGCAAACATGGTGAAAGTCCCAAGATTTAGTTTATGTAAACAGTAAATCAAAAGTGAAAAGAAAGCCACTAAAGGCTTGAGGAAAGGATGGAGCAAAGAACAAACACTGACTTTCTCACACTATTCAGCACTTAGCCCTTCTCCATCTCTGCTCTGGCAAGACCAGCAGTCACTTGGGAGAATGAATTGACCAAATATAGAAAAAAAGATATATCTCACTGCTTGATCAGAGAAAAAAGGGGATTAAGAGAAAATCTCAGGAGGACAAGGTCACAGATGTGAAGTGATCCTGCTAGTTTTAGATGAAGTAGTTCTGGCAGTTAAAATATCTTAAAACTAAGTCAACGCTAACACAGAGTTGATAATTTTAAAAAAGATGATACTGCCCCTAATCTCTGTGAAGATCCAGTTAGAAAGCATGTCACGTGGCTTAAACATCATCCTTCAGTCTATGTGGCACTAGAGGAAAACAGGAATTAGAGACACCCCCTAACTGGAGCGTGCTCTAAAGCTGCTGTCCATCAGCTGTTTTGACATCACGCTCCAAAGACGTCTGTCCAGGGTGGATGAGCACAGGAACGGCTGGCTCTGAAGGATGTGTTACCCGGATATCCTTGCATCATTTCAGACTAATGAGGCAGAGCGAGCGAGGCAAGACAGGCAGCGATCGTGTCCTGCAAGACACCAGCGTTCACTGCCTTCACGACAGTGTCGCGGCTGTGCTGCTCGCTGCGCTCAGCACACTCTCAGCTCTGAGTTTTCAGTCATCCTGAAGTTAAGTCTTCTCAGCAAATAGCAGAATACAATACAAAACAAACAATTATTTAGCTTCATTATAGGTTGATTCATTTTTGAAACTGGAGACCAACACTCAGATACTGATAGACCACAGGTGGGACACAAGCTAAGCTTAGGATGCACATAAGAAGGTACTTGTAAAACACCACTGAGGACCCCTCTCATCTCATCTCAATCTTCCACCACATGATTTGTGTCCAGGGCTGGGCGAGCAGTCACAGAGCCCTCCGTGCCTGTCTCCTTCTAACCAGGGCAATTTGCTCTGTACTTGCAACAGGGAAGATTAAGATTGCTTGTGTGAGAGGAGGAGCATTAGCCTAAATGAAGATTTTAAAGCTTATTTCTCTTCTCAAGACTAGCAAAGGCCTACAAACGTTCTGGTGCTGCCCGGTTAGGCAGTGTAGTCAAATGCTGTTTGCTTAACTTGAAAAATACAGTGAACGCTTCCTGCTTGCCCAAAAACGAGAGAGAAAGCTGATATTTCCACTAGAAAATGTTTTCAACATCATTCTTTTCATCCTTCCCAGTGAACAGATAAACCTGTCACTTTTTCAAGATCACACACACACACACACACACACACTTCAGTCCCCACCCAGTCATCACTAACAGCATAAAAATTATCGCCACAGGGCCAGTCATTTAGGAAAGAGCTCGTGCGTGTGCCCAGCTCTGCAGGACAGTATCTTCCCGAGGGCACCCACCCGCATCGCTTCCAGTGCTCGTGGGTAACTCCTGAAGAGCAGGAGGGCATCAACTAGACTAATGACTTTTAAAGTCTCGGACTGACCTTGAATGTGCCTACAGCTTTTATAAACGTTTCATAGACTGTGATTCTGTAACTTCATATTTCTGGAGTCGAGCAAAACAAGCAAGGCACTAAGTACTATAATCCAGCATTTTCAGGTACTGAACACCTACAATTTTTATTATGCTTCCACTCACACTGTAAATGTTTCCAGCCAAAATTTGTGAACTCACACTTGCTGAGACACAGGAAAGAGGCCTTATTTGGACCTAAAGTGCACACACACACAAAAATATATATAAACATAACGTAATTATGAAAGTATTAAAAGAATAGCTATTTCAATATTACTTCTAGAAAAATCAGCCACTGAAATGGTCATTATTATTGAAAAATAATTTCTTGTGAAAGAGGGAAGTTCTGCTGACATTGCCCAGCTCACAAGCGCCCAAGGCATTCTTCTACTACCCCCTTCTACAAGGAGGGAACAAGCCCCCTTACAGATGATGCTCAGTCAACCCCCTGTGATTCAGTTCTATAATCTGGGTACCTTAGGAATTTTTTCAAAACGAAATTATACAAAGGCTTTTGGCAGAATGTAGTCACAAGGATCATGCTGTTCCATCCATGTATGAAGCAGAAAAGCAACCCTGATTTATAGAAAGTATGGCAACATCAAAATTTCTCTAATCATTTTATATTTTTCAAACACTTGGTAGATTTTTCTGACTTAGAGTTAAAGAAAATTTAAATTAGTCATACCTATTACTCCAAGAGTATTCACCTATTGAGTAATATCAAAACAATCTTCAATTTCCTACTAACAGTACAATTTTATGCACTGTATTTTGACTTTCCCTGTGCTCTGACATGTTCTTCTGTAAAGAATATTTATACAGAATTTTAAAAATGACAGCTTGATATTTTTAAATGGTAGGATATACACTTCAAGGGGAAAGCAAATTTAGCATCCAGAAAAACAGGTAACAGTAATTCAGTCAAACTCAAAATATCAGTAAGTGTCATCCAAGAGCTCCTCCACCAACCTACTTTAAACACAATCTGCATCTCAGCCTTCTTATTCACACCTAGACCCAGGAATTAAGATGAAACAGCAGAGCTATCATGAACTAATTCAAATTTCACCCTAGAACAGGTTGAAGTAACTGAGAGAAGTACTAACAGACCAGAGAATCCTTCAAATATTGGGCTTGATCTAATTCAGCTTGTCAGCGACAGAAAGTCAGCCTGACATCAAATCCGCGTTGATCAGCCTGTGCAAATCTAACCCTGTTTAGAGTCTCTGCAGCTCCCTGGTTCTACACCCGCACATGCTGTACGTATACATCTGCTGTGTGCTCAGGGGAAATGCTTCTCGCTGACCAAAGGCCACAGAGGCTCTGAGCACGCACGGCTCCTTCCTGCTCAGAGGAGATTCCTGAGCACCACAGTACATTTAATTTGCACCAGAAAGCAAGAGTTACATGTGGTATTTCAAAGTGGTTGAAACATATGCTATTCATACAAATATATGGGTGTATTCTGTATTTTCTCCCTTGAAACCAGTGTTCATCAAATGACTTTTGAATAACTGATCTTTCCTAGCAGAAGTTTTTAGCAGTTTACTACAAAGAAAATGTTTCCTCTTTCTTCCGCTGGCAGTGCATTGCGGTGCTCCTAGGAGCAGCAGCTGGAACACAATCAATGTGTCCATCCCCTGGGCAACGTAAAGACTAATCTTACAGCTGGTACTGACAGGCTGGAAGGGTCACTTGTGCTGGAGGGACTCAGAGTTGGCTTTTCAACTGCAAGACTTCACTTGTGCTGTCATAACAAGCTTTTATAAACCTGAGCTTTATATCTAGCCCTCTCTACTTACTGCTGTTCATACTGTTATTTGTCATAAGCTAACACAAAAATCCAGTAGACTTGGACAGCAAGCAGAGAAACAAAATGACAAGTGTAGCCCAAGAAAAGCACTTTACACTTGTTATACTTCAGTCCGAGGCTGGAAAGCTCGCCATCCTTTCTTTTTCCTTTGTTCTAAGCAAAAAGTCTGTATGTTTGCTCAAGACTCTTGCTTTATACAGTTAACTGTTCATAAAAGTGTAATACAGATGAGAAACAGTATATGGATCATTTAGCCGTATTTTAGGTAAACTTCTTAAGAATTATTTCACTACTAATGGGCTAATCAACCACTGAACTGTTGGACAACTCTGTGCGTCACCCGTGAGCTCTGAAGGAGCCTGGCAGAGGGAATGCACAGATGAAAATCTCCTCATCCCTTACTAGCAATTAGTAAAACTGAATTTTGGTAGGTCTTCAGTAGCTGTTAAAATAACTTTGATTAGCTCTGGATCCAACATCACCATATAAGAAATACTGAGATAGATGAAATCTCCTGCTTCTTTAAACATAAGGAAAACTGAAAAAGGCAGATGACATAAAATCCCTTTTCTCCATTGCTTTGAAGGCAGTTTGATTCATCTTCCTTGGTGAGCAGAAGCTCTTACATAATTTTAATAAATTTGCTTTGAAATTAAGCAAAATCCATTTACCGATACAAAACCGAAGGTAAAGCAGCCGCTATTAGCGCAGCCATAAGCAGCCTCCAAACAAATTCTCTCAGATCATTTGGCCAAGTAACTTAAGGGCTGCCAACACTTTTCAATATTGCAGCCAGAATCATAAAACTGATGAAAGACTAAGACAAGAGTGGAGTATAGTCCGTGAGGTAGAATTAAAAAAGAAAAATGTACTTGAATTTCCGAAGTTATCCATTGCCTAGTCAGTCACAGTAACCTTTTACGTAATTAACAACACTCTTTTTGAAAACATGAAATGATTTACACCTAAGACAAAAATAAAATTACAGGTAGGTGTACACAGTAACAGTTAATATGAAAACGTCAGGTTCTTCCATTTTCTACACTATTAGAGATGTGTCATGCATCTCAGTAATGTAATAGGGACCTCAGCCTTCACCCTCATGCATTAATATCATCTCAGTTTGCTTTCTGGGTCTCCTCACAGCTCTGACACTGCAGCAATCAGGCAGCACAGCCTTGGCTTGTCCAACCTGGTGTTAATCCTTTTCCCGTTGTCTTCATTACAGCCTGGATCCCACGGGCACCGATTCGGTTGTAGCATTAACACAATGTATTGGCATTTTATCATCTCCTCAACAGCAGCAGCAATGTCTACGGGGTTGGTTGAAAATAGGCTCCCCAATGCACGGAGCACAGAGTGGTTCAGCCACAAAGTACTAACACTGACTTGTTAGAAGATAATTCAGTAAACACAACTGTGCATGTACCACCGCCTCACTTTCAACAGAAGAACACACGAACTACTCAGCTAGTTATGCATGTTTATTAAACAGAGTCTTCTGCCACTACATAGCCTTCAAAAATAGAAAATTGTGTCCCCTTTAAAAACAAGGTACTGCAGCAATTATCAAAATCTTACACTACTTTTAAATTACTTTAAACATATTGCAATTAATTACTTCTAAAAATGCCTTTCAAATAAGCGAGTAACCTGTGAGGATGGCTGCTTAGCAGAGCACTCCAAAGCGCTTGCCCTGCGCCCGGCCGCTCTTGGCTCCTCTGCCCAGGAGCTCTTCTGAGGGCAGCCAGTCCATAAAGCCAAACCCCATGACCCGTGGAGGTCCGTCACCACCAGAACAGGCTCCAAAAGCACCTGTCAGCCTGCACATTGGGACCCTCCTCCATTACAAAAGGGAAATACTATTTTACCCTCCCATTCAGAATAAACTACTGCTATTGGAAAGCCATTTCTATCCAAGCTATTCTGCAAACAAACAAGACATTAGGGAATAAGTGGTGTTTAAGCAGACTACACAAAGGCCCATGCCTGAAACTCAGTGCTGATTATCCTCATTCTCTTTTTTAACAGAAGGGACATTCAAACAATGAAGAAAATAAAAATAAGGGATAAGCAGTAATGGTCGGCCCTGCCAAAAGCAGCTGGCTTCTCAACTGTGGCTTCAAAATAAGACACTACTAGGAAAAGCTAAAATTAATTACTCCATCTATAGGGGCTAGTAATATCACAATAGCTTCTTTGCAATAATTTGACATTTCCACCTGGTTCAGGTAATAACTTAAACAAAAAGCCTTAAAATGAATAAAGAAAGTAGCAACATTTTACATTACAATTTGCTTTTCTTTTAATCTGAGATAAACATTTCTAGAGTTATAGTAACTAAACCAATTCATTAGGGACACGATTCAATAGGCATGGTGTGATGGGTTTATGGCTGGACTTGATGATCTTAAAGACCTTTTCCAGCCATAATAATTCTATGATTTTTTTCCTCCAAAGCACCTTAATGACCTGGCTATAAAAACACCCCAGTTAACTACTTTTGACAGAGCTTATTTGAAGGTGACTGAAGCTGTTATTTCTTAAGTTTTTTTTCTCTAAGAGTTCACATACATCTGTCCATTTTTAAGTCTGCACCATTCAGGCTAGAAGTAAAACAAGAAGCTTTTGATGTTAACAAACCAGTCACTGGTATAGAAGTGTCTTTTTTTGGTTTTAACAAACTCAGCCATATTATAAAAAAAAATTTTCAATTCATAATTCTGACTTACATACGATATAAAACTTTTTCGGTGCCACAGTTTAAATTATTACGAAGTCTCACAGGTTCTCTACAAATGGATTTCTACGTTTCTTTTACTACTTTCACCATATGCCCTCTCTGCCTTTCTCGGCCAGACACTGACCGACTGTAAACCTTGATCACTCTAAAACTGTGGTATATGGCAATGCATAGGAGCTGTTAGTCTCTGATATCTCTCTTGTTCAAAGGAGGAGGAAAAACAAAGCAAGTTTTGCCAACTGAAGACTACAATATAAAATTCAGATGTGGAGAGAGGGTCTACAAAAAACTTGGCTCTAGTTGCATGCTCAGAACACTCTCTTGAAGTGAATGTGTCTGCCAAGAGCAGCCAGAGGAAAACATGAATAGAACTAGTTTGGCTATTCAGAATGAGGAAAAAGACCTCTATTATGATGCACAAATTCTTCCTTGGGTAGATAAGCAGATGGGAAGAATTTGCTTTGCTGGGACCCGCGCGCTGCAGAGCCCCTCGCTCCAGCAGGCAGGCGAGCGGGAAGCAGCGACGCGCTGCGAAGCGCCTAGATGCTATTTCTGGACAAGGCAATTCTGCACTTCGGCTTCACTGTGTGCAAAGCCGTGTTTACACAATGTTTTGAGATCTACCTCTGAAACATTATATAAGCGTTGAGAATGATTGCTCTCATTAAAACACATATTACCTGTCATCACTGCTGCTTTCACTACTACTTGTCAAAACAGATTTAACTTGTTCTATGCCAAAGCTGACTATGGTGCTGAATTAGCTTTCAGCATATCTGCACAATTCATCTCAAAGAAGGGGTACAGATGCATCAGTTCAGAAGACATTCATTACTCTCCTAAAAATCAAGTTTATGGCATGGGCTTATTCTGACTGAAGATGCATGTGTGGTTCCTATTTGAGTACCTTGAATATTATGCCGTGATTTTAGGTATAGCAAAGGAAACCATCGGGTTTTCCTGCAGTTCTAATGGACTTTGACTGGAAAGAAAGCAAAACTAGGTGACACCAGTAGAAAAAAGACAAGTTCATAACCTCGAACAGAGTAACCAGAGCTATGCATTAATAATTGCTGAATATTCCATCTGTGCCTGTTCATCAGCAATCTGTCTGCCATATAAACGGTTCAAAAACACACTCAGACTAAATCTGCCCCTCAGTAGTGCTGAAATTTAGCATTTATTTTTAGAAATATTGCATGCTAGAATCCTCAGTTTTAACAATCATGGAGGTAGAGACAACAGCCCATGATTTGAGAAGCCATAAATCCGAACCACTATTTGCAGGGACCGATACAAAATTTCTCCAAGCTCCCTATGAATAATGCTGAAGTGAATCACCTTTGAAAGACAGCAAGAGCAGCAAGCACCTTGACCTGGTTTGCACAAGCATAAAGAGAGTTTAAGTGAGAGATGAATTCACAGTCTAAGGGAATGCTTTGGAAAGCTAAGTTTGTTTTCTTTATAAACCAGCCAATTGATGAGAAATTTCTAAGCATCTCAGTCAAAGAAGCACCATCCAAACATCTAATTTCTCCTGAATAACACCCACCCTAAAATCATGTATTTGGAAGTACTTCTCTGTACAGCTTGTACCAAGTCCTTTTTTCTCTATAAGTGGAGAAGTGATTAATAAAGGGTGATTTATCTTTTTTTTTTTAAAACATGATATCAACTGGTGCAAATGTTTTTCCTGAACTAAATTAATTCCTACATTTAAGAAGATGCAGTAACCATAACTACCGGATAAGTGGATGTTGCTAATGTAGATACAAATAACAGCACTACGCGGAGTCAGAGAAACGCTGTTTTGCTGGAGATTAAACCCTCTCACAAGAGCACCGGCTCTGCCGCCAAGCGCTCCCAGGTGCCACACAGGGTCCAAGCGGCCAGATGTTGCAGCAGCCCCGGAGCCTCTCCGGGCACGACCGTTGTCCTGCCCATGAAGTGCCAGCCAGAGGGGCTCCCAAACACGGCGGAGCAGCGAAGGAGCATTTCTAGTGGCACAGGCCAGTCCCACTCCCTTGATATCCAGCTTCCCATGGCTCTGCTCCCCAAAAGAGCGGCCCTGCCTGGGCACCGAGGATACGGCAGCTGCTGTAAGGAGCAGCTTCCCGCTGAACTTCATGACAATGGCAGGAGCCCAGCCGCAGGGACCTCGCAAAAACAGAGCCTTCAGCTTCTGAGTGCAGTGCAGACCTCGCCAGGAAAGAGCAAGGATTGAATCACTACTACAGTTTTTTACTTCCCTGGGTTGGATTGATTTCCTTTAACTCCCTAATGCTCCTGCCACTGAAAACCAGTCTTCTCCTCTGCAAAAAGGAAGAGGTGTCAGCATTAAACTTAAAGCAAAGATGTAAAAAAAAAAAAAAGAAAATAAACCAAGGTAAATGCTAAGCCTGCACCATAGTTCTTTTAGTTCTTCACCGTTAAAAAAATTCAATCACATATCTACTTGTGTCCCTTTGGCCAAAACTGCATCAAATATTTTTCCTCATATGTTTCCATTATATCCTCATACTGCATTCAATGCTTCCTATAGCAACACTAAAGAAAGAAATATTTCTTTAGAGACAAAAATTGCTCGTTGGGACTATGGGAACCCTTGGAACTGCACACAGGTCAGCTGCATTGGTCACTAGCACACCACAGAGCAGCCGAGCACTTTTTAATAAAACACATTTGGTTCTGGAACACACTGTTCAGCATTTCAATAAGCACCCACAATGAGGCAGCTAACATCTGTTCTTAAAATCATGTTCATACATATAATAGATATGTCAGATCAGTCCATAGACTGTAAATGGTAAGTATTTCTTAAATGCAGGAAGATAAATTACTACTTACATCATTCTCCTCCACAGCACTTCTTGCAAAGAATACAATAATAGTCCCAGCCTTTAGTCAGTCCTCAAAAGAGAAGAGGTGGTTTATCCGATGGTGTGGGGGATAGATGAAGAAAAGGGAAACTGATCCTAGAATTGCATTCAATTGCATTGATCTTGTCAATCACACAAAGTCTTACCTAGATCAAACACAAGAGATGAATCACTTAAATACAGTTCTGAAATGAACTATAAATTAAAATAGTTACCATACTTTCTATTTATAAAGTCTTCATTATAAAATTTTTGGGAAAAAAATTAAGAATGGAAATTATTTAATGGTAGAGATGTATATGTCCTTATCTGTGATTTCATTGAACCAGGTTATTTTCTCCCGTTGGTTCTCCTTATTCCGTCTTTTTTTTTTTCCTTTTTTTTTTTTTTTTTTTTCCAATAGTTTCCTACCTGCACAGAAACAACTCAATTTGGAAAGACAGGCATCATTTTACAATGACCAACAATATTTTGGTTAATATTGTGCTTCCAAATAGGAACATCTCATACATCAACTCTACATTGCTGACCAAAAGGCCAGACAACAGCAGCTATTTCAGATGAATGTACAAAAGTGCTGCAAGAGCTAAAGGCAGAAAAAAAATCAAGATAGTGCAGTAGGAATGCAAAATTTGTAATTGCTAGAAAGCTGCTTAAGTGCAAAGAAAACCTGAACAAGTAGAGAATTAGCACATGATAATGATAAGAACATAGCACATGAAAAAATGATAAGAAACTACAACACATTCAGCCTTTCAAGATTACAAAATCCCAGGGCAGCAATAAAGGGCTTTATAGATGCCTTCCAATGCTTCCCTCATCCTTACCAGGTAACCAATATTTGTTCAATATTTGTTAATATTACTACATGTTCCTAACTGGCTGATTTAAAATATACCAAAATAATACATCAGGCTGCACACTGACCCCATGGTCAACTATGATGATTGTGGTTACTATTCAAAGCAGGTATGAGGGAGGCAGCCTCTCCCTTCAGATCACTCTGTTTCTGGCAGCTCCTCCAATTTTGTCCCCAGTCTAATATTTTGATCCTATCTCTTCTAAATTTAGTGATCCCATGGCTAATACATGACAGCCAACTTACAAAGTAATTAATAAATTACAGGCATCTTTAAAAGGGTAGAGCAATTTGTAACAGTAAGTATTCTCCCCCAGTAAGTGTATTCTAATTCTTGCACTTGTGGTGTCAGGGGAACAAAATTAGTATTATGGTGGGGGGAAAAAAAAAAGTTCTAACCTGCTGTTCTTTTATTATAGTGCTTAACTTATGATCTTCATCCCTGCAGACTTTCATTGATTATATAGATGAATTATTTTAATTCAGTCTTGCTACCTTGTATGTGTATATTAGGAGAAATAATTATAATGGAAAGTACACAGCAGTAAATGAGGGGGAAAGGCAAATAATTTTCAGTAGCTATGCAGACATTAACAAGAGATGTTTACTTAATTTTATCAAAGCAATATCTCTGGAAATTAAAACTTTAATAAAAGCAATAACTGAAGCATAAGCAAAAAAATTTAAAGCCTCGCTATAATTTTTCAATATAATTTTTCATTATATTAAAGGTTTAAAGTTGTTTTTCTTTTTTTACCCTACAATGCACTCTAAGGAAATAATTAGCTTTTATTGTTACTGTTATTCGGGTGTACATACTTGGAGAACAATCTACACATAATAATATCACAGCAGAGTAATGCCAGGAACAAACTGCAATAATTCAAAAACAATCACTAAAGAATATGCAAGAGTGTTTTAGTAGCTGAAATAAGACTTTTCTTATTAATGATATGCACCAAAAGCAATGCTACCGATTCCCACAGTAAGAGAATTACTAAAAAGTCATCTGCAATTTTTCAAATTAAACACTCCTCATTTTTACATGAGTCACTCATATGACATGCTAACAATAGCAGTTTTTCAAAGGCAAATAACCAGTCATTCAAAATTCACTTTCAACACATAAGTAATCCTAAGAAACTGGTTGTAAATTAAGAAACAGAAATGTGTATTACAGATTAATTTTCTACTTTCTTTTATTTTGGATTCATCATTTTCCTTTGTGAAAACATCAAGCTAAGTTCCAAAACATAACACTTTTAACATTTCAAAAGGTAAACAGAGCTTTTGTTTGCTTTTAATTTGCAAGAAAGCTGCTCTTCCAGGATTCACTGTCAAGCTAGAACATTTGCTGAGCAACTCGCAGCTCTTCTTTAAAGGAAAGCCTTACATTTGTTGAAAAGGGTACTTTTAGTAGCAGCAGTAGTATCAATCAGTAAATCAAGCAGTAAATTAACAGCCAACAAATAACGAAAGTTTGATGTGTCAGTTTACTTGCATTCAAAATTCTGATTTAACTTTTTTGCCTTAGAAAAACAAATTGTACCTAAATTCTATGCAAAATGAAGCTTAGTTTCCTACTTAAACAGCCATATGCGGTCAACAGGTTATTTCAGTTGTACCTTTCAGGAGAAATTTACAATTCTATTTTAAAACAGTAGAAAAAAAAGACAATTCCCTCTAACAAATCACAAGTTATAATGAAAAAATATTTAAGACAATAAAGCAAAGTCTCCTGTGAACTGCAAGTTATCAGCTTATACCTTCTGTCCACAAAGCAGCCCTAGAACATGCCAGGCAGCAGAGAAGAGAGCCTAATTCAATGGAAATTGCAGGTGCTCAACAGTAGAATCAAACATTAACTGGCCGTGATAGTTGCATACAGGCTAGAGCAACCCTTCCGCAACAAAGCAGAACATACCCCAAAAAATCATTATAAACAGAAAATTCAAAGTGAGAGCTCAGAGGAGAAAAATCAGCCAACAAAACCCCAAGCCCTTGCGCTTCTCACCAGGGCTGAAAGACTCTAACATTTCACTTTCTAACTACGCACTCATTATAGCTCAAGAGATTTATTTCAGACTTTATGGATCAATAATCAGAGATGAATGGTTATTATTAGTCAGTACATTTTGACTCTGTCAGATGTAAGTCTCTACTAAACAAGTTATCATATACGTGCACTTCAGGACATGAAGAAGAGCTAATGCCCCTGCTTGACTGTTTATGGACACCACGAGGGACAACCAAGGAGGCATCACAAGAGGCAAGCCAGTTACCTCTGTACACTTTACGTAACCTCTCCAAATCAGCTATTTGCCTTTCTCAGAAATATTTTATAAAGAGAAATAAGTGATATTATTCAGAGCTAAGTGTCTTCTACTATTCAGTGTTTATTAGCAATTAACATTTCAGTCCCTTGCAGCCTCACAGTACAGGCTAGTCTGCAGGAGTTTGAAGCAAGCCCTTTATGGACATTTATTTAGCCATATGAGCATCATTTTTTAACCACAAGAGCAAATAAAACTATTACAGAATAATGCCAAGTTATGCAAAATACATTCTAATCATTACTACTAATTATCAAGAACTGGCCCTAGGCCATTCAGAATATATAACATCAAGGAATAAAATTAATTCTGTCCATCTAGAACAGTATTTGCTATTATATGATCTACCTACCAAAAAAATCATCATATGACCAAGATACTGCAAAAAAAAGCATCAACCTCCATTCCTAGAAGTCAGTCATTACATAATGTCATTTACTGAATATGTCATAAACTATATTCTTTCTTTAAGGTCAATTACGTTATTTTCCCTCAACAATAAACCAATTTATTTACCGTGCTAAACCAAAAGGGCAAAGGACACATGATTATTCACTTAGGAAGCAGACTGCACAAGAAAATGAAGATTTATTGACATTCTCATTCTGATTCAGCAGAGAAGGCTTTTATTTAATGAATTTGGTTTCTGTTAACCTTATTTCAGGTCATGGGAAAGTAAGAAATTTTCAAATTATTTATGAAGAAAACATACGTGCCTTTTCAAAGGAAGGTGACTAATTTAAGCAGTGGTAAACTACAGCAAAAATAAATATAAATAAAAAAAAACATCTTATAGCTGGTTTAAAAGAGTGGTGGTTTGTCATGTTCTCAACAGTAATCCACTTTCCTGTCAGCTAGAACACATAATCATATTGCCTGCCTGGTTAGCAGGGGGCAGTATCAGTCAAGTGACAGCTTTCAGAGGCCATTCTGAGCTATGAAAATGTACAAAGAAAAGTCAGTATTTCTTGAAGAGATCCAAAAATAAGAAATCCCCATTGTTGGTCGTCTATTACATAGACAATAGAAGAGGAAATAAAAAAAAAATGGGAGCAGAGTAAGACCAAGGGATGAAATAAGAAACTGACTCAATTATCTTATTGTAGGTGCATACAGCAGAGAGGCAGAGAGCATTCAGGTCAAGGTCCTGGGTTCTCAGTGCCAGCTCTGGATCTGTGACATGCATCCTCTTGATATACTTGCTTTTCATTTGATTTTTTTTTTTTTTTTTTGCTTTTTAGATATATACCTGTATTGGCATTTTGGTGTTTTCTTGTTGAAATCATATGAAAATCTGAACTAATAAAGTTCCCCGTCACTTCTATCAGCTTTGGACTGAGTCCTAAGTAGGATTACAGACAGAAACCTTCAAAATAGAAAAATACCTTGATTAGTGCCAAATTGATCATATTAATTCTCAATCTTCTGTAAACATTATTCTCAAGACATTTTCAGAAGGCCTCTGTCATGTAATGAAATAGGCTCATAATCAGCACATTGAGTTAACGGAGAAATTCAGAAAATAGCAGAACTAGCAATAACTCATTCATTTTTCTTGTGGTCATCTCATTAATCTAATCAGAGATTAGATTCTAGTAATAGCTTCAATAAGTAGAGTACAAAAAAAGCAATGATTTTTCTCAATATGCTGCCTTCATTTGGATCGTAATACTTTAACATTATCAAGAGTCCTATAAAACAAAAAGATCTATAAAAAGCAACGACACTGACTTAGCAAAGCTTTGCAAGAACTCAAAAACACTAATCTACTTACAGGATATTGAGTGCATCATATATTCTCATAAATATAAACAGTTGATATTAAAAGTGTTACTATATTGTGTTAGTCTTTAAAACAGCCACACATCTTCTGAAAATATTCTAAACTTCTCTTATGCCAATACCATAGAAAACTTTCAGCCACTCCTATCTCAAAACCCACTGGGCCATTGAGGGTCTTAAGCCCCAAAGGTTTTCTTCTTCTCCCTTCTCTTTTAAAGTTTTCAGCAGTTCTTCTACCCTAAGTTAAACGTTTTATGTAGCCTATAATATTATGAAAGGCAGTCACCACTGCATAGTTTTTTCTTTTAACTTCACTGGCTTTTCTAAAACCCTTTCCATTTTTCTTCTTTTGCTATTAAAATCTTCTCGGCACCAAATGGAAAAAGCATCTTCATGCATGACTCAGATTTTCATATCTGTTTAGAAAACTAGTATCAGGCTTACTATTAAGTCAAATACAATAACTGCCAATTGGCTATGCATTCCGAAATGTATCTGCATATCCTGATGACATTAGCATTAAATTACTTCCCAGGAAGAATGCAGAGGTGCAGGAATAGCAAATAAATAGTATACCTTAGGGCAGCTTTTTGCTGTCCTTCCAGGCTCCCCCTGTGCCCTAGCTAGATAGGCAAATAGGAAAATAGACCTTAGGGTTATTCTCAAATAAACACTTTTAATCTTACTTTAACAAAAATATAAGTATTAATAGTCATGCTCACATGCCTGTTGGATATAAGTTCATGTGTAAGTTCTTGAGTTTTATAGAGCAGAATTAAACACAGGAATGAACTCTGAATAAGAGGGGGTTGGTTTTTTGCTGGTACAGATTTGCACAGACAAGGAAAGCTGTATTTACTTACATCAATATTTTGTTCTCTGTGAAACTCATTTATTTGGTTAAATCATATTTCTTCTTGCCTACTTGCTGCTTAATCAACTTCATCATCCTTATCAATTTACACCCTTTAAACCATAACTAGTAGTAATAATAATTAAAAAAAACACACCAACAACCACAAAAATAACTGTTGATAGTTAACATTTAATCAATAGCAACAAAAAGAAACTTCAGGCTGAAGGGCTCATATGGATCCAAAGGACTCCTATATGCTGTCATCCATGGGAAGGCAAAAAAATACACAGGCAAATAAACATACATGCAATATGCTGCTCATTTTGACAACTCCAAAAAAAGCAGTGTTTCCAGACACTCGTGGAAGTGATCACATAAATGCAAGCTACACTCCCGCTTTTGCCAATAGTAAAACGTAACAGCTGTTCCACTGGAAAGAGTTTGTTGCTGACTTGTAAAGCACGGTGGTCTGCCTAACTTAGCTATGCAAAGTGCATCAAACTCCTTAGGTTAAAAAGCAGGTTTGAAATCCCTGCCCTTTTCCATTTATCCTTTAAGTAAAAGGATAAAATTTTTGCTTTCAAACACTCAGGACTAGGGAAATATACGATGATACAGCCCTAACAGAACATGCTTTTTCTTTGTTAGCCTCTGGAAAAGATACAGGGTATATTTTAAAATATGCCTTGCAGTATGAAAGAATCAAGTTCTTAACTCAAATGACATTAATTACGTATGAAGCCCTTTGCTGTGTCTGTTATCAAACGAGCTAACCAACGCATGGAAAACTTGAGTGAAAGCACCATTTCCAAAGCTGTCACATGTCACTGGGTACAGAATTGACGAACAAGTACCTATGCTTAACAGATTAGTAATTTCTATGGGTCTGACCCTGCCAAAGCTTTCACAGTGACACTGAACGCATGGAAAGCAAAATCAATCTTTTTAGTGCATCAGAACATCATTAACTTCTTTGAGGGCAGAGAGACTGTTCAGATTAAGAGCTCCCAGTTTAGCCAGCAAGCAGAGCAAAACCCAGCCCTCAGTTACAGCAAGGGGCTCGTTCAGCAGAGTCCGGTTTCAGGTTCAGTCTGCAGACATCCACTTCTCAAAATCAACACTGTGCATTTGACGCACACTTCTGTGCCAGTTCTGTCTGCATTTTCCCAAAAAGAAGCAAGTTTAAGAGGACAAACAAGCTTTCTCTCTGCCCCCATCTCTTCTGCAGCTACCTCCATTTGCAGGATTTCCCTCTTCGGCTGTAATGCTCATACTTTGGTACCTCTATGCATTCAAAGACAGGCATCAAGCAAATTTCACCAATAGTTTCATCCCTTGGCTCAGTCGGAAAGCTCCTTTTTGGACATACTTCTCAATGTAGTAAGCAGGTAACAGCTATGCATACGTGGGTATCTCATGGGCAGAACTGCTTCATAGTCTTTCAAAAATACAGGCACTCAGATGGATTAATGCAACACCAGGAAAGATTTTTAAGCAAATACATAGTACGTGAAAAAACATGCCTACTGTGGCAGGTTCCTGCCTGTTAACACAGATAACTTCAGAAACTAATATAGTTCCAGCATCAGTAACTGCGCTTAGGGTTGGATTCAACACAGACCAAACCAAGGCCTCATTTACTGCGTTCCTGCCTCTTCTGCTTCCCTCCTGACACAGGGAGCTGCTGCTCATTAGGCAAATCCACTATTTTAACTGTTTGTGCGGGAGAGAAAGCACTTCAACAGACACACACATCACACAGGAGAAAAGATACCCCACAAAATGAGAGTCTGTATATTAGGTGACAACTTGACCAGCTCTAAGAGGGCTCAGGCACCCATGCAGCAGGGGCCCAAGGCCCAGCTCTGACACAGCAGCTCTACAGCTTTGGTTCAAGCTGCTGAGAAAAATGTCTAGTTGTGCAGCCCTGCAAGGAGCTGCCTCTTGCTATCTCTCTCCTCTAAGGCTATTGACACACCATTTCCAGCTGCTGTATTTCCATCCTCACCTTCCCACGCAGGTGTGTGATCCTTGAGCTAAGCTGGGGAGAGAATGAGAACATCAGCACACAGATGTGTGGTCACCCAAGAAACCAGGAGGAAACAACTGACAGGGACACTTTGGTAGGGGGAAGAGGAAAAAAGTAAACAAAAAAAATACAGAAAGGCATTGGAGAAGTAGGTGTAAATTAGATGCTGAACTTAAGATTTATATAATTATTATATCTATACTGTGAAGAGGAAGCACTTAGAACAAAAGGCCTGAAAAAATAAAAAATAATAATAATAATAATAATAAAAAATAAAGTAGAACTGGTAGACTCCGGTCTCTTCCCAAGAGAAGTGACTTTTATGTCTTAAATGAAACATGCTTGCTATGAAAGAGTGTACCATCCCATAACTGGAAAAGAAGTCTGCACTTGCAGATGAGGCTGGGCTGAAACAGAATTGTTACAGCCTCTTTAGTTCTTATTTCTCACTATTTTTGGAATTAAAACTGCTGTATTAACCATCTGCACATTTTCTTCAGCTGTGCCTCAAGAACAGCACATTCTGTCTGATGAACGTGTTTGGCTCATGCCATGCAGCAGAATATGTTTACTTAAGAATGAATGTTCTTTAGGACAAGCTGTTGAAAACAGGATGACAGCACATAACCAGAAAAGACCTCCAAGCAGCCTAATACACCAAGTAGTAAATTTAAGGGAAGACAAGAGGTTGCAATAAACTATCAGAAATATGATTTTTATCCTTTTACAATTCAAAGACTTTTAAAAACATTTCAACCAGACTTTAGTTCTATGCATATTTAATTTGGGCCTACTAATAGTAGGATCTTTTCTTCTTCTCAAATAAATCATCTATAAAGCCCCCAAAATCCTAAGAATCTAAGGTCAAAGTTGCCACCAGAGAGCAAGGAAACCCTGTGGTTACATGGTGACATCTGCCATGAAAACAGACAGCAGTTGTCATATACATTTATGAAATAACAGAAGTAATATGATTATTAGAAGATTTTTATGACTAGATGACTCAAGAGACTTGAAGACTCAAGAAATTGAGTTTTAGGGCTTCCTTTGTTTTAAAAGACTTGATTAGTATCATGTGGCCATTAATATACATTTTGTTAGGGAACAAAAATTGGTTCGAGCATTTCTTAGATGAAACTACTTCTTCTTAACCAGGTGATCAAATTACATAGGATCAGGACACAGCCTTTATTTGAGAAAGAGCATGATTTGATTTTATTTCACTTACAGAGGAGTTTTCTCACCCAAAAAGACTCTTAAAATACTATACTAGGGCTGAGGGTTCAGGTCACATTATTTTAGTTTAGTAAACTAAACCTTTTATCAAGATCTCTCCAGAGATTTATATACAGAAGTTGTTTTCAATAAGCAGTGTTTACAGCTCAGCTGATTTGCTTTAGTTTCCCTTTTATTTTCTTCAATAGTTGTACATGCCACCAATACAATTAAGAGTATTAAGACCAGGGCATAGCTTCTTAAAAAAAAATCACTTTGGGTATAGACTTCTAGATGCTTAGAAGATAAAAGAAATCACTTAGCATTTTTAACATAATGGAAATCCCAAATCTCCTTAAGCCAATCCCGTGCCAGAAGTTTGTAACCCAAAATGCAACTGCATTGTTCATTCATAATTGCTGTCACTGCAGTCAAGCACCCAGACTAACACAGTCTGCACCGCAGTCTATGTTATTCTTTGAATCACAGGTCTGATATCACCTATACATTGCTCTCTTGTAACCTTGCCCTGCAAACCCTGTGTAAATTCCTCTCCATCCCACTTTTCTTTATATTACTTTCTGAGTGAATATCTAGTCCTGAGCTAAGTTTTTCAGCCACATGAAGGGACCATTTGCAAGAGGCTTGCAAAGTGCTTCTGAGTTTTCCAGGCCGCCTAAAAATGAAATACCTTTATCAGCTAGGCAATTAGAGAATTTAGAAGCATTTATCTGTAATAAGAATTCAACTCTTAGTTTTTGCTTCAGAAGGTTTATGTTTTCTGTCCACATCTGCTCAGCTTACTCATTTCCAAATTTGCAGGTACGTTACAGTGAGCAACCCTCTGATGCCCATCTAGTGTAAGTAAAAGAGTTGGCAAGGATCACACTGGGTATAAATGCAACTTTTTAAACAGAAGGACACATTTATTCTTAGCCCTTATTTAAAGTGATCATTTTGAGAAGATCCAGAGAAATATTTCAAGTATTCATTCTGTGATAGGTCATGCACCCAACCAGTCTCAAAGTGATGACAGTAGTGGTAAATTATAGAAAGCTTCAATCAAGGGTCTCATAACAGGGCGGCCTAGAAATTAATAAGGATATACATACTAATGATGATGAAGCGGTTGTCCACCGAGAAGCTGATTTGGAGAGTATTCAGTTTTATCTTTCTGACAGTTCACAAGGGAGCACATACAGTATTCATTTCCTTTCGTTGTGCTAGAGTCAAATTAGAATATTGTTTAAAGATAAGGGGCAGTATCATCCCACTTGTGTGACCTACTTATTCTATTTAATACTTTTCAGTGTTCAGCAAGAATGCTTTAGAGACCAAGGGTAAAATTCTAGTCTCACAGCAATATAAAACCTCAGTAATTCCATTTATATAAAGACAACTTATTCCGGTTTTACACAAGCATAACTGAGAATAGGTTTCCTGCAGCAAGTTTTTAAAATTGACACCTTATTCAAATATAAGAGTAAAACTGAGAGTAAAGCCTTGAGATCACTGCCTTAAGTAGTGCGTAACATTGAAAAATATTTTTATTTTGGGTTGTGTTAAAGGATTAATTCTCATTTATATCAATATCATTTCATTGTATTTGTTCCTCTGTGCCTATGAGAGTTCCGAGAGAGCCCAGAAACAGCTCTGAGAATGCAGAGCTCCGATACTGAACCTCCGTGAAGTCATTATCTCGACACGCTGCTGTCTCTGGATGTGGTAGCCAGGGATGTTGGAAGTGTCCCACGTCAGTCACCTGAATGGCAATCATTTACCTGTCTCTAGCCTCTCACAGATCAGTTAATATTTATCAGAAATAACAATTTCAATTAATTAGGCAACAAACAGAAATTCAAGCCAATAAAAGTCTGAAATAACTTGGTTCTGGCACTCCAGACGTGTTTTTCTTGTTCCTAATCACTGACACGTTTGACAGGAGTTCTGGTAAGGTTATTTCAGGTCAAAAGCCATCACTGCAGCACATAGCAGTGAAAGCTCAGGAGAAATTTTAAAATAAGCAGGTCTTAAGGGCTCACAAGTCTACAGGGAGTTGAAATAAAGTTATTTGCCATTTGAAATATAGTATGCATGCCTATTCCTCTTGTGAAAGAGATACTAGAGAGAATCACACCATCACAAAGTACTTTGCAACTGCGAGGAGCAGCTCTCCAGAATGTTATCACCTTACTGAGGTTATTCTCTCCCAGGGTGCATTTTAACATCCCAGCTTCACTTCTACTCCTGCTATCTCTACTGAGCCCTGCACAGGGCTAACATCTCCAGCAATGCCTGGGCGTAGGTAACAGAGCATGTACTTGCCAGCTTCGCAAAGCACACTTAAAGAACAAAAGGCACAGAAGCTATAGGACACATTGGATGTTTTCAGCATGATGGGAAAGGACAGTTTGTCCTGTATTATCAACAACAAACCTCAGGTTTGTGGAAAAGGCACAGTTCCAATATGTAATGCTTTGATCACTTCCCTTGCCAAGTGTTTTCCAAAAATTAATCACTCTTGTTCAATTTCTTCCTAATATATATATTTTGTATAAGGTCATCATAAGATGTTTTGTTGGATTCCAGCTACAAAAACAGTCTTTTGCATCAAGATTCTTTACAGAAAAGACTCCAACTGATGAATAAATTACTGAAAAAGACAAAAATAATTAA
Source organism: Crypturellus tataupa (assembly GCA_034781795.1). Lineage (NCBI taxonomy): Eukaryota > Metazoa > Chordata > Aves > Tinamiformes > Tinamidae > Crypturellus > Crypturellus tataupa. The sequence continues at coordinate 1,957,842 of JAWLRI010000779.1, forward strand.
ATTCCCTGCTGAGTTTTAGATTCTGTTACTGTGATTCTTTTTGTTAGTTTCACAAAAGATTTTTTTTGATTTAAAGATTATGACCAACATATTTTATATATTGGGCATGATCAACTCTAAAGCACAAAAAAGAATTAGAGAACACCAGCACCACATGTCTGTAGTTTTAAAATAGAGCACAAAACAATACCCAAAGCTATTGCTCCAGTCAGAGATAGGAGCCAAGAACAAGACAAGGGAATAAATCAACAACAGATTTTTATCCAGAGCTATTCTTCCCATTAAAAATGTGGTCTTTATACAGAGCTGGCATAATACTTTCCATTGGAAAACATCCCATTTCCTCATATATGTGTGTGTACGTATATGCACACACACACAACACAGCCAGCTATGAACCAACTCTTAAAGCTAACTAAGAACTCAAACAACCGGCATTCAATAGACACTCGGTTGAAGAAAAATCGCTATTCAGACAGATAAAAGATTGGGCCAAGTAATTAAAAACTGACAACACAGTAATATTTCTCAGAATCCAAGTCAGCGTTATCTATGACTTACTGGCAACTGATCTGGTACCTACACAAGATACAAAAAAAGATGGGTGTTTTACACTGTATGCACCTTGTTTATACATAGAGATAAGAGTTTACAAATAAGGGCAGAGATACATGCAACACGTTAATCCTTAGAATCTTATCTGATGAGCCAGAAACTTTCAGTTTCTTTGACCATCTCTTACTCCACACATTTAAGGGACTAACTGCAGGCTGCGCCCTGCCATTCCTCACTGGCACAAAGGAACTGAGCCGGGCTCAGCAAAGCTGCCGTTTTCCAGCCTGGCTGCGGCAGTGGCCAGCCTCACGGTGTGTCCCAGACAGAGCTGGCAGCTCTGCTCACAGCGGGTTTCCCACATCCAGCTGCTGAACTGAAGTCGTTTGGTGTGACTTAAAAACTGGCATCTAAATCTCTGCTTCAAGACAGACAAACTCTAAGAGGATGTATACAAATAAGAATGACATGACAAATTTATTGATACAGATTCGATTGGGATCACCAATTAGGTCATCTCTTTCCTATTGCCTCTTCCTTAAACCTGGACAAAATATATGAAAGTTAACCTTTATGGAAAAAATAACATGTACGTATTCACATAAGCCTCATTCTCCTTGCATACTTTGAATACTATAAAATGTCAGGAAAAGTGGATTCCATAAGAAGGCTCATTGCACTGGTGCTACAACAGTAGTAGTTGTTGTAGAAGAGAGAAGAAGAAACTGGTTAAAGGGAATGGACATCTCAAGAGTTCAAGAACCAAATTAATGTAAAACATCATATTCTTACATATAGCATGGGAGTGTGGCACCACAAATAGTTTTAAGCAACTGCTGGCATTTAGACATTTGAAATTGTTAACAGAGTTCCCGACCTTTCAAGTGGGTTAAGTTTCCTATTTTAGCTTTGAAAAAAAGTGATTAAAACCATAAAGAAGCCTGCAAGATCAACACCACCAACTCACATGTCTCAGAGTCTGCCTTTTGACCTGAGAAGCCCTGAGGAAAGAACGTGGGGGAAGCATAAGCCCAGCTGATGGGTTACCTGTCCTGCCAGAGAGCCACAGGAGGGATTCCTTTTTTTCCCTTGAGAAAGGATGTGCCCTTGTATCTCATGGGAGACAGAGGCTCATCAGACATCAGTTGTATAAGGAGAGCACACAGACGCACAGGTCACAACACCAAAGACTTTTTGGATGTCCTATCCGATTGTCAACACAAGACCAAGCCATGCAGGGTGTGCAGGACAGCTGGAAGGACCTGCTGTTTGCTCCTGCCTTCCCTTAAATACCTGCCACAGCCACCCCACAAGGCCGTCAGCAGAGACAGCTCATCCTCTGAGTGTGTCACAGGACTGCAGCCTGGAAGCTAGCACTGCTTTTCAGCTGCCTGAAGCTTCAATACTCTCACATGTGGGCTAAGTCTCTGCTAACTACTTGAAAAACAGTTTTCCAAAAATTAGGAGCTGGCAGCACAAGCGCAGCAACCCCCCGGCAGGCTGGCTGGCAAGGCTCTGTCCAGGCCAACCCTGCCTCCAGACCACGCTTAGGGGCCAGGATGGTGTTCCAGCTTGGGGGCTCCAGGAATCAGGGCCTGGGGACAGCTCAGGAAAGTGGCTTTAAAATTGCCACCCAGTACACACTAGCAAGCACTGCAGTGATTTAAGCTCAGTACAAGAATATTTTAATTTCAGTATTTTTTTTTAAATATGTCCCCAACAGACCACAATGAGTCTAGAAGCATAAAGTACTTGTGGCAAGCAAGGGCTTCTTTGCCAGGGTTTCATGTGATTTAAGTGACTAATAAAACCAGGGCTTTTTTTATTTGGACTTTTGTGTCTGGGTAGATTAGATCATTCTGATGCTGATGTGATATATAATGCCTGTATCTGCTATATAATTGATTCCTAAGGCTTGCCTAGGTGGAAGAATAAAGCTTTAGAATTTCAATTATCCTGCTTATGTTACTGGAATTAAAAGATTTGCCATAACCACAAAAATAAAAGCAAGGGCTTCCTAAACTACTTCAGTATGTTTGTAGCAAATGTGAACAGTGACATTGTGGTGCAGTTTCATCTGAATGACAGCAGCTATTAGTCACTTACATCACATTATATAATGGCAGGAAAACTATAGCCGGTTTATTTATCGGGAAACTCCACTTGGGCAAAATCAACTCAAATCATCTCCAGTTATCTATATTCCTACTCCTTTGGTCTTTCCAGAAAGTTGTCCTTATTGGAGCACTGGCCAGAAAGGATCTATTAATTCCTCTGTTCCATAATACTGGCAGTGGTCTCATTCTCTGTGTGTTTAAACAAGAACAAATTGAAGATCTCCATGAAGAGGCACAAAATGAAATTTTAGTAATTTGGGACAGGGAGAATGAATGCCTATGCCTGGGTTTAAGTTCTGCTCTGTTGTTGAGCAAATCTAAAATGCTAAAAATTCCATAGAATTTCTCAGACACCCCATGTAAAAATGGAATTTATATGTATTAAAAAAGAGATAAAGACAGTGATAAAAGTTTAAAATAAATTCAAATTTGCATAAGCACATACAGCACAACACCATTTATAAATATACATAGTTTCTTAAAAATTTTTCATACAGAAAAAGGACAAAAAGCATTTCTTAACAATAGGACTGGAACTCAACTTGAATTTTAGTTTTTCCAAAGTGTTAGCCTCTAGATATAGGAGTTTGGGAATTTCTCATTATTATTAAATAAATCTTGCCCAAAGGAATAGTTACCTTGCTACCACTGTCTTCTGCAGACAGACTTTCATAAATTATGCAGAAAATGTCTTTTCCATTTTCTTTAGCATTACTTAAGTCAAGACTGCATCTAAACATGGAAGTAAAAACTATTTCCTGTGTTATTCTATATTCACATCGCGTCTTAGACATATGCACTTTCCAATTGTTCATAATGAACTTAATTTCAGTGTTTTCACTTTATGAAAGAATAGCAAACAAAGAACTAAAATAATGGAATAATATCTGTAGCTCAGCTGTAGCTGACAATATTAAAGTCAAAAGGCACAAATATTGTAAAATATTGTGAAACATTAAAATACAAAACCTAGAAAAAAATCATCTTCAGATCAGCTATTTCACATAGGTTCCCTGAATGTCAATTCTAATATTAACTTACAACTTTTTGGTTCCCTAATTGACACAGGACAGGAGAAAACATAAGTCTTATAAATCCAAAGCTATCACTTATAACATACAGCCTTGGGGAACAAAAAAAGACTGGAATATATTTTTCAACATTGCAGAGTTTTCTGGATGATAAAATAGAATGTTATAGTAACTTATGAACTTATAAATATTTAAGATGTAATAATTATTAGCATCTGACATATGTCACTTTTGCCAAACAGATTTTTCTTCAAGTGACAGCAGCATTCCTCCTGAGAGTCACAGCTCAGAATTTTAATCACACTTATTTTACAAGGAAAAATATATAGCACCTATAGTAGAAAATCCTATTAGAAATACTTCTATTTTATTAATTTTTTCATTATTAATATTACATGGAAATTTTGATAATTTGTGTGCATAAAGCTATCATCTATTGAAGCGGTTTATTTTACTGTAGTATTGTTTCTGTATTGCTCTGAAAAGTGCAAATAAGAAAATTAATGAAAAATTAATTTTGTGTTTAATATTAAGCATTATAACTTCAACACTACTTGTGTGGTGTCAGTAACAGAAATAGGCTCCAATTTTAAAAGCATTCCTTATATTAAGTACGCTAATCTAGCTAATAACCTGGCCTCTGTTTTATACAGTGGAATTGCACAAGCTTCATAGTCTTTCTATATTATGTTAATTTTTATCTTGCAGACCATGTATTTTTCCATATTTCCAATTTAAGGACAGCACAAATAGCTATATATAAAGTAACCTTAGCTAAGCCTCCACCTCCAATTAAAACAAGACATAACTTATTCTATGCCTCAGATTCATCATTACAGGGAAAATAAGGATGGATTTACTTCTCTTCCATTGAGAATACGTATGAGAGCAACCCTATAGTTAAGCATAATTCAGAATGGAGGAAATCCTGAAAGTTAAGCACTTTCTATGTGCCTCAAGTATCCCTTTTTATTCTTAGAGTCACTGTGAACAAAACACCATTAGTATCAGCACCTCTTAGGACTAAAATTCATGTTTATTTTCAAGATACCATAAAGAGTCTTACTACTTAGTTTGCCAGCTTAAATCAGTACAACAAGGAATAACTAGAAATCTTTTACTTTTATTGATGGCTAAGGGAATAAAAGGCAGTCAGAGGGTTCCCACTGAAGGAACAAGCTCTTAGGCAGGTTAGACACCAAGAGGCCACACGATACTGTAGATGGGGTAAGACAGGAGCTCCAAGGCTGGAAATATGACTGTTCTCAGCATTGCTCAGAACATACATGGAGCTTGGGCCTCTCTTGGCAAGTTCAGATCCAGAAGTCTTTTCCCCTCCTCACTGGAAAAGCCTGATTTTTCCACTGCCTTTTTTCTCCCATTCCGCTCTTGGTTTAATGGACAGCCTTTCTTCCACGTGTTCTCTCACTACAGCTTAGATGGAGAAACTCCTAAACTCAAATCCTTTGAGAGAAAGGGAGAGGGACAAAAGTAAAACAATATCCACCACCCGTGGGCCATCTCCAGTTCCATATCTGCCTTCCTGAGCCATTGACTGGAAACTAGTCCAGGGCAGCAAAAGAATGGAAAATATATATTTAAATTAAAAAAATAAGCATATATAGATATATATAAAAAGAAAAAAAAGAAAAAATCACACTTTCCAGCATATGAAAGCTTTTGCTTAGTTCAGTATTAAACAGCTATGAGATAAGAAGTAGCTGACATTTACTAAGATCTTTATAGCATTAAATCAGGATTTCAGAAAGGTAGGGGAAAAAAAAAAAAACACAAAGTGAACTAAAGGGTAAGTAAAACTAATAAGAAGCTGAATAGAAGTGCTTCTGTATTTAACCCAAAGAGCATGCTTGAAAACATGAAGTCCACAAAACTTGCATTAGACAGATTTTTTGCCTAAACCAGCAGCATGCTTGAACTTGAAGGAGCAATACTGAGAAGGTAGCATGCGAGACAGCCAGATACATGTGACTTTGATGCCTTCTCTCTCTCCTCTCTTGCATACTGTTTGCTCAAGTGAAAATCACTGCTTGTCTGGCAGAACCACAGGCTTGTTTTTCTTTTTCCTGCTAGAACACATATAGCTGAAAAGCTTTCTGTTTTTTTGTTTTTGTTTTTTTTTTTTTTGTCTCCTTCCTTGGGCTTTAAATCTCATGAAGGTGCAGGCTCTGCAGGCTTCCCTTTATAGACACTACATACCACAGACTTTTGATTAAGGTGTTAGCGAGTCTCCTGCGGATACATCAGGCTGCCAAGCACAAGGAAGACAACTATGCAGCTGAGCACAGTTCAGTAGCCCATATGAATATATTTTGCTGTTGATAACTTATTTAATAGCAAAATCAGATTCCTCCTTATTTAGCTGCCTGCATCCTTCCTGTCTAGGAACCTGAACCAAGAAAACAGCTTTTTAAGGTCTTTCCTAGCACAGCTAGGAAAATTCACTCTCTCTTAAGGAGAGAACAGAAGAACAGATTCCCATTGGTTTCAATGGAATTTTCCTTAACTCCAGCTCTCATAATTACAGATAGATACAAAAATGCAGAGAGTTTGGGGGTTTTCTTCTATGGAAATAGGAAATTCTGCTAAGATTCAAGAGTTCAAGACAAAAGACATTCTCACTTTATGTAAGCTTTGAGTACTTGATGGAACAAGCATCATTCTTCAAATTCAGATGAAACATAACACCATTCCCTTTAAAATATGGAATAAATATGCAATTATTTGGAGAAAAAAAGAATTTCCAATCTTTCAATCTGGAGGTTAGATGTGTGATGCCCACACATTAAACCCAACTTCAGTTAGGGTATGTTAGACAAATTACATAGATTAACACCAAGCAGTCCATGACAAATTCTAAAGAACCTGTGCACCTCGAATTCTTGATATGGAAAAGTATTTTTACGAAACATCTTTATTACAATTTACTATTAGTACTCTTTGTGATCATAACCAAACATATGATGAACTCTTTAGAGACAGGAAATAATACTAGTACAGGTGGAAGACAACATTCAGCTACTTGGTCTTGAGCACACAATCAAAGCAATAGAATTAGACTACAAAGTCAGCTCTTTTCTATGTTGGGAGAAAACATTTATCTTCATTTCAAAAATAAAAAAAAGGTCATCTGCTAACTGAGCAACGACATCCTAGTACTATTCACAACACTACAGTGGACAGACTCTCTCCTACAAAGAATGATTTCAAGTCTGGAAGAAAACCTGGTTAGAATTTGTAAGCAACTGTCCACCACCTGGTTTCCTTTTCATCACACAGAAGTTACAAGACAGCTGCAATATTTGCTTTCTCAATTTGTAGAATACAGTAATGGAAATCTATGTTTTCATAAAACTTAGTGTTATTGCCAGACAGCCTCTTCAGTACTGTATGTGTGGCACTGTCCCCAGTAAAGCACAGCAGTATGACCATGCTACATGTCCTGAAACCAAATTGCCACAGCTGAGTTAACTGAGAAGTTTCATCAATTTTCTGGCAGGCTTTACTGAAAACCACAACATTATCAGACTTATTCATGTTTTATTCATATTATTCATTATACATATTATTCATATTGAGAATTTACAACTATCCAGGAGCAAGTGGCACCAACAATTACTTAGCAGACAAGTGACACCTCCAGTAGTTTCCCCTTTGCTCATGGGACAATATGAATGAACAAGTTCCATTTTTTCAATTCTGTTCACATTGGCATCTATACTTCCTCATCCAAGCACATATTTTATGCCTGTGGCTTTAAAAAAAAAATAATTGTTTTAAGCAGAGAATCTTAAGTGTCAGATCTTTTCTCAAAAGGAGACAGCAAGGCTGCGTTGGAACAAACATTTCCCTCAGTTTATGTACACAAATATTCCCAAGTCTTTTCAAAACTTTTCATTCAAGTCTTCTCAAAATGCAACACTTTTAAATATCTAGACAAAACAAAATGTTGTAGACGCTGTACACATATCAGCAAATAGCAAAAACAATAATGTTGCCTGGCACATTTGACAACTTAATCATACTGCTATTCAGATTTTTGTTGTTTCATACTGTAGTAATCCCAGATGATAGTTTTAGATCCAGACAAGTCAATACCAGAAAGTAAAAAGGCTACATTCTTAAGTAATGTCATTTATGTCGTAAGCCATCTGATTATATGCTTCACATTAAAAAAAATGAGTCAAGAAGAGCAAAGCAAATAGGTATCAGTGGAACAAGTCCTTCAACAAGACAGCACTCGGTTTAAGGGGAAAAAGAAATATATGTATTCCTGCATGATTGCCGTAAAAGAGACACAGTACCTATAGCAGAGTCAAAACACACAGAACATGAGAGGATGCATGGACACAGGTTTGATTTCCACAGTACAACTAAATCCATTTGTAGAGGTAGGAGGAATGGTATTTGGCACTTCAATATATTTGCATAAAATTAATCTCACTTTGATAAGCTGTAGATTCTATTAAAAATACACTTTTCATTAAATATGTCATGACAAGTTCCCATTTTCTGAAGATATTGAGGTATAAGTACATCTTCCCAAAAGATGCTAACAGATTTAACAACACTATTTGCAAAATAAAATCCCTGTAAAAAGCACCAGCATAACACCCTCAACTGATACAAAGAATGGAACAACGATATTTTCCACTCGGCATCTTTCTATTTTGTAGCCTATTACAGTCCAAATATTATTACTGCCAGCTAAAGTTGGCTGTAGCTCTAGGGCAAGCAGACGAGCAGTGCCTAACAAGCATGACAAATCAGGATTCTTCCATCTCTGCCTCATCCCCATATTTCAGATATAGAGTTTTGCCTGCCTGTTTCTAAAGTCAAAATTTTTCTGTAGCAGCGGAGATATGCATGTATCAGCAGACAGACTGGAATCATTTATCATTCCAGACCCACCAGAATTTTCTATCAAAAGACCTTTGTCTTCAAAAAAACAGCTCCCAGCTACTGGAAGTTGCTTTTCCTTCTCTCTAGCAACCAATAACTTATTATATGAGCAGCAACAGATTCTGTTATAACCACAGAACTACAATTTTATGGAATTACACTATTTGTTATTTGATTATTCATATGTAAAAAATTCTTTAGTAATGTACGGATTTTCTTAATGTGTTCAAATTACCTAGACCATTTTAACTTTCAAATTTAAGCATTATAGAAATTTTAAGAGAGAAGTGATGGAAGGACCTTGAGTTTGAGCAACAAGACCATGTTTTTTTTTGTTGTTGTTGTAAGTAGCTGTAATTGCATTTAAAAGCTCATACACACTAATAGTTGAGAAAAAGACATGTTACTCAATGCACAATCTAACCCTTAGAAAGGTACTTCAAAGCTTGAAGAAATTTCCACAAATCTTTATTTTGCTGCATCGCAGAATACCTTATGCATGCAAAAAAAAAAAGCACATATGGATATGAAAACCCTGTTACACAAAAATGATATTTCTGTCCTTCCGGAATTTCTGACACTTCAAAGTTGCAAGAAGACCAAGCAGACATATTGAAGCTTATTGAAACAGGAAAATTCCTAGAAGTGACCAATAGTTGACTGACAGATGAAGTAGACATGAGGTAAAAATTTAACTTAACACAAGATGCAATTTTCAAGTTGCATTTAAGTACACCAATTTGGATGTGAACAGTTGTAAAATAGCCATAAAGTGAGTAGGCTTCTGAAAGGTGTTTTCACTTTGACAAAATTATTCATTAAGAAAACTCTCCTTAAAAGTTTTACTGACCAGTTTATATAAATTACTAGATTTCTAAAAGTCCACTGAATTATCTTGGTTGAAGGGGAAAGGTATGTTTAATTCCAACTGACAATGGGAATCATCATAGAGTTTAACATTTGCTATATTACAGCTCTTCACAAAGGTCCCCCACTCAAACTCTGATAAATTTCTTCTGCCTCTACTTAGCATAACCTGTTCCAAAATAAGCATCAGCCCTCAAAAGGTTTGGCTGCCACTACGAGGCTGTAGCCAGCACGACAACTGCGTTTACCACAAGAGCAGCAAGGGGCAGGCCGAGCCAGAACCATGACCGCACAAGGAAGGGACTAGTACAGAATATATAGTACAGAAAATATAGTTATTTTAAATAAGACAGGAAACTAGATGGCAACAAGTGGTGTGTATGTGGTACCTCTTTTTCCCCTCCCATTCTGGGATGTCATTCTGTTTCAGGGTCTTCAAAGTTTCCAGATTCCAAATTGAGCAGCATGAGGCTGTCACCTTGTTTCAAATTATATTTCTTTCCTGTATGATATTTACTCATTCACCACAGCATAAAAAAGTGAACATTAAGGATCCATAACAAGTCAGAAAAGCTGGATTGCACATGTTTCCTTGAGCAGAAGGCTGATATACAGATACAACATCAGAGACTATTCATCTAAATCAGACATCAGTGACATTATGAAAAATGAGTTCATGTCCGAAACAAAGAACTTCCACAATTTCCCTTTAGGTCAGGAGGAGATGCAGAGCTGGTTTATAGAGAATTTGCTAACCACCAATATATTAATCTCAATGAAAATCATTTATTATTATTTTTTGAGAAATAAGCAGCTGCATTAGGTAGGTAGGTAATATTGTTTGCTGGAAGCATTCTGCTGCTGACTGCTGAGCTGACAGCTCAGTATATCATATAGTCACAGCAACAGCCCCTGCTAGTCTGGTTGTCTTATCAAGTCACAAAATTCAGGGAATGTTCTAAAGCTAATCAAGTATTTTCAAATATCAAACACTTCTACCAATTTAAACTTTCTAGGGAATATCTGTGAAATTATTCAGTGTCTGCCTGGTAAATTAATAAAAATGAGATCAACAGTGAAAGTAAAAATAACGGTAACACTGCAGTTCTCAATCACATGTGAAAAAGTATCTGAAATTGGGACCTGGGGCAGACACTGGTATATTAAAATAAGCAGATTAAACGAAAAATTAATGAAACAAAGTGGGCAACAAACAACATGAATTTATGATTCAGAAACAAAAGCCATTACCCATCTATGTGTTACAAATCCTGACATCACTAATAAGTGACAAGACAACTAAAATTGAGAAGACACCAACAATCTACTCAGCTAGTATGTAAGCTGAACACATGCAATTACTACCTAGACAGTATTTTAAGGAACAGACCACACAGTTGCTGCGCATTTAAACTGAAGTATTCACTGTTGTGCTCTACATGGTTATTGCAAGCACTACCTGAAGTATTTCAATAAACTTTGTTAACTCAATACAAGCATTTTGTGTAACTAGCAAATACTTTTTGGAAATCATCATTGACACTATAAATCTTTTACAATACCAAATTTTTAACCTGATTTGCTGATTAGAACTTTACAATGTAAGGGGAAAAAAAGTATCCAATAGTTGTTCCTAAAATTAGTTGTCTTTGTAATATTACTTGGTATAGAACCAGTGAATGTCTCCAGCTTGAAAATATGATGGGGGACCATCATGCAAGCAGAGACACCTCTGAAAGAACAAACCAAAAGACACTTTTCCTACCAGAAGTAGTTTTTAATGACCGAGTAAAAATCACAATTTCACCTTCCGATTTTTGACTGCTGGTTTTAACTGCTGAAATGAGACAAATTCTAAATGGTGCCTTACCTAAAAGAACCAAAGTCTGTGTTACATTCTTAAGTATTTCTCCACCCTGCATATTAATCTACCGAATCGAGTTCTTCATTGCAGAAATGAAGTATTGAAGAGTGAAGAATGAAGTATTGCAAAATACTTCTTAGAGCATGCTCACAAATTCAGTGTAGCCTTTTGGAGGAGATCAGGTTTGTTTCAAAATTTTTTTTTTTTTTTTTACTCCCAACACTCCTGCTAAATCAATCTAAAATGAGGGAACGAAGGAAGGAAAAAAGAAAATATGCAGGAACAGAACACTTCATGCCCTCTACTCTTATGAAAATAGAGTGAATAGCAAAGCAGTCTGAATATTTGTAATGAAAATAAAATTTCAACAGGCAGTACTGACCTAGACATGTATTCATGCTAATGCCTACACATAGCTCCTGCACAACCACAACCTTGATACTAAATGGAGAGAGAGGAGCTATTGCAGAACCAGAGTAAACTGAGTAGCAGAGTGGTGATTCTGCCTCCTGCAGCTCCTCTTTCATTTGGCTTCTACAGTAGTTAATCCTCATATTGTAATATCTACAACTACAGCAACCATTTAGACTCCCTAATTAAAAAAAGTATTTTAGCCTGTAAAGAGTCATGCTTGTAAGCTTTTTGAGGAAAAACAGGCAATAGAATAAAATCTTTTTTTACAACATAAATAGTAGCCTTTTTATTTGGCTGCAAGCAAATCTCTCTTACCCATGAAAATGTGACCATTTGAACCATTGGCCATGAAAGCACTGGTACTGCAGAGGAACTTTCGAAAAGATCTTGAAGGGGAATAAAAATCAATAGACTTGTACAGAAATCACTCTAAAAAATTGTAATTCATACAGAACATGTAGTTGAAAGTCTATTAAAACTAAATCCATAAAATTTCTTTGAAAGTAATAGTGTTTCTGCAGAACGTAGAAAGGAAGAGTCTAATAGACTGTCTGCAGTGGAGACAAAATCCCTATTAATTTTTATGGTGTCAGATAATTCAAGAGACAAAACAAGACTTTCTACTAGGAACTGAAAAAAGATGACTCTCTTCAACCTTTCTAGTAAGGTCAGATTCTGACCTCATTAAATGAAGTACTATCTTATTCCATGAATGAGAAAGGCAGCATGGATGTGAGCATTCTGCTAGTCAAATAAATCCACAGACAAACCATGACGAATGTCCTAATAAACATGTATTCCCAGAAACGTGGTATCAGCCAAATCCCCTGTACTTAGCCAGCACCGTAGACTAGACAGTGTAGAATTACTGAGATGAGTCCCAGGAGGAAAACTATATAAAGCTCTATTATTGTAAGTTAATACAGGCATTATTTCAAAGGTATAAGAATATGGAAGGCAGTATTTTAACCATTCCTCTCCTGTTCACACAATAGCTTTATAAACATGAAGCACATGGTTTTCCTGTAAGAGAAATAAGCAATCTTTGATAACAAAGGTAAAAAAAAAAGGGCTCTTCATAATCAAGAGGAGGGAGGGGATAAGGAAGGACTTTAAAAAGTGAAAAGTTTAGGAAAAAAGAAGATAGTTTAGGCCCACAGGCAATAAAGATCTTGAGATTCTGACTTTTCATAAATGTCTGTGCTTTTGATAAGCAAAGTCATACCGTGTAAACATTTTATCTGTACTACAGAATCTGTCACTGATTTTCAAGGGTAAAAACTCTATATGGTCTTTCTTTTACACTTGGCAAGAGGAAAGCATCTACATATAGAGAAGGTTGCTTTGCATTATATCATATCATATATTATATGTATATCTTTTTGAGATATGCCATAAATTAGTATTAACATAAAGCACGATACCTCCACTGGGCACTCTAAATCAAGTAAAAAGACCTCTAAGAAAACATTGGTGTACACCTACATGATAGAGCAAGGACAATTTTTAATCAGGCATTTATATCAAATGCAACTTGGCTGGTGAAACAGTTTACCACAGTAGTCATTAAAAAAACAGAATGAATAAGGGAGTTTTTCCTCAAGTGATGGAAGAGTACTTACCTTAATAAAAAGCTGATTTGTACAGCTTTGCTGATGTTATTTCCAGTCATGTTCTATGAAAATTGACTGCTGGATGTAGTATTAAGCTAATATTTTATAATTAGAATTGAGTATCTATCCACATAGCAAATAGCTATATACAATTTGATGCTTTCCTAATTCATTTGATGTTTGAAGGACATGCTAAGTTTTTTTTTGTTTGTTTGTTTTAAGATTTATAAGCATTTTCTTCCTAAAACAAAATTATTTGGAGTGGTGTAATCAGTTTACAAAATGCAAATGACTTACCAACTTCTCCTGGATGACCTGGACTCTTCTCAGAAACTATTTCATTGTTCTGTAGCAAAGATGGTTCTGTGGCCTGGTGGACAGACAGCAAAGATGACGGGTCTGACTGGATCTGGTTCTCATGGCTCTCATGGTTTCCAGGAGAAGCCACCTCAGTATTCCTGAGAAATGAACAAACAAAAATCATGAACCACATAGGAGATTCTCACTAAGTAACTGACACAGCTTTCAGTACTATACTGGGAGAAGTTCTGTTCATCTCCCATAGTCAGATGAACACTACCAGGATACCGTCCTACACCCAGCCATGCTATTGCTTTCCTCAGTGCCTGCTCCCTTCCGCTTTCTACAATTTTCTACCCTAATTTTTCATCCTCCTTAACAGTCAAAGGATTCAGTCTTTTGTCATAAGTCAATTAGTCACCACTGGCTAAGTGTGGAGGTTATCAGAAACAAATTTAATGGAAGTGTAAAGCACTAATTAAAGATAACACCATTATCTACAGTGAAATTTTCAAAAGAAATCACAGTTCATTTACACACCAAAGTGATGGTTTATTAAGGGAAAAAAATCAATATGCTATAGCTAGCACCATTACAGTCATGGGGAAATTCTTAAATTAAGTCCAGTTTCCTCTTTCCTAAAAGCGGAAGGGAAGAACCGGGGCTCAGTACCAGCTCAGAGCTGTGGTACACACATGGCTCCAGCTCATGCAGCCAAGACCAGATAGACTACTTGGAAAATTAGCCCATGTATTTTTGGTGACTGACTTTGAGCTGAACTGCAAACAAATCATCTAGTACCAGAGACGAGAGTGCGCTCTTCTGTAAACCTGGCCAATAGGCTTCTTAGTGATAGGTTCCGTTTTCTGTACAATATATCTAAAGAGCCAGGCAATTGCTTGAGGACGAGTGCGCGGTGTTTTAGGAGGCAAGAGTTGAGTCCCAGCATAAAGATCACAGTTTAAATGCTCTTCTGTTTTACCACACCACACACAGCCATCCACCCATGCATAAGACATCTGCATCCATTTACATTGATACAGCTAAGAAAGAAATTTTAATCTATATGACATAAAATACAAGTAGATGAAGATGAAATATTTGTTTCAAATTATCTTATCATAGACTAAATTAGCTTTCAGAGCATGATACCAATTTCAGCACATTTCTCAGTTTGCTGCATGTGAAATATAGCCCAACTGCTGCTCACTTAACACCTAAAACTAAGAAAGAGCTCCGGTTGTGGTAATTGTATTCCCATTACTGTAAGGCGCATTTAGATTCCATAAAACCAGTTTCACACTGGAATCTTTGTTTCTATTTTAACAGAATAAGCAGACACCATTTGAATTATTTGAACACAAAATTCACACTACAGAAAAAAAAAAATTCAAAGGATTTTTTCATACTGAATATCCATCCCCAAGTTCTGAACTGGTTTTTACCTTCTTTGGCTTTAGAGTTGAAGAAATGAAGCAAGCAAGCTTTGTTACGCTTACATTCAATACAAATCAAAAACACAGCGTCGGATTAAGAGGCTAAAGGCATTTAAAAGGAAGCAAGCAAAACTCACTTGAAATTATTTCATAGCTGGGATGAAATGGTACAGAACTTATTTTGTCCCTCGCAGCCTAATTTGCAAAAAGGAAATCCGTGTGGAATCCTTTCCCATGGATAGTTGTGACCCAACCATTCCTAAGAAATTACTTTAGAGGAGGTTGAGGAAGGAGACCACAATCTAAGGCTCATGCTGGCTGGAGTCTCTCTCCCTTTCACTAGTTTTATTCCACAGAACAAATTAAAACAGCTTTTGAGACTGTTGGGTATGTTCCCAGCCAAGTTGCCTCAGGATTACAGAACAAGTTACAAAAATTCTGAAATTCTGCCTTGAGGTTTTTCTGAACACTTATTTTACTTAAATAATCATACTTAATATCACAAGCATTCAGAATTAGCAAATTCATATATAGTTTGTTGAATATTAACAGGTAAAATATTTAAACTTTTAATATTTTTTATTAAATTCTAAGTCTTCATGACAAATTAAGCACTACTTCATACACTACTTTTTATATCAGCAGGTTATAAATATTTTTGATTAAGTCCAGTACTTGAGGAGTGCACAAACGTGTCTGAGTTCAACTTGTGGAAATATTAGTAAGTTGATCATATAGGGCAACAGTAATAAAAAGTGTTGTCCTTTGACGGGGAGGGAGAGTCTCAAAAACCTTCCCCCTCTCTGACATCCTGAAAAATTTTGCAATGTGTTTCTCTCTCTAAGATACAAGAAAATACAGACCACAACTGGCAGGAAAAGTTTTAATTCTTTAGTAACTTGAGAATATCTTTAAGGAGAAAGAAAAGAGGTTTTGTTTGTTTGTTTTCTTCAGGGAAAAGCTTCAAAGCATGATACATAGCTAAACAATGTCCAGTCACATCAGAAATAAGTTCCAAGAAAAACTAACCTATGAAGTTCCCTCTGGACAAACCAAAACCATTTCTGATAGTGCCTTCACCCTAAGCAAACAGAATATGTGTACATGCCGCCAGGTAGACTGGGTTGTCTAACTAAATATAGGAAAGCTCTCCTGTTACTGCTCTACATAGTCATATTCCATACTCACAGATCTTGCTAGGTGAGCCTTAGCTTTGTAGCCAAATGGCTTCAACCCTACAAATCTGACTTAATGGCCAGGAATGAGAAAAAATGGAAAGGTCACATGGAAAAAACACTGCATTAAATCATTTTTACTTAACATGATACTTAATTGCTTACATTTCTAGGAGTCTGGTCATATGCTTATCTACCTGAGTAAGCATTTGAAAGATAACCAAAATGAATTACAGGGTTCAACAACTCCAGCAGACACAAAAAGTTTTATCTTGCTCACTTTAGTCGCTGTTGTTAAGCTGAAGTGGTAATTTCAGAATGAAAGTTGCCAAAAGCTTCCAACAGCAGCAGGCAGTGACAACTAAGTACAGGTGCCACTAAACTATACATGGCAAAGTACTAAAATTTGGATGAAATTTATAACAATCTACCATAAGTCCAAATACTAAAACAGAATAAAGTCATTTTCCCTTCATGCAGTTCTCATGCTCCTAATGAACTAAGTTTTGTTGGTATATCATAAACATAATTCCTGCTCAAGTCTGGCATTTCTTATTATTAAAGATGAATCAGTATTATGTTTAAGAGAAGGTTAAGAAAATTTCTGCCCTCATTTATCTAGCCCTGGTTCACACCATCTTGACCAGTTATAAAATGCATTTTGCCCTTGGCAAAGCTACAAAAATATTGACAGAGCTTTAATTCTGGTGTTAGCAGCTTCCTTACTTTGTTCACCCCATTCATCAGATCGCCTTAATAGCTCTGATGAAGTAATACATACAAAAATCTGCCCCAAGAACCCATCTAGAGATTATAAATTATTCCTAATTTCACGTTAAGGCTAGGATAGTTCAATGATTCCCTGAGAAGGCAGTGAGAGCACCTGCATTTAAGCTGTAATAATGTACCAATCTTCAGATAACCAGTATTTTCCCTTTTTATTTAATACCAGGTCATTTGGAAATTTAAGTGAAGCAAGACCATTAATTCATTTTTAACCAAAAATACCATCTGTATTCAATTGTTTTAGAATATATGGTAAGCTTTGCCTACAGTCTGGCTAGGAAAAAAATGAATTGGGTTGTCATAATCTGTGCATCTTTTTCAGTTGTCTGAGAGATTAGAATTCATCTGGTAGGAACATTTTTCTTATTTTGAAACATCAGTAAACTTCAAGATAGAAAACCTTTTCTCACCCCTAAATGGATAAGTTTACATGAACCCTACACTGATAAGTTACATTTATCTTGGTCAAGGTTTCCAATGCATGGGGAAAGCCTGACAAAATGGACAGTGTTCTCTGCCTCAGTGTCAGTCTCTTCAGGTAGCTGTTGAGGGTCCTGCTAACACTCTCTTTGCAGTAATTTGATGCAAGTAAACCATGCTTTCATTTCTGTTTGTGTATATATGTATATCACTAAGTGAATCATAAGTTATTTGTACTTCTCAGTAAAATGTGTATGTGCATTTATTCTATCAAAGAATTTTTAAAATTATTTTTAATTATATTGGGCTTAGAAATGGTATTTGTTATTGTTGCTATTATCCTCCGCCAAAAAAAAAAGTTCAGTCTAGGTGAGGGTTTCATTCAGATCACAGAACATTATAATTACAGGTCATGAGATTTAGTGGGTTATGCAGGCACTGAGACTGAATAATGATGATCGCTGTGATCATTCTAGGTTAGGTACATTCATACATGGCCATCACATGTGTTTGAGGGAAAGATGCAAGAGGTCAGATGAAGGCTTTCTTGCCACCCTCCTCATTCCAACACACCCCCTAAACAGGAAAATGATAAAAATATCGCTCTAGCATTTCAAAGGGAATAAAAATCACACAAGAATTGAAAGGGTTTTTACCCTTGAATTGAAAGCATTTTTAAACTTCATACTATCCAACTGCACAAATAGGTTTATTAAAGCAACGGTTGTGCTATTTGAAAGCAAGTGCTTCTCCCAAGCATATCTCCAAAAGAATGAAGTTACAACTGGCAAAAACCCAGGGATGCATAAGATGAATAGCCAAAGGCAGGTAAAACCAGCTTCCTTAAGAGACACCTCAAAAAATATGACTGTGCTGAAAAAGAGTCAAGAGAAGATTATCACCACAGTCTGTCAAACCTAGAGTGAAGAAGTGTTTATTCTCTCCTCAAATCTGGGGGGTTTGGAAAGGAAGAGAAACTACCAGAAGACAAGCTCAAAATAAATAAATGGAAGTTTTTCACATAAGACAGTGACATTTTGGAAAACCTTCCAGCACGATTTTATAGATGTTTAGAAGTCCACATGGGTGCAAAATCCTACTGAATAAATTAATGAGAAATACTTGTTTAGGGTAATTTAACATTATCACCTGTAATGCTTAGCCTAAAGGTCACCAGCACTGGATTTTTGATTCAGACCCGTTTCCTCGGTACTCACCTGCTCTTATACATAACTCTTGTTATTTCTAGGGGCAGGACATTGGACTAGAGGTGCCTCTGATGTGTACCATTATAGCTGTATTATTACAGGTAATTTATATCCCTCTTAGGCTTCCCCATGGGCCATCTGGGTCCACAACCACCCTATCATTCCCTTGAGAAAATTCAACACAGCTTCAGGCCAAAATGGGCTCCTTCAACCTAATTTATGTGTCAGTATGTACTTTGCTTCTTGGCTCAAACAAACTCAAAAAAATCTTAGCTTACCTGATAACAGCCTACAAAAAGACGCCTTGC
This sequence comes from Crypturellus tataupa, assembly GCA_034781795.1. Lineage (NCBI taxonomy): Eukaryota > Metazoa > Chordata > Aves > Tinamiformes > Tinamidae > Crypturellus > Crypturellus tataupa. The sequence continues at coordinate 1,976,853 of JAWLRI010000779.1, forward strand.
CCTTTCAGCTAAGCAGATCTATGATTTAAAGATAAATTTCCAACTTTTGAAACTCTCCAAAGTTGGAAATAATTTCTAGGTTCTCAAAAAAATCTCTCACAAATACACAGTTCTCTCCTCTTACAACCATGACTCATTTTTGAACTTTGCAAAATCTCTATGGACCATCTGAAACAACAACATTCAGATCATTTCCTTTGCAAGTTATGTTTCTGCAATAAAATAAATAGTCTCTACTACTGAGGTACCAGACCAATTTATACTTCCCTCTCCATCCAGTACTACAAGGAATACTACCCCCCCTTCCCATTCTTTGGGAAGGCAGGAACCATTTGGTTCCAGCCTGTATTATGCTACCTACCTGAAGAGTATTATCCCTCTTATTAAAGCACCATTCAAAATAAAATCAGCCCCAAGTCCCACTTGGTAATACACAAATAGTGGTATATTTTTAAGATATACTGATAAGGGAGGTATGTAGTATAATGATGCACAGATATGCGAATATCCTTGTTGATCTGAGAGTTGTGCGTTTTGAGACTTTGAAAACATCAAATATTTCCCCCCCCCCCGAAAAATCATTTCCTAATTAACTAAAAATAGTTAATTAGTTCTTAGCTAATTATAAAAATTTCTTCCATTTACACTACAATGTTGGTGAAGATCCATTCTGCACCTATATGCAGTGATATTCAAACATGATTATGGTATTGAAATAAAATCCGTATTACTACTTAAACAATATATCCAGAGCCACTGAACTCATGACTGTAAAAATGCTTTTAAAAAAAGAAAAAAAAAAGAATAATATTAATAGTACCCAAGAGCCCAAAACAGCAAGGTGGCCTTCTGTTCACTCTGCCAGTTCTGTATACTGTATAATTTGAAGCTAGAAATTTTTTTTTGTCTAAAAGCAATCCTATTTTCTCCTTATTATTTAGCTAAAGTTATGTCAGATATTATCTAATAACATGTTACAAATACTGCTTATTCTTCATACCATGCATAGCCTAATTGAACCCTGCTCTTGGGTGGGCCTTAGACACTAACTTAATAAACATAATTGCAATGCCCAATATTAAACTTTGGCTCTAAATCCCAGATTTATTTTGGAATTGTAAACCAAGATAGCAACATAATAATTGACACATTAGCTACGTGCAATTTGAGAAGGTAACATGCTTCCCTGTCACACTGTGTTTGCTATTCATGAGAGCATCATCTTCCTTGCTTAACTTCAAACCTCTCTACCAGTAAAATTATTAAAGCCGTTTACATGAACACATTAATGAATGAACAGAGCAACAAGAGCAAATGCATTGGAACAACTGCACCAAACAAGTCCTTCAAATACACGTATAGTGAGCATAAAAAAAGTGCATTGGAAAGGAATAAGCATGACACACAATATCTAGATCTTAACTCATTCATAATAGAGCAAAGCATGGGAAATCAATGTCCTTACAGTACATGACTGCAGTTCACCAGATTTGAATCATGGACCTGGTTCTGTCACAATATCTGAACGTCCACAGTCTTGCAAAAGGAACAGCCTGGACTCAAGCTATCAGTAGGCCCTTTTGCACCAAGGAGAAAACATGTCCTAAAATCTGAGTGAGCACAGAGCCTGCTGTATGCAGCAGATCACAAAACCCGAGGCCTAGGTGACTCCGTGTACCACCTTACATGGAGCACAAACATACTGCTGGCTCCCCATTTGCTACCACACCATCTGAAAGGTCTATCCATTCTCAACTCTGCTGCCTTCTCCTTCTGTATCTACCATGCTGCGTGTGTAATTAAAGTGACTTATACTTTAGCTATTTTTACTTGCATGAAATAGAGCAAAGTGACATTTTCAAACACTAATGGAAAGAGCAAGTACAACCTACCATGCCCAATGGACTTACAAATGAAGAAAAGATCAGCCACAAAACAATATTAACTTCACAGCAAGTCAAGTCTTAGTGAATAATATTTCTATACTTCACTTCCTTCTATTCTAGATAATGAAAAACAGCTGTTCTTTCAGTCCAATCAATACACTCCTCAACATTTAGATAATAAACTTTTATTAGTGTGGTAGAAACATGACCCTTTAATAACCTGGCTGACAAAGTTTGAAATGCATTTTCTGTAAATATGACAGCAACGTGCAAGTGGGGCATCCTTCCAATATCATTTGATGTTTCTGCTCTTGGGGATGAAACTCAGACTCATACCCTCACTTACTTGTGTCATAATTCATCTCGTCTCCTCTCTTTCTCAGTATAAATATTTGGTGGAATAATTCAGACTCAGTACTGCTATTGCCTTATTGTGGAAATATATATCTACAGTAGACATTAAGTTTCAGCAAAATACCTAAATGCAATTATACAGTGCAGTACATAGAGTTAAGCATATACTTTTCCTAACATTTCATGGAAAATAGTAACAGTCAACTATTATTAAATATTTGCAATGAAAAATGCCCCAAGAAGATGGCTAATAACTTGTTTTGATGACGCATTATCAATACAGAGTATGAGAATATCAAGAGGAACTAAATAAGGATTTGGGATATGAAAAATGAAATAAAGCACCATTATTTTGAAATGGAATGTCATGCACCTCAGGATGGCTAAAATATCTGTAAAAAGCTAATGTTCATCTGTTGCAAATCACTAATATTACTCTGTCACAAAACAACTATGAATCATTGGTGTGGTTCTGCTTTGGAAAAGGAAATTGAATTTATCAGACAAAATATTTCTACTAGAGGCAAGGAAGATCAATACCACTGTATAACTCACAGATGAGACTTCATCCCAAGATCATACATAGATGTCAGAAATATAATTTGCATCTCCTATGCTCAAAAATGTGATTTCAGGTTGAAATACATATAGATAAAAACAAATACCATGAGTACAGAACTGCATAATCTATTTAACAAATGGCATTAAAATAGCAAGGCACAAGGGTAAACAAGAGAACAGAAGAAGCAATAGAAAAATCTAATCTAGTCTTATTGACCAAAGTCAATAAGACTACAAAAAAAAGAGTGTCTGACTATCACAAGTATAGAATTCTGGAACAGTTTTCTAGTCTTAAAAGCAGTTGAAGTAGGGCCTGCTTAAAGTCCTGAACAGGTTTATATAGAGGCATCATCAACATCCTTCCCCCAAGGCAAATTTTACAGTTCATTAGGAAAACTGAGATCAACTATTTCTGAGCATTGTGGGGTTTTTTTGTTGTTGTTTTATTTTTTAAACTAAGAACATTATACATGGGTCTGCACTTACCTTCATATAGCAATGTCAATATGCACAAACCTGAAGTACAGCACAGTACGGTTGTCTCAAAGTTCCACTAGCTGGAATTAGCCAGTAATTTGTTCATTTTGTCTTTTCCTCTAACTGTATTTCTGAAAATTACTACAAGCTGTTAGACAGTCTTCAAAAGCTGACTACAGAAGGTAGGAATGATCATAAATACTTACATGGTTTATTTCTTCCCCATGCACAGGAGGAAGCAGATGTTACCACCATTTTTGAGTTCATACAGTTGTTCAGGGTGTTGTTCTCCAGAACCACAGCAAAACAGTTTGGCCTTTCTACCCTGGTTGCTGTTTTTCTGCTCCATTTTCACTCTTCAAACTGTCATGGATCTGTTGCTCACTTCTCAAAGTGGATGCTCCTATTGCCTTCCCTTAGTACTCTTTTTTCCTCTGACAATCACTTAAAATATTTTCCTCAAAATCTCCTGCTAATAAAATCAGGTACTGCATTTCTCAAGAAAACAAGCTCAAAAGAACCTGCAAATGTAATTTAACCAAATTTGATTAAAAACACCATCAAAGAGCCACCACCAATAAAAGACCTGTGACATTTGTCCTCATTACAGCAGCAGCCACAGTTCCAGGCACATAACCCCACCGGGAAGCACGCTCCTGACTAGGCACTTGGGGAAGAACACGCAAAAAACAAACACCGTGAAGCGAGAGCAGATGTTCTCATAGCACAGAGATAAAACCTGGCAAAAATGTTTATCTGGAAACTGCCTGCAATCTGATGCATGGGGGTGCAGGGGGAGGGGAAAAAGGAAATTTTTGCTGGAAGTTTTTGTGTGTCATACTCATGAGGAAATTATTGTATTCATTCATGAGAGAAAGTATAAAAGTATAAACTTATGTCTGCGTCTGTCTGTTAGTCCCTCCAGACATAACATTACTTCCTTCTAGTAAGGAAGTAGAAAGCCTCAAGATGAACGCTGGACTTGCACCAAGCTGTCCTTCTGCAGCAATGAGAACTTCCGAAAAGCTTCTGGTATTTGGCCATAATGCTATGGCATTTAAGAATGATGAAGCATGATACACTACTCACTACTTTTTAATAAACACTGAAGAGTTGTTCATCATTTTTCCTAATGCCATGTCACTCACTATACTCTGTATTATCTTTTCATTCCACCCTTCCCTTTTTCAAGCTGAAGACTCTAGTTCAGTCTCTTCATATGTGAAAAGCCATCCCATTCCTCCAATCCTCCTTTCTTTACTTCCTATAACTTCTTTCTAGTTCTACCATATCCTTTCTAAGGATAGGCAACTAGATTAGCACAGCATAGCAGTGTGCATGCATTGCAGTAGAGAAAGAGGCTTTCTGTTTTACTTTCTACTCCTTTCCCACTAATTTTAATTCTACAATTGCCTTTTGATAACTGCTAGGGACTAGACTAACATTTTTAAAGGAGGATTCTTTCTGACTGATGAATTTAGATCTGTTACTGTGGTAGTCCTTGCAAGCATAGTAAAAATATAGTAGATTGTTTCAGCCATGTGTAGGGATTAGCACTTATTATGCCATTGATTTTCAGCAGCCAGACTAGTGGCCCAGCTTCTCAGAACTAAAGGTCCTTTTACTTCCCTTTGTGGTCACATTGTCTTTGACTTTCATGTAGCATCAGCAAATATTGTTCCATCTCTACTCAGCCAAATCATTTATGAATAATGAAACAGCATAGACCTAAGCACAGACCTCCATTAGTTCTTCTATAAGAAAAATCAATAATATTTTCTCCTCTGTTTCCTCACTGTTCACCTATTGCCAGTTTACAAAGTGGCTTTTCCTCTTTTAAGAGATTGTTTTATTTAATAAAAGCCTCATAAAAAGCATTTTGTAAATCCAGATGCATGGAGATCACTGTTATGCATCTTTCTTTTTTTAAAAAAATATTTCTTCTTAAATAACTCAGATTATGAAGTATAATTGCTTCTCACAAGAGCTGTGTTGGTTTTTCCTTTTTGTAAAATTCACATCCCTGTGTCAAGTGATTCTATTTAATTGTACAAGGTTACTTGGTGTGGAAGTCATTTCATAGCTGCCCTCTCTCCACCACAGCTCTGGGCTCCTTGGCACGGTGATGCCCTCATCACATCCCTCCGGCACTCCAGCCAGACCCATGTGAACTGTGGCACCTACTGCTCCACTAGCCCCAGTATACAGCACTGTGGCCAGAAACTAGGTTACTGTCCAAAACGGCCAGTACTACTTACTATTTCTATTATCTCTCATGTCCAACTTTCTCCACTTTTTTCAGGGAATTTAAGAATAAAATAGTGATTTAATTAACTTCATTTTATATTATTCTTTCACTAATTACTGCCTATGAAACCTCAGAAACCTCAAACTACTTCTTAGATGCAGCATATATTAAATTATTTTTGAACATTTCTTGACCTACAATAAAATATTAGGTCAAACTGTCCACTAAGAGACAACAAGCATGCACTTATTGAAAAGATTTCACTAAGTGAAATAAGCATGGGTACCAAAGCACAGCAAGACCCACATTACCATATTTTACAGGGCTTATTTGCCCAAAGGTAATTGAAATACTTTAATGAAGAATTCAAGCCTCCAAAACTAAAGGTCCAGTGTTTGAGCTGCATCTTCAAAATAATAGGGTCTTTCTGTTCCTTTCTTAGGAGCAAGAGTGTGAGTAGAACAGCTGGGCCGAATCCAGCTTGCACATGATTTATGACAGCTACTAACAGATCCTCTCCCCTCTTTTTTTCCTTGACAGGGGAAAAATGAAAGTGTAGTAAATTGCTGAGGAGAGGTAAAACAGATTTTTTTCTAAATTATTTTCACTGTTAATTATTTTCATTTATTCTTTTGATTTTTTCCCTTCCGATAAATTGGACCAAAGAAATAACATAATACAAACTGGATGGAAAGAGAAAATGGAGCAAGTTTCAACAACATCTATATGCTTTAAAAAATATGATGTTCATCTTCAGAAATCGAATAAACTGTCATGTTGCCTTTTTTTTTTCCATTAGCCTAATACTACTAAACTCTCAATGAATGTCTTAATCAGAGATCTCTATGAAATAGAATTTTTCATGTATTAAAAGTAGGCCTTTGGTTGCTAAGACAATTACGCTGAGCTTATTTTTACCACAGCCTACAAAGAAGGTAATCCCTCTTATTAACGGTTCAAATATCGAATGCAGTAGACAGGTTTAATGGAATTATTTTTTCATATTTTCACTGTCACAAGTGCCACCTGACATTAATCCCCTGGTACCAGTAATAAGATTAAATGAGAAATTTTACCTTTGGCATTGTATGAGAGACTGAAGCATGGGGAGAAACCTCATCACTGCTTTAAAAAGATTTAGTGGCAATTGTTTGGCAATAGAGCAGAAGTTCTCCATGAGAAAACTGACAGGAATACCAAGCAAGAACAACAAATCCATTAGCTCTTCTACCGAGTGATAACATTACAGAAAAAAAAAAAAAAAAAATACTATCCTGCTCATGTGAACCAGGAGAGGATATTCTAAGAGCTGGAAATATCAAGCAAGCATGAAAGAAACACCTACAAATAGAGAAAAACAGCCCAACAACTTTAACTACAATAAAACAAGGCAGCAAAAGAGCGCTGAAGTACTGACCAGACAAGAAAGTCTGATGGTCAGAAAATGCAAGAATGTAATGAAAACCACAAAAGGTCTAAATGAGTTTTAGTGTCTTATTTAAAAAAATAATAATAAAAAAACTCCCCACACTACACACTATGTGCTTATGGAGTCTGTTGACGTCCCAAACACAGTTGGGGTTAGCCAAGAGAAGACTGACCAACAGTAATATTCACATTCGTAGCACAGAAGACCTGCAAAGGGCAGGGTCATTAGGTCTGGGGAACAAAGCAGGACTAATGAGCAGAATGATTGCACTAATGTAGCAACCTGCGTGGGAACAGGTGAGGAAGAGACAGACAGATACATTAGTCACAAGATGAGCAAGAGTCCCCTACTAATTGGTCTATAAATATATGTATATATATAAAATAAATAATAAGAATGAATGAGAGATCTCAGCTGGTTTACCACACATCTCAGTTACCATAATCAACAAATGAGAGTTTGGACTGGAACATGGAACACGTCAGAGGAACAAATACCTTATAAGCAACAACACAGCTTTGGTTAAGTTAACCAAGGATGAGGTTTGGATCCTAAACTCTAGTTTTACTCTAGCAGTACTCAAGTACAATATATGACAGAAGTTTTTTCATTTAATTTTTTTTTTTAAATCTTCTTCCACTTCAGTTGTGTCCTACTCTGAAAATTCTTTCTGAAATCATGTTTTCTGCAATTCTGAAAAAGGAACAGGTGCTTCAGGCAAGGCCATTTTTGTATGGTACTCAGCAGGTAGCCCAGAGGCTATTGGGGGCTCATTTTAATTACTTGGCACCTCAATCTAATGAGAGCATACCAAAAAAAGAGTTAGCTGTTACACGGCATATTTAGCACAAATACCTTAAACCACTACTCAATCTCTACACAAAGCACAGAAATTCTTAATATTTAAGATGATATTTTACTTCAAATTGAGATCAGGTAAAAATTCTATTAAGAATTTTAATACTTTTCAAGTATCAAGGAATTCAGTTCATCAGTTACTATTAGGCTAATCACATGCTAAAAAGTGTTGTTTCTTCTGTACAAAGTTACCTAACTAATAATTTTTCTTTGAGCACAGAGACAAGGATCATTTTGCTCTCATCCTTTGTGTAGTCTGTACAAGGAAGAAGCATATGGTTTTCTTCTTAAACTATTATTTTCCTATTGTTTCTCTATTTTTACCAATCTAAATTAAAATCCAGCTGCAGTGAAGAACCTGTGCTTTCTGTACTTGTGTGAGAGATGCAATAATTTCTTACCTGCTATGAGCCAAGGGCAATGATCTGCATTTCCTTTGCATGAGAACAGGATCAGGAACTAAGGAGTGGAACTTTCTATATTGCTTTAGGTCTTTTTAGTATCCTTAGGAAATAAGTTATCCCAACAAGTTTCTAAAGCACTAAGTTCTTGTTTACACAGATTCTGCTCACATCTGAAGCAGCTGTATTAACCGTTAGATCACAGTGTTTATCCTTTCACCAAATACAATATAGATTATATTTAGATTCTGTATAGCTCCATAGCTGCCCATTGACTTATGAATTGCATGCTCTATGCAATAAGGAAGTCCAAAAATGTTTTTTAAAAATCTAGTAAAATGGAATTTCAATTAAAAATAGGATCTTTGGACACAACATCATCAGAAATATTAAGTGCTTAAATTTTTTTAAAAAATAATTTGAAATCTGTTGTTTTGTGCACCTTAGTGCTGTTGAAAGAGATCAAAACAGAAACAGACACAGCTGGTTTTATTCTTCCTACTGGTCAAAGGCTGTGACTTCAAAGTGTACCTGGAGGTTTGGAATCATTATTCACCAATTAAATGACAATCACAGTACTAGCATATTAATTGCAGTTTTGCTACTAACACCCATGAGACAAGTATTTGTCCCATACACTTCACAGAAACTCTTTCATTCTTATATTTTCCTTCCTCTTTGTCCTTCAAAGTCCCCTCAAAGATCATCACAAAGATCTGTCTTAGAACTGCAAATCAGTCACTCATATTTTTTCTAGAAAAGAGGTGCTAAATAAAGCTGAATTCTAATCTATGAAGAGAAATATAGCTCAATTTATTTTAATTATTAAAAGGTTAAAAATATTTTCCCACTCATTTATTAGTATGAATAAGCTATTAAAATATAGATGAACTTGGCAGTATAAAAAATGATGCAAATGAAAAAAAAAATACATAAAAATCCTCTAGAGCTTTAGAAGTTTTATACCAGGCTTGAAGGAAACAAAGACTTTGCCACTGCAGGTATTTATAAGAAATTTATACCAGCATAATCAGTTAACACATGGAATATTATCAACAGCTTGAATTTCACAGAGGTAACCAAGTAATGATTTGCAACACTCAGAGGTAAAAGAAACAGAAATTGTGACAATTCAAGAATGAAGGGAAGGCTTCCCTTTTTCACACACAGTCTTTTCCAAGGTCAATCAGGAAAGCTGCAGTTCATGACCTTGCCACCTGATCTGAGAAATGCTGAAGGCCACACAGGCAGGCAGGGACATAGTTAAACCATGGCCTGTCAATAAATATCTTTGCTGAAACAACCCTCAGCCTAGCACTCGGCCCAGAGGTAAACCTCATTATGAAAGAGACTGGGTATCATGGTAGGGGAAGTCTTTTGTACCAACTGGTGAAGTAATGTTCAAACCTAGCATATAACTCAATATTTTAATTTACATTTTGAAAATAAAATGTGCTTACAGAACAATTGCCAGTTTCTAAGGAAGCAGGATTGTTCACTGCTGGCTTCCAACAGCAGACAGTAACTACACAATTTCAGATCAATGGAGGCATTGCGATCAGTGACCAGCTCTTGATGAAATGGAAACATAGGATTTTTATAAAAAGCATTTTTAGGCTTCCCTCCCCCTACCCCCTTCCTCCAAGAAGCATTTTCACAAGCTTGAACACAGCAGTCCACTAATCAAAACACTTGACATCAGCAAGAATTCACAGGCAATAATATAACCTGCCAACTAGCTGGCATCATGCTACAGCAGGAGCTGCCTTAGTGTGGTCACCACACCAAAACAAGGTGGGTTCCTTAAGCTCGTAGGAGAGGGTGATTTATTCCCAAAACCTTTTCGGCCAGCTCTAGAGGGAAGGTAGACAAGGGAGCAGAGCCAATTCTTCTTGTCCAGGATGTAACCCATCGAGACATGAGGCACATAAGCTCTTTGACGTGCTTTAAGCATAGAAGGCAAAAAGCCAGAAGTCCTGCAGTGAGACCATAAAAGAAATTACCCATGGGGATTACACCATCAGAAACTGGTGCTGAGCAGTTGGCTGCTAGAAGGAGCAGAGATGCTAATTCTTGCTCAAATTCTGCAGGCCTGGAAAATATACTGGATTTGCAGTGGATACACAAGGACAATGCTTAGTAGTAGATTAGACGTTGAAACATGTACTGTTTGAAATGGCCAAGGAGAGTTAGAGTTTAGCAACAAAATAAAATCTTTGGAAGAGAAAATTGGAAGTTCAGATGTGGTTTGCTGTTTCTTGCGATTCAAAAAATCCTCAGGTAGTGAGCCCAGCAACAGAAGGTAGGAAATCATTCAGATTTAAACTCATTCCAGCATAAAGGTGCAAGTACTAAGGGTGCCAAGCCCTTGAAACTAGATTCATAATTATCATGTCAAAAGACAGTCCCAAAATATAGAAGCAATGCAAAACAGATCACAAATCCCCAAAGTTATGGAACAAAGTTTTAATGCCAAAAAAGTATATTCTGAGGAATAAGAGCAAATTCCATACTGAAGCCTTTTAAAGGGCTGAAGATTAGCAAGTTATAATGTGACATTAAGAACATATTAATTTGTCTCAGCATTTGTAAGTCTTTGTTGTTCCTCATACATAGCAACTTACTGAAGCCAATAAAACATGAAGCAGGGACCATTTGGAGGATCCTGCCACTTTGGGGAGTCTGAAATAGAGAAACAAGGAGAACAATGGAGAAAAAACAGCCATTTCTGCCTCATCTGTGATAATGGAAGCTGAGTGTTACAGTAGTCATCAAGAATTTGTGAGGATTAGCACTGGACTGAGCATTAGACATCTCATATTCCTACTGTCCTTCAAAGTCAGTATCTGATATTTCAAAGGGGATCCAACTGTTTGCACTACAAAAAACAGACATCTAATTTGAAACAGGTTTTTCAGTTTTTTCATCTCTTCATCTCATCCACTTCTACATAATAGTTGCTCATAGCAACTGCATATTACTTGCTCATTATTTTCGTTATTATTTTATATTCACAATAGGCCTTTAGGACCCTTTAACCTTGGAACTGTGAATGCAAATAAATGTTACTATATCCTCTGTGCATGGTGTCATACAGTTTATGTGCAGGGTCTGTGAACACCATGCACTATTTCAAAAAGGAAGACAAAAACATTTGTAGAGATTTTGCTTTTAATCTTTACACTAGGTAGTAATACTTTAATAAATATTTATATCAACTGATTTTTAAGAAAAATGAGAATTCTTCCTCTTGCTGGGCACCTATCATGCTGACTTCCTGCCAAGACCATTATGTTAACTCTTCTAGAAAAACAAGAAAATTCTTCATATTATCACCTCCTGCAAAAATCAAGAGGGCTGCTTTTGCTCTGCAGAACCTTTAAATTTAAGAGGGAAATGAAAACATCTCTTTGTTCTAACATCATAGTCCGGCATAAATGACCTGACAAATACATGGACATGCATTAAATCAAGTGTCCAGCAAATATTCACAAATATGCTGCTGAATTTCTGCTGAAAGACAGTTTTCCCAAAGGCAATATTTTCTTGCAAAAGGATTTAAATTGATGCTCTACTTCACATCAACACCTTTGATTTACAAGTGTCATTTTTGTGCTACAGTTTCAGCTGCTAGAAGCCCTCTCAAAGACAATTTTGTCAATAGTGAAAGGAAAACAGTATGTTAATACTCTATAGTGAAAAATCAAAAGCTTCAAAAAAATCCTTTTAGCTGTCAGTTATCAATGAGAGTCTAACTTGGGTGCATATTTTATTAGAGAAGTCACCTGCTCCGAGTGCTATTCCACCGATATTAGACAGAATGTAGCAAATTGTGTGGACACTGGCGGCCAGGCCACCTGCTCGGTGCATAAAGCACAGGTATCTTTTGGCTAAAGCTTGTGGTGGCTTTTCCTTCAGCACTTCATTCAATGCAGTTAGCAGGTTCCGTGCTCTGAAGTTCTATCACTGCACCACTTCAATCGAACAGTACTTGGTCCCTAAGCTCAAATATTTTTTCTTCTCATTTCAAACCTTACCCAAGTATCAGGCACCAAAACTGACTTCCTTTCTACCAGGTATCCTCACAACATAAGGAAAGGCAGTGACAGGGTCTCACACCTCACCTGTCCGTGAGGATCAATTTGTCAGTAGTGCTGAGACATGGAAAATACTCAAAAGCATCAAGGAATAAAGCAAAATAAGTACTTTTGAACCTACTTATATTTTATTATTTATCACTTTTCACCTTTATTTTGCCACAAAAACAAACATGAATACTTGTCATGATTAGAAAATTTAAAATATAGAACACAGTAAACTTAGCCAAATGCTTGCAACTCTACCTTCCTGGCTTCCTTTGACCTCCCCTGGCAAAGCTTGTAATTCAGTAAGAGACTAATTATTTCTGATTCTTGTCATCATTTCTTTTTGTAGCTTCTACTTTGGTACTCTTTGCTTCATCTGAACCACTAGCCAAATTCACTTAAAACAGCCACCAACACTAAAATGTTCCCTTTTATATAATCCTTTCTTTGCAGTCTTTCATTCAACATTTCAGCCCCTGTGGGAATTTTCAAATTCATGCCAATTTGCATTAGTTACTTTACAGTGATTACACGACACTTCATAGACTGGAGCTAAGTTTATCACAACACTTTCCTAATAAATGGATTACTACAACTCTCCCCAAATTTTGGATGACTTTGTGCTGTAGGAAAGCAAGTAACAAATTCCAACATTTTAAATTATTTAATCTTGCTTGAATTCATGCAAGTTTTACAAGTTTTTTTTTTTTTAAAGAAAAAGCTATGCTTCTTAAAGTTTACATTTCATCCTAGTTAGCCACATAGCTCATTATGTGAATAATATACATACAGAAATATTTTTTTTTCCTCCGGGAAATGCATACATGAATGCATACAAAAAAGCATGTACATGTGACTTGCACAATTTCATGGGTTCACCAGATACCATATTTCTGCATTTGCTTTTTTAACAGTTATCCATACACCAGATTCTTAAAGAACTTTTAAGTCCCGCAGTGCTGACTGCACTAGCCCAAACTTATGCTGTCAGTGGCAACACCAAGGCCCAGAGCCCAGGCAGCCAGACCTCCCCTCCAAAAAGGGGAGCTGCATCCAAGGCTTTGACACAAGAGGAGCAACACGACCTTCAGCAACGTCCTGGGCTCACGAGCACTCTTCCTGCTGCCAGCCTGTTGCTCCTGGCTGGTTGGCACAGCAAGGGAGTTGGTGTTGCTGCATTCTTACCCTTGACCACAAGACCTCTGGGCTGGCCTACAAGTTGGTTGTGTCCCCTGGCCACCAGCAAATAGGAAAATGAGTTACAAGCTAAAAAACAGTCAAGCTGATCCTTCAGCTGCCTTGTGGCAAGAGCGGATCGTGCAATGCAAACAGAGAGCTTCTCTTGCTACACATTTATCATCTTTGCTCCAACTGTAAAACAAGACAAACCTTTCCACCTCCAGGTTTACAACTTCCCCTCTTCACAGCACTTCACAAACATGTGCTTAAAACTCACCACCTTCAGAACAGCTGACTTCATTGGGAGATAATTAGCTTCAAACCTCCAAACTAGAATTTATATTTTTACCTATTCTCTCTCTCTCATATACAAGTGCACACAAGTCCAGACAACTCTTTGGTATTAATCAAAGCCAAAACAAAGTCAGTTTATAATATTGTAAAACCTCAAATTTTCCTTATTTTTCATTCTTTCTAAAGCAAAACCTAAGCAGATGAGAGGAAATAATATCTTCAGATTTTACTTGGTAAATATTTCAAAAATGTAAACTTTACAAGCAACATAGAATGTAACTTTTGCAGCAATCTTCAGTTCTGTTTGATTTTAAATGATCTCAGTTCACTGTGCAAGTCTAATATCCAAATTAAAATGCTGCTATTGGTGCTACATTCAAATATCTGAAGATGTTCCCCTTTGCTGTTAATGACACATGTTTTTGCTATACACTTGGGACTCTAAAGTGATGCCTGCTAGCTTGACTGTGACATTGACATGCTATCTGGCTTGCAGTTAACATAATAAATGTCCATTAGTCCTACATGAAAATATCAGAAGATAATACAAAACCTGCAGCTGGTCTCCTGTGTGTCTTTACAGCAGTTTCTTATGGGAAAGATACAAAATGTCCTTAATTTAGAAACAGCATCCTTGAATGTGTCATTAATTCAAGCACATCTTTAATACAGGTTTAACCTTTAGCTCTACAATCAATAACCTCATGCTTCAGTACAAACTGTTTTTCATACTAAATGCAGTTGCAAATCTCCAAGTCTGCTTTTTACCTTTGTCTGCATGAAAATGAAAAAATTCAATCTTTAAAAAACACATCACAGCTATAGTTATGCTCCTCCATTTGGAGATTATCTATCTGTGGCAGCCTCCATGTAGCCACCATGCTAGGAAACCTAATTTCTCAGCCAGACTATGGAGAGAATCTAAGTCCTGCTCTTGCAAAACCACAGGAGTATTATACTCAACAACTTTAAATTTATTGTAGTCTCTTGCTAAAGTCAAATTTATTACTCCACTTTTGAAAAACCTCAAAGTTTGGGTACACTTGTTGGATTAAAGGAACAAACTGAATGCTACAACTTTATTTTTAGATATATTGATCAGTCTAACTGCAATTGTGCCTCTGCTAGGGTGCCTCAAATTGAAGCAACAACACAACCTCAAATTTTTCTATACATCCGTTTTCTCACATGTAAAGTTATTCTGCTCTGTATAGACATGTGTAGATGAAAAGATTTACAGCGCAAAATATTCCGTTTGCTTTTGTGTTTTGGTTAAGATTACAGTTCGATATTTCAGCACACCCAGTGTTTATGTGCACTCATTACTTTCTGAAAAATTCTCCTCTGGGGCTAGATATTTCCATGTCTGGTCTCAACCCAAAGGTTAATTTGTTTGGAAAGCTGCTGTGAAATACTGTTTAGATATTTCTCAGAAGCAAGACTTTTGCTCGGTTTTAGGAAATAAAGAATTAAAGTTTAGAGGCAATTTGAACATCATCTCTGCATGCTCAGACGCATCTGCTAAGATTTTAGCAGTTTTTAATGAATCTCCCACTGGTCAGGGCATTACAATGATTAGTGTTCCAGCCTGGCTTGGTAAAGCCCGGGGCACTGATGGGACAAGATGCAGGTGGGGGGGAGGCAAAGAAAAAAAAAAAAGTGCCTTACCCCCTTCCAAACCCTACCCCACCAAAAAAAAAAAAAAAAAAAACCTTTCAAAATATAATTTAAACAAAAATCATGCAAACACACACACTACTGAGATTCAGATAAAATTCTCAGCTTGTCTTCGACTGCAGCTAGCTAAGAATCAGCCTGCAGAGCTTACAGCTGGGAGCAGTCGCATTGATTTCTGTTATTTCACTGAAATCAATTGGATTCCTCCGAGTAGTAAGTGCTGCTCTTAGCTGTAAGCACTTACAGCCTTGGTCCTTAAGATCCTATGTTTCTATATTATTTTTATGCCATTGTGCTCCCCTATATCATTTTTGGCCTTGAGAGATAAGTCTCTAGGTAAACAAGAAAAGTAGAAACGTATAAAACTCCCACTCATGCTCTAGCATGCACCTGAATAGGTTGACATTCTTCTGAGAGACTATTAATCTCCATGTGACAAAAACTCCAAAACTATCTAGAATCACAAACCTGATATCAATTGAGCAGCATGGCTAATGTCATCCCAGGGTACTAGTCTACATTAGGAAAATGAGTGGTGTTTTATAACTCATTTGTCAAGGCTGAGTGTAGTCTGGAAGTAAACAATGCATTTTTTTTTCCATGCAAGTACTGCCAAGAAATTAAGCCAGGGCTTTCAGAGCTTGAGAGATGTCTGCCCTATAAGTGCACATTGAAGTGGAAGTGCAACTGCAACACAGGAGGAATAAAGTTTTAGCTGTAACAAAAGGCTTCATCATAGGCAGATAGTTTCAAGATCATCTTGTTGCTTGGTGATGTTAAAGCCCCTCACCACTCTTTTTCCCTATGATACGTTGGGTATATGACTCTGAATTATATTCACACATTTTCTTTGGTATTCATATACTTATGTTCATAAATTCATAGAATAATAGAGCTGGGACATGACCTAGAAGGTAACTGGTCTAGTCCCTTGCTCAAAGCAGGGTCAGAAAAGATTACTTGGGTTTTTATCCATTTTGGTCTTGAAAGAGACCAAATGGTCTCCGGGCAATCTGTTATGGTCAAAGCTTTCCTTATATGCAGCCTGAACCTTTTGTTTCAGTTACAGCCACCATATCTCATCCTCCCATTATATTCCTTTG
The DNA here is from genome assembly GCA_034781795.1 of Crypturellus tataupa. Taxonomy (NCBI): domain Eukaryota; kingdom Metazoa; phylum Chordata; class Aves; order Tinamiformes; family Tinamidae; genus Crypturellus; species Crypturellus tataupa. The sequence goes on from JAWLRI010000779.1 coordinate 1,993,405, forward strand.
TGGAGAGCCAGGCTCCATCGTTCATAGCCTCCTCGTAGGTACTGCAGGTTCATGCTGCTCTTATGTGCTATGAATCCCATATGGCCAAGTATGAAAAGCAGAAAGCTTTAACATTAAGGACCTTTCTGGAAGTTTCTCCTCTTTCACTTCCATCCTTTTGGATGAAGGAATGAGAACCTGTAACACTGCAGCCATGAGGCCAGAAGCCACAGAGCAACTCGACACAACCCTCCGGAGATTTATGCCATAATGCAGAATTCGGTCTGCCTGTATTGTGCAAGTGCACCGCAGCTTCCCCTATTAGGAGATAATTGTACAGAAATACAACTTGTGGAAAACTACACTGTTGCCAAGTCTACAAATTCAGCAGGTAATTTTTTTTTTCCTTCTGAGCATTTCATTACTCTTGGCAAAATCCAACACTTGTCCAAGAATCTACAGCCAAGACAACAGACATGTTAATAAGGAATACACATGTCAATGCCTTTGAGAATAACATGTCTATATGGCTCAGTGGGATGCTATATTTAATACCTTTGACAAAGTTTTCTGGAACCTCACCATGACGGCAGTGTCAGGTACACAACTGAATGCTGACAGATTCTTCATAGAACAGGCAGAGTACAACCAGCTATGTGTTTCTAACAACATTGTATGTACCCACCAGACCTGTTTAACTATCTGAGTTCACTGAAGTTTTACCTAAATAGCAAGTGACTAGTGACTGTAGATACAAGACAAGTATCAGATCAAAGACCTTTTTAAAAAAAAAAAAAAAAGTCCCTCCCAATGAGTATCAGCAATTACTCTTCCAGAATTATAATAAAAAGAGAGGAAGGATGGCTTTGTAATTAGCTAATTGGGCAGCGCCTTTGGAAAGAGGAGCTTCAATTCCTAGCTTTTTTCACTACCTGCATATAATTGCAAGCAAGTTATTTAATCTTCTAGCCTATCCTTCAACTTTTTTTCCTGACTGTTCAGTTTTGAGCTCTTCCTTTCGCTTCCACAGAATCTTACAAGTGGTTTTGCCCAGTGGAATTACCCACATCTTGACAACACCTAAAGCAGTGATAAACAACATTTGGGAGATCTCAGATATAATAGCACACTGACTTAGAGAATGGGGAAATGCATTCTCTTATTTAAATCTAAGGAACAAACATAGCAATTTGGATAACTCAACTTTCCCTGCTGGAAATAAATCAATGCATAGACAGAAGGTCTAGCAGGTGAAACAAAATAAGAAGCTACCTCATGACTCAGTCAGAAAAAGCTGTGATAAACTTGTCTGGTGTGGGTCATTTCCTGCAACTCTTACATCCACGTTCTGTCAGGATAGATTGAGCGCTTTGGTTTAGGAAGGAGAACAAGAAAAAGATAAATGAGAACTGAAGCGTAGTGGCACAGCAACGCAGGCAGAGATGGTGTACACGGGGAATATATATTCAAAGAAACTTCCAGAGTTACGCAACTGAACCAGCTCCAACGTATACAAGCCAAATGTTTTACTGGCTGACTTTTATGTCATGCTTTTTCCATTTACTGGTCAAAATAAGCTTGCTATTCCTAGCCCACAGGCAAAAGTAAATCATGCCGTCTTACAGCTTCAAATCAGCAACTTGCACACTGCAATAGCATTTGCATCATTTCCATCGTTCCAAGTTAAAGCAGTAATTCCATGCCCTTCTACAATTCCTCATACAGATGTATATGGTTAAGCAGAAACTGTTGATAACTTACATTCCCCTCCCCCCATAAGCACTATTTTTAAAGAGCAAATAAGTTATTTTCATGGAATAAACTCTCATTTCCTTGAATTTATAACAACCTGAATACACAGACACATGTCTGAACCAGATGGTTAAAAACTAAGCATTCTTTTCACTTACTAATGAAGAGAAGGTATTAGCTGACAGCTTATTTGTATATACATTTATAAATATACACAAACAATATACATATATGCCTGTGTGTGCGAGTGTATATCACTAACATATATAAGCAGAGAATTATGAAACTATGCCTTAAATTTTTATTGCAATAAATATAGCACAGTGGTTTTTTTTTTTAAAAAAAGGTACTTTGCATCTCAAAACAGTCTTGAGCTATAGAGCACTCAGGTCTTTTGGGAGAAAATATTCCATGCTTCTGAAGAGAAAAAAATCGTATTTTGCCCTCTCTCCGCTGCTTACCATATATATTAAAAAAAAAAAAACCACCCAGGTGGCCTCATCCTGGCTCCTAGTCCCATTAAACAGAAGGCTCTAGCCCTGCTGGCTAGTCACTTGGCTAAGGTAGGCTTGCTAGTGGCTCTGAGAATACATAAATGGCATTTTAAAGTTTCAACTTTCAACACTGGCAGGGAAAGTAGGCCAGATGAATACACTCTGTGCAGAGGAATAAGTGTCTGAACAGCACAGTTTTCTACACCTACTTTCACGTTTGATGGACAGAAAACGCACATCATCGAAGCACTACAAGCAGTTTTGCATTTGTTAAATTACCTTAAGAACTGATATTACGGAAGTAATTTGAAAATAATTTCAATGCTAGATCAGTGGTCTATTTGCTCCATTCAAACAAAACAAAAAAATTATCCCAATATAGCAAAAAATAAAGTTTAGCAGACCTAACCTTTTCGAAATCATAATAGTATTCTCATGAAATACTATAATACTATAAGTATCCTATTATGATAAATATTTTCCTGTTCTGATTAAATGATTTATAAAAAGTAAACCAAATGACATTATCAAATTTCAAAGTGAAATTAGACAAAATAAAATAAACATGATACCATCTACATTATTGTGATTAAGATTTTACATTGTTTCTTTTTGCATGTTTCCTTTGCCCCTGAAATTTTCAGCAGTCATTCAAAAAAAAAAAAAACAGATCATCAGGACAGTTAGAACTAGGTGATTACAAACACAGAATTTAGGTTAGCTTTACAGATCAAAGATTCTGGTTAGTTCTAGCACACAGCTTATTCTTCCAAATGAGCAGTTCTCTTGCCATGTGCTAAGCGTGGTGAGCTGCCAAGGGCTGCATTACAGGAATCCCTCTAGGTCCCCCCATGCCATAAGGGCAATGTGTGCAGTGTTGCCGCTCTGGTCAATGTTAAATCATTTTTTACCAGACAATATCAGCTACTAGCGATTATTGAGTTAACCTCAGAGCATCACAGTAACCAGGAACCTTTAAGAAATATGATAACATAAATGCATCTTTTAATTGGTATGGCGTAGAAGCTATTTACCAAGGTAACTTTTGTTATGGGTTTTTTTTCCTTACTCTTCAAATTTTTCTCTTAAACAGCATGACAGACACATGGGAAAAGAATGCTCAAATATCAAGTGATTTACAGAGAATTTTTCACTAGAACACTCTGTGCAGAGCCACCAAGCATCAAAGGCACAGCCAGCACATTTACCAATTAAAGTACAAAGTATGTTCTTGTTCTGTAATTCCTGGATTATAAAGAAGCAGTAAAAAACTTGTACATCTCTATCTTAATGCTACCAATTAAAATCCGTAATTGTAGAATAATAGCAATCAGCCATGGAAAATCTTTATCAAGTATTTCAAATTAATTTCCTGGAGATGATATGAAGTGTTTATCTATTTCCAAGTAGAACACAGCTGGGACAATTTGGAAAGAATTGAGAATAGACACAGCCATAAGAGATAAAAGATAAAGAGAACAGAAGCAGCCCAGAGAGAGCAATCCAAGGGAGAGGATTTGAGGAAGCAAAAGGTACCTTCTTTCTGGAGATAGATACCCAGAAGAAGGCTCCATACACTTCAAAGGACACCAGCTATTCACCATATGGAGAAAGGCCTCAAGATTCAGCTGGAAAGAGAGCTTTAGATTGACAAATTCATCCTCAAACAAGTTGAAAACTTTGGGGAGTCAGGGGGAAGCAAGGGGTGTTAAAACAGCCCTTTCCAGACTTGAACTTCATCTTCAAACACAGTGATGATATAACAGAAGAACACACAGATGTACTGTAAAAGCAGTTCCTCTTCTCATTCCCAACATCATTTCTGGACTTTGAAGTTTAAAAAGATCAAATGCTAGATATATTTCCTGATAGTAAAAACTGAAATCACACCCTTTAGCAAATGTCTACCGGTTGAAATCTGAACTGTGGCCATCATTCATTAACTTTAAATGTATTGCCTTCTTCATTTTCCCATTTTCAGAAAATATGCAAGTTTCCACACATTTATGTCCATCATATACATAGCACCATTTTACAAGGTGCATCGTGGTTCTTTGAAGACACTTCACAAAAAGTGCACATTAAAACATTCCTCCCTTACAGCTTTGGTAGGGTTCACACAGACATGCTTTACAGCAGGAGCACCCATAGTGTCTAGTTGGTTAGGAGGACTAGAAAGTTCACACAAAGTTATGTACCTTTTGAAGCTTTCCAGACAGAACACACATCTCTCCTTTTTGTGGCTTCCCTTTGGGCAGTTATTAGTTATTCATCCATCTTCCTTGAAGAAAAAAGTATATATATGTGCATGTATTAAAAAAAGTATTTTAAATTAATATTAAATAACTTCAAAAGCATTTTAGTTTGGGCTTCAAAAGAAGCAGCTTTCCTAGTTACAGAGAGGTATCCAATAAGGACAACATATATTTTTTCGGTATTTGCGTACACTGGTCAACAGGGATCAAATTGTCCATTTAGTTTCCTCCAGTCTCACTGCAGGATTTGTCTAGAGCTCAAAGATAAATTTATTAAATATTCTTAATTTTTCAGTTTCTGGCAATCAGTCTGCAATTCTTTGTTGATTCCAATACCATACCAACAGAGGAAGAATCATAAAAGCAGACTCACACTCAAAAATGTTACTTCACTGTCATTTCTTATTGCGCACATCCTTCCTCCTCTCTTAAACCAGTTCAATACCAGCCCCTTAGAAGA